>SJYX01001196.1:6668-76326 GCA_006410675.1 Oreotragus oreotragus | reverse complement strand
CGGGGGGAGTAGGGCGGGGAGGGCAGGTTCATATTTAGAGCAAATAGAGTAACGCTGGGCGCTGAGATCACTGCCTGTTCTGCCTGCGCCCTCATAGGTTGTGTAGGCGGGCCGAGGGGCACCGATGACAGGAAGACTCGAAGGGTGGTCAGCGCCGCCCAAGCCCGCCAGCCTTAGTTGTCTCCCCAGGGGATGCTTACAGATCGCTTTTCACCTGCTGATTCTAAAATCGTTAGGTGCGAACTGACGGTTGCCCCCTTGGCTGGGCCTTTCCTGGGCTCCCCGTCTTGCCAATGCGGTCGGAGCTGGGACTGTCTCTTATACACATCTGGGTGCGGGGTCTGCGCGCTGGCGGACGCCTCCATCCTGGGCGGGCGGAAGGGCTGGGCTGGGCTGGGCGGGGAGGCGGCTGGGTCCCCGTTACGGCGCGGCCATGGAGCGCCCGGCGCCTCTCGTCGCACTGAAACTTTGCCAAGAGTGCGCGGGCCCGACAGGCTCTGTGTCATCTTTCTTGAACCGAACCTGGAGTTTCCGCTGCTAATTCCTCTCCCGCCGCAGCCATTGGCTGCGATCAACAAGCCTCTCTCCTCCCATTGGTTCCTGGCTTTCAATAAAGGCCTAATTCATGGAAATAGGAGCTTAGGGACTGTTCCAAGGTGACATCATTTTAACAAACGAACAATAGGTCAAATTTATTAGCCGGGATAATGGGCGGCGGATATTAGCGCCCGAACCACAGCCTCCCAAACCCGAAATCTAACGAAGCTGCAATTAGCAGACGTTCCCCTCTCCTCTCGGCCGGGGCTGCNAAGGTGTATTTGTCTACCGTAGGGTCAGTCCCAGAGGGCCAGGAAAGGCAGGGGGTGGCAAGTAGGAGATTCTTTCTGGGAGCCTGCCCCCCAAAATGAGAGGCCTCAGGACTTACAATCTTAAGGCCTGGGTCTGTGACCTTGGGCAAGTCTCTTGCCCTGGCAGAATCCCAGTGTTGGCGGGGAGAATGAGGTAGGCAGAGACGGGTGAAGTGAGCAGGATGCTTGGGCCCTGGGCAAGCCCTCCTCCACCACTCTCTGCAGTCCAGAACCTTCAGATGGCATATTGCCATTGCTCTGGGCCTGGGGCCTCCTGCTTCTAATTCAGGCTCTGCCATTGGGAGGAGGGGGCTGAGGGTTATAGGGTCTCTCATTGCCTTTCCTGGAACCTCATTTTCCTTATTTGTAAAACAGAAAGGGTAATAGCTACCCCCAGGGTGGCTGTGAGAAGTAAATGAGAGAAGGTCTGTGGAATTGCCTATGAGAAACTCTGGTGGTTATATAATAATAACTTTTAACTGCAACAGTGGAGCAACTGTGAGTTGAGACCTTAGTGTGTGCCAGGCAAGGGTGGGGGCATTTATTTATTCCTCACGACAAGCCTCTGCGGAAAGAGACTCAGAGGCTGGCGAAGGCTCTACACCAGCAGCTCCACTTCCTTCCTGGTTTCCAGACCCCTGGATCCAGGCCTGTCTTTGCTACTACCTGGCTCTGTTACACTGAGTAGCAAGGTCTACTCTGCACAGATGTGTGGGCATGGAGTTAGGGAGGTGTGGGTGATGTGGCCAACATTGTTCCCAGGACATGGTGAGTGGCCTGGTGCTTAAGAATCGGATTCCCACCTGTTTATCAGCTGTGGACTCATGGAGCCCTCTTTGTGCCTCAGTTTCCTCATCTGTTCAAGCACCCTTACCAACTTGTGTGATTGAATGAGGTCGTCTGGGTAAGCATTCAGCACAGTGCCCCACTGCTTAGGGCCCCGGACTCTCAGGCAGCAGGTGCTTTGGGCCACTGAGCAGAAACTCCTTGTCATTCTCAACCCAGACAGAACAGAGCTGTTAGGCAGCTCAAGAAAAAGAGTAAATGGAGTGGGTGGTAGTCCCTGGGACAGCGTTCTCCAAGTCTGTTTTCCCCGGACCTGCTGCAGCATCAGCATCACCTGGGAATTTGTTAGGAATGTGGGTTCTTTGACCCCAGCGCAGACCTGCTGAATTCAAAACCCTGGGGTTGGGTTCAGCATTCTGTGTTTAAGAAGCCCTCCAGGTGATTCAGATGCCTGCTCAAATTCGGAAGCCAGCGTCTGGAGTATTGCCCATTTCATCCAAGTTTTCAAATTCCCTGTTATATTAATGACATTATGGGAAGATTCTCTCCTGTTTTGAAGCTCTCATGTTGGATCTGCGTTAACACCCTCTGCGTTTCATTCTCAGTGTTACTCAGCTGTGACTTTTTATCATATTTGCCATAGGTTTGTCTGAAAGAAAAGACTTTTATTTCATTATCCTTTTTAAAAATGTCATCTCCTTCAGGAATGGTTTATTTTTATTAATTCATTTCTGCTTTGATTGTTGAGTTGAAATTTTAGTTCACTTTAGTCAATCTTCCCTGTCTTTTATTAAATACATCTAAGGCCAGACATTGTCCTCTGGGCACTGTTTTTGGGGAAATATTGTTTGATGTGTATTTTGTGTTCCTGAAATTGTAATTTTTTTTTTTACTGTCCATTCTTACCTGTTATCAATTGAACAGTGACACATGGACAGACAGACAGACACACACACACACATGAGAATCTCTAAGAACTGAGAGCTGGTGACCTGGACTCATGAGGTCAGAAAGGCTTCCAGGAAGCAGTGCAGTCTCTCCCTGTCCTGATGGAGAAGTTGGGAGAAGGCATAGGGCTGCTGGGCCTTGCTGGGTGTTATATAGGGGAGAGAGGGGCTTCAGGGATGAGAGGCAGGATGTTGACATTTCTAGGGGCCCTTCTATTTCTCATGATGGAAAGCTCTAGACACCTGCCCAAACTTATTCACTCATTCATTCATTTATTCAAGTATTTACTGAGCACCTATTCAAATTTTCTGGACCACATACTGACTTTGGGCTTCCGTTTCCCTAGCTGATAGTGGGAGTAATGCAGTCTGGGCTCATCACACCTTCCCCCTCCCCGCCCACCAATGGGGAGGACTAGGGGAAGAACCTTCCTCGGTTCCTCGGGAGGACTGAAAGACCTCTGCCAGCAGGAGAAGGCAAAAGCCACCTGGTGCTGCTCAGGAACCGTTGAACACCCCCTTGCTTCCGTGTCATGGGACTTATAAAACATTTGGCTTAAGCTATGACATCCCTTGCCCAGGGGCATGTGGGGGGGAAGGGCTGGAGCTGGGGTTTGAACCCAGGAGTCTCTTGACTACAAAGCCCATGCTTCTCCCTTTCCTGTATACCGTGTGTCTCCTCTGGGAGCAAGTAGTCAAGATCCTAAGCCATAGGAAAGGAGTGGGCAGTCTAGGAAAGGCACCCAGGAGCAGGGTGAGAGCTGCTGTCGTGGGCTCACTTCTGTCTCCCCCACTGGCCCGGGAGTGCTTCCACAGCAGAATGGTGTTGGCGATCAAGTTCATGTTGCAGGGCTGGCCCAGGGCCCGCTGGAGGGTCATGACGAGTTTGTGGTATTCAACCGAATAGCACACTGCAAGGTCAGATGAGGGGTAAGGACGAAGAGGTCAGAGTGTGTCCAGGAGCTCGCATGGCCTCAGTTCAGCACCCCTCTCTCCCAGCCCCGCCCACGACCGGTGCCTTTCCACCTTTGAGGACCCAGGTCCCCTATTGCCTCTCTGCCCATCCTTTAGAGCAGCTCCGTCCCCCAGCCATCATTTACCCATGCTTATTTTCATCATCGCCTCGTTGTCTTTGGAACTGATCTTATTCACCCCGCTCCCCAGCCTCATTCGCTGCTTTGCCCGTGGAAGGTGAATGAGTGAGTGAAGGAATGCTCCAGGAGCCTTGTGCTGAGTCAGACTGAGAGCCTGGCAGGGAGGTTGGCAGCGGCATGGGGGCGCTGCCGAGGCGCGGGGTTAGGAGAGAGGGGTAAGGCCGAGTGGGGGAGCGGAGGGGAGCATCCTTCCCGCGGCGGCTCCGCGGCGGGTGTGCGGCTGGGGGTGAGGGCAGGCAGAGGCGCGAGCCTTCAGAGGCGCCTCCAAACCTGATCTCATGCCCTCCTTTCCTCCCTGCCCCCTGTCAGCCATTTTTCCCATTTTGTGTTTTACAACTTTCCTTTCTTCCTGACAGATTTCTCTACTAAATTTGACTTCGTTTCAACACTTTCGTTGGGCAAATTACATTAAGATGGATGTTGCAGGTACCCTTTATGGTTTATTTATCGTGATACTGTTTGTATCTCACGCTTATAAATAACTTATGTTATAGCTTTTGTTTGTGGAAATGTAACTTACATATTTTATTACGCTTTCTGTAAACCTCAAAGAGAATCTTGTCAAGGAAGCGCTCTTATCAGCAATCCAAACTATGGGACGTAAAAACCGACACTAACATTATTTTTTAATATGCCAAGGAGGCAGGTTACTCTTGCTGTAGTTTGAGAGGTTTGCTGTCATCGTAAACTTACACCTCAATAAAACATTAAAGTCTCAGGAATGATTTTGTAAAGGAGGGAGGAGGGTGAACTGGTGGCAGAACCCACAGACACAACACACAGGAGGCCCAGGTATTGGACGGGGCTTTCGTGGGGAGCGACCACCGCGTCTGGGGGTCCCAGTGGGTCAGTATTCACCTCCCCACCCGCCTGTCTCCAACGCCTGGTGGTGAAGTATCCAGCTTAAGACATTAGTGGAGAAGAAACACGAGCTTTGGAGTCAGGCTGACCTGACTTGGATCCTGGCTCGCCCACTTTTTAGCTATGTGGCTCAGGTTAGTCTTTCAGTCCCAGTTTTGTCACCTCTAAAATGGCGATAAGGCTTACTTGACTTTCTTACCGGTGGGCGTTACCTTTAAGTGAGATCTTGATTTGCAATGCTTAGTGGCTGCTCATTACATGATAGTGGTTACTCAGTGTCCATCTTGAGATCCTTCCTCCCTCCCTCTCCACTCTGCCTCGCTCTGCTCTTCAGGCGCTCTTTCCCTCCTCTCCATAAGGTGCTGGGCTCTCTCAAATGCTGCCGCCTGCACACTGCTGGACTGCTCCGTCTCTCACTTTGCCCACTTTCTCCCACCGCACCACCCCGCTCTTTGTCCTCACACTCAGCTCTCCAGTTCACTCACTTCCTGAGCACAGCGTGCGCTATGCCAGCTCAGCTGCACGTGTTGCACCATAACACCCAGCACCATAACACAAAGGCACGTCTGGGTTGCAGGGCCAGTGGAATGGAGCCTGAGGAGCGGCCAAGAGGGCTTTCCTGGCTGCTCCCATCACCAGACAGCGCAGCACCCGCATCCCCTGTTCTTGAGAAGCCTGATGGGGAAGCACGGAAAAGGCAGGGACACCTAGACCACGAGCAGGACACAGCTCTCAGGGGGCAGCGCAGAAAGCGAAAGCCTTGCAGTCACGATAGCTTCCAACCGTTTCCTGCTTGGCTATCAGCTGAAGCTGGTGGCCTGACCTAGCGCCCCACACTGCATGCACAAGACATATTAGCCCCCTAGGAGCTCATCAGAAGGGAGAGGTGTGCCACAATGGCCCATGTCTTCCTCGCCTCCTCTGGGTGAGGCTGGTTCGATGGTAGACGCTGAGGGCCTGCTGGAGTCATTTGTTTTTTTTTCCTGTTGCTGAGTGTGAGTTTGGTACACCTGTGACCTGACTAGAGCAGGTAACATATCCAACTATAATAGTTCTCTCTTGTGTGGGCTCTGCAAGATGGGGTGTGCCCTTGAGTGCTGGCTTCATCCTTCGGATGGGATGACCCTGGAGAACTCCCACATGGAATTCCAAGTGTCCTCAAGAGTCCTCCCTATGATCCCTGACCGAGGCCACCTCTGGCAAGGCTTGGGGAAGGGGAGGGTGGATGCGGTTCCTGGGGGAGTGTGTGTGTGTGTGGAAACATCCCAGCTTCCCCACTCTCCTTTCCTCCCTCAGAAAGGGTACAGAATGGAACTTAGCCTTCCTAAGAAGATCAGGATTCTGTTCCAGATTTCTGGGGAGAAGCCTTTAGCCAAACTCGACCTTTCCAGTGAAGGCCAGGTAAGAGTGGAGGCTGAAAGATCCCTGCCCGTGTATAACTCCTTCTCCTGGGCGTGGTCTGGTCCTGGGGACTGGACTTCAGTGAAGAGAATTCAGAAGTGACTGGTGCCCCTCTGCGGTTAGGTTATGAGAGGCTGTGACTTCCAGGNCTGGAGTATTGCCCATTTCATCCAAGTTTTCAAATTCCCTGTTATATTAATGACATTATGGGAAGATTCTCTCCTGTTTTGAAGCTCTCATGTTGGATCTGCGTTAACACCCTCTGCGTTTCATTCTCAGTGTTACTCAGCTGTGACTTTTTATCATATTTGCCATAGGTTTGTCTGAAAGAAAAGACTTTTATTTCATTATCCTTTTTAAAAATGTCATCTCCTTCAGGAATGGTTTATTTTTATTAATTCATTTCTGCTTTGATTGTTGAGTTGAAATTTTAGTTCACTTTAGTCAATCTTCCCTGTCTTTTATTAAATACATCTAAGGCCAGACATTGTCCTCTGGGCACTGTTTTTGGGGAAATATTGTTTGATGTGTATTTTGTGTTCCTGAAATTGTAATTTTTTTTTTTACTGTCCATTCTTACCTGTTATCAATTGAACAGTGACACATGGACAGACAGACAGACACACACACACACATGAGAATCTCTAAGAACTGAGAGCTGGTGACCTGGACTCATGAGGTCAGAAAGGCTTCCAGGAAGCAGTGCAGTCTCTCCCTGTCCTGATGGAGAAGTTGGGAGAAGGCATAGGGCTGCTGGGCCTTGCTGGGTGTTATATAGGGGAGAGAGGGGCTTCAGGGATGAGAGGCAGGATGTTGACATTTCTAGGGGCCCTTCTATTTCTCATGATGGAAAGCTCTAGACACCTGCCCAAACTTATTCACTCATTCATTCATTTATTCAAGTATTTACTGAGCACCTATTCAAATTTTCTGGACCACATACTGACTTTGGGCTTCCGTTTCCCTAGCTGATAGTGGGAGTAATGCAGTCTGGGCTCATCACACCTTCCCCCTCCCCGCCCACCAATGGGGAGGACTAAGGGAAGAACCTTCCTCGGTTCCTCGGGAGGACTGAAAGACCTCTGCCAGCAGGAGAAGGCAAAAGCCACCTGGTGCTGCTCAGGAACCGTTGAACACCCCCTTGCTTCTGTGTCATGGGACTTATAAAACATTTGGCTTAAGCTATGACATCCCTTGCCCAGGGGCATGTGGGGGGGAAGGGCTGGAGCTGGGGTTTGAACCCAGGAGTCTCTTGACTACAAAGCCCATGCTTCTCCCTTTCCTGTATACCGCGTGTCTCCTCTGGGAGCAAGTAGTCAAGATCCTAAGCCATAGGAAAGGAGTGGGCAGTCTAGGAAAGGCACCCAGGAGCAGGGTGAGAGCTGCTGTCGTGGGCTCACTTCTGTCTCCCCCACTGGCCCGGGAGTGCTTCCACAGCAGAATGGTGTTGGCGATCAAGTTCATGTTGCAGGGCTGGCCCAGGGCCCACTGGAGGGTCATGACGAGTTTGTGGTATTCAACTGAATAGCACACTGCAAGGTCAGATGAGGGGTAAGGACGAAGAGGTCAGAGTGTGTCCAGGAGCTCGCATGGCCTCAGTTCAGCACCCCTCTCTCCCAGCCCCGCCCACGACCGGTGCCTTTCCACCTTTGAGGACCCAGGTCCCCTATTGCCTCTCTGCCCATCCTTTAGAGCAGCTCCGTCCCCCAGCCATCATTTACCCATGCTTATTTTCATCATCGCCTCGTTGTCTTTGGAACTGATCTTATTCACCCCGCTCCCCAGCCTCATTCGCTGCTTTGCCCGTGGAAGGTGAATGAGTGAGTGAAGGAATGCTCCAGGAGCCTTGTGCTGAGTCAGACTGAGAGCCTGGCAGGGAGGTTGGCAGCGGCATGGGGGCGCTGCCGAGGCGCGGGGTTAGGAGAGAGGGGTAAGGCCGAGTGGGGGAGCGGAGGGGAGCATCCTTCCCGCGGCGGCTCCGCGGCGGGTGTGCGGCTGGGGGTGAGGGCAGGCAGAGGCGCGAGCCTTCAGAGGCGCCTCCAAACCTGATCTCATGCCCTCCTTTCCTCCCTGCCCCCTGTCAGCCATTTTTCCCATTTTGTGTTTTACAACTTTCCTTTCTTCCTGACAGATTTCTCTACTAAATTTGACTTCGTTTCAACACTTTCGTTGGGCAAATTACATTAAGATGGATGTTGCAGGTACCCTTTATGGTTTATTTATCGTGATACTGTTTGTATCTCACGCTTATAAATAACTTATGTTATAGCTTTTGTTTGTGGAAATGTAACTTACATATTTTATTACGCTTTCTGTAAACCTCAAAGAGAATCTTGTCAAGGAAGCGCTCTTATCAGCAATCCAAACTATGGGACGTAAAAACCGACACTAACATTATTTTTTAATATGCCAAGGAGGCAGGTTACTCTTGCTGTAGTTTGAGAGGTTTGCTGTCATCGTAAACTTACACCTCAATAAAACATTAAAGTCTCAGGAATGATTTTGTAAAGGAGGGAGGAGGGTGAACTGNACGTAAAAACCGACACTATTATTTTTTAATATGCCAAGGAGGCAGGTTACTCTTGCTGTAGTTTGAGAGGTTTGCTGTCATCGTAAACTTACACCTCAATAAAACATTAAAGTCTCAGGAATGATTTTGTAAAGGAGGGAGGAGGGTGAACTGGTGGCAGAACCCACAGACACAACACAGAGGAGGCCCAGGTATTGGACGGGGCTTTCGTGGGGAGCGACCACCGCGTCTGGGGGTCCCAGTGGGTCAGTATTCACCTCCCCACCCGCCTGTCTCCAACGCCTGGTGGTGAAGTATCCAGCTTAAGACATTAGTGGAGAAGAAACACGAGCTTTGGAGTCAGGCTGACCTGACTTGGATCCTGGCTCGCCCACTTTTTAGCTATGTGGCTCAGGTTAGTCTTTCAGTCCCAGTTTTGTCACCTCTAAAATGGCGATAAGGCTTACTTGACTTTCTTACCGGTGGGCGTTACCTTTAAGTGAGATCTTGATTTGCAATGCTTAGTGGCTGCTCATTACATGATAGTGGTTACTCAGTGTCCATCTTGAGATCCTTCCTCCCTCCCTCTCCACTCTGCCTCGCTCTGCTCTTCAGGCGCTCTTTCCCTCCTCTCCATAAGGTGCTGGGCTCTCTCAAATGCTGCCGCCTGCACACTGCTGGACTGCTCCGTCTCTCTTTGCCCACTTTCTCCCACCGCACCACCCCGCTCTTTGTCCTCACACTCAGCTCTCCAGTTCACTCACTTCCTGAGCACAGCGTGCCGCTATGCCAGCTCAGCTGCACGTGTTGCACCATAACACCCAGCACCATAACACAAAGGCACGTCTGGGTTGCAGGGCCAGTGGAATGGAGCCTGAGGAGCGGCCAAGAGGGCTTTCCTGGCTGCTCCCATCACCAGACAGCGCAGCACCCGCATCCCCTGTTCTTGAGAAGCCTGATGGGGAAGCACGGAAAAGGCAGGGACACCTAGACCACGAGCAGGACACAGCTCTCAGGGGGCAGCGCAGAAAGCGAAAGCCTTGCAGTCACGATAGCTTCCAACCGTTTCCTGCTTGGCTATCAGCTGAAGCTGGTGGCCTGACCTAGCGCCCCACACTGCATGCACAAGACATATTAGCCCCCTAGGAGCTCATCAGAAGGGAGAGGTGTGCCACAATGGCCCATGTCTTCCTCGCCTCCTCTGGGTGAGGCTGGTTCGATGGTAGACGCTGAGGGCCTGCTGGAGTCATTTGTTTTTTTTTCCTGTTGCTGAGTGTGAGTTTGGTACACCTGTGACCTGACTAGAGCAGGTAACATATCCAACTATAATAGTTCTCTCTTGTGTGGGCTCTGCAAGATGGGGTGTGCCCTTGAGTGCTGGCTTCATCCTTCGGATGGGATGACCCTGGAGAACTCCCACATGGAATTCCAAGTGTCCTCAAGAGTCCTCCCTATGATCCCTGACCGAGGCCACCTCTGGCAAGGCTTGGGGAAGGGGAGGGTGGATGCGGTTCCTGGGGGAGTGTGTGTGTGTGTGGAAACATCCCAGCTTCCCCACTCTCCTTTCCTCCCTCAGAAAGGGTACAGAATGGAACTTAGCCTTCCTAAGAAGATCAGGATTCTGTTCCAGATTTCTGGGGAGAAGCCTTTAGCCAAACTCGACCTTTCCAGTGAAGGCCAGGTAAGAGTGGAGGCTGAAAGATCCCTGCCCGTGTATAACTCCTTCTCCTGGGCGTGGTCTGGTCCTGGGGACTGGACTTCAGTGAAGAGAATTCAGAAGTGACTGGTGCCCCTCTGCGGTTAGGTTATGAGAGGCTGTGACTTCCAGGGTGCTGTGTCCTTCCTTGCTCTAGTAAGGCAAGATGCCGTGCTGTGAGCCACCCTGTGGACAGGCTGTTTGGCTAGGAGCTGAGGCTCAGTCCACCAACCCATGAGGGGCAGACTCCTGCCCACAGCTACGAGGGCATGTGGAAGCAGGTCCTTCCCAGCGAGCCTCGTGGTGAACAGGGCCTATGAAACCTACCACCGCCTGGGAGACCCAGAGGCAGAGTATCTGCAGGAACTGTGGGACAAGCAGGGCTGTTTACGCCACTGTGAAAGCATTAGCTGCTCAGCTGTGTCTGACTCTTTGCCACCGTATGGGCTGTCGTCCACCAGGCTCCTCCTTCCATGGAATCCTCCAGGCAGGAATACTGGAGTGGGTTGCCATTCCCTTCTCCAGGGGATCTTCCCTACCCAGGGATCGAACGTGGGTCTTCTGCGTTGCAGGCAGTTTCTATACCATTTGAGCCACTGGAGAAGCCACTGTGTTTTGGGGTAATTCGTTATCTAGCAATAGAGTTCTGAAAAACACATGGAAATTGACGCAAACATTTACTGGTTTCAATTTACCACTCTCAAATATAGGTCTTGGAAGAGACCTCAAGAATGCCTGTGGGGTGACACAGACCTGGGATCAAATATTGCCTGTGTAGGCTGGTACCACCTCTGAGCCTCAGTTTCCTCATGTGACACGGGGCTGAGGTGAGGGCTTAGGGTGCGGTCCCCTAGCTGAGTGTGCCTGCCCAGCACAGGTGTTCTGCACAGCCAGCGCTGTGAGCAGGCCCTGCTGAGGTGAGATGGGCGGGCCTGACAAGTCCTCCTCCCCAGCAGGCCTCCAAGGCTGCCACGGAGCCGCAGGCTGCTGAGAAGCCACCAGGCGGCCTCTGGGGGCATGGTCAAGAAAAGCAAGCACACACGGTGATTCTCTTGTGAGTGTTTCAATGCAAATAACATGGTGCTTTTAGGTCTTGGAACATTGTATTATTTATTTATTTAGGCCACCCCCCACAGCTTGTGGGATCACAGCTTGTGGGATCACAGCTCCCTGACCAGGGACTGAACCTGGGCCATGGCAGTGGAAGACCAGAATCCTAACAACTAGGCCACCAGGGAACTCCCAGGTCTTGAACCTTAAAAAAAAAAAACTGCCAGAATGGGATAGGCTTTCTATGAAGGAATTTTGGGGGATGGGTAGTATATAGTAATTAGCCCCCGAGAAGGAGAAAATTCTCAAATCAGATTTCTCTAAAAAGTTGTTTTATGAAGTTCAGAATTTGCCTTCTCATGGAAAATTATTTATCCTGCTGATAATGAAGCATAGTGTAAGGCTGAGGCTTACTTCTCCATTAGATACCAGAAATAACCCTACTTAGAACACACTTTCCCCTGACTTCCTGAGTTCACATATGGAAGACACATTTTTAGATAAACCTGGGTGACTTTGCTTTTATGTGACAAGCCTGTTACAAAACTCAACTATCAAGAAAAATTTCAAGAAATAACTAGTCTGAGAAATGAGATTATAAAAGGAGCCTGTGGACTTACTTCTTCAACAGTAAGGCCAACCTTTCATGTCTTATCAGAAATAAAGGGAATAATATTTATTATAAGCCTGAACCATGAAGACAGAGCAGTGAGATACCAAAGCCATCTGATGGTGACAATCTCAAATTAATAGCCTAGTCACCATCCATCACCAACTGTAAAGGCCTTCTCCTGGTCCTGGGTTTGCGTTGAGTTGCAGTCCCCACAGTAAAAAGAGTTTTTGTGGCAAGATGAAAACCAGCTGATCTCATCCTCTGGAAATCTATAGTTTAGCATCTAGAACCGTTTTGGGTGGCTCAAGAAGGCAAGTGGCTTTGAATCTACACTTTAATTGGATACCTCTGCTTCTCTTAAAAACTAAACGGAGGCAGAAGGACTGGGTGCTAGCAGCGCCCGGAATGCTTGCTGGGCCTACCTGCTCCTTCTGAAGGAATGGCTCTGCAGGCAGTAATTGCACAGCTTAATTCTTCTAGACTAAACCACTTCAGATTTATGCCAGTGAAAAGCAAACGTTGTTTGTAAGCCATTTAATTGTGTTACTGTCTCTCAACTTTATCAGACGCTGCTGAGGCAGAGAGGTCTGTGTGCAGTCCTGTGGGATGCTTTACAGAGCTCCCAGGCTCGTTTGAAATGCCCACAGCTCAGAGCTCCAACACTGCTTTTCCAGACAAGACTAATAACAAACTACTAATTTAACAGGTTCAAACGGTATTTGTCTCAATCCGGGATCCACACTGAAGGCTGCATCGCCCACAAATTCACCACCTTGATCGCAGAGCCATTAACTAGTAAACACTGAGCCGCAAACCTGGTTTATTATGTTCTTTGGTTGAATATTGTTTCTACGCCTTTCCGAGCATTATAAGAGCAAAGACAATATTATATACAAAGACTGAAAACACATCTTTTGCTTTTTTCAGTGAAAAGACTGAATTTACATTGTGCACTATTATAAATTCTTATAATTAGGCCAGACTTATAAAAAGTTAGGGTTTTTGTTGTTTGTTTGTTTTGAAAAATAGATTCTCCTGGGCTAGTCAACATCACTGTCCTGGGATCCAGACCCACGAGTCTCTGGATGAAGGCCTCTCGGCACACGGGCAGAAGTCCAGTCAGCTCATCATGTCCAGCGGCTCGGGGCTGCCGTCACTACGCAGGGCCTCGGCCATGTCTCTTCTGAAGACGGAGAGGTTCTGGGTGAACCTGTGGGAAAAGGAAGAAAGGCTTGAGGACAGTGGCAAAGCTGAAGCTGTGTGAACCTCTGGTGGCGGAGTTCAGGACCCTGGAGGGGGTCCTGGCTGAGCTCCCTCCTCCCATTTCACGGCCACTATAGCTCCTCCCTATCCCCTCCCAGAAAATAAGGGTTATCAGCAAAGACACTAATCATTCTGAGGGGTGTGTTCTGTGGTTATACTATTTAAGAATTATTTTTAAAAGTTGAATTACACATAGATAGTAATGAATATAAAGAAAAGAAGCAAAGCTTCTGTTGTGTTTACATATAAATTCATTTCATCATCACAAGACTTCCCCAGAGCAGGTGGTTAGTACTGTCATTTGCAGATGAGAAAACCAAACTCAGTGCTGCCAAAAGAGGAGGCACTGGGTAAGACCGCCTGGGTTCAGATCCTGACTCTGCTGCTAAGTCACTTTGGTCGTGTCCAACTCTGTGCGACCCCATAGACAGCAGCCCACCAGGCTCCCCCATCCCTGGGATTCTCCAGGCAAGAACACTGGAGTGGGTTGCCATTTCCTTCTCCAATGCATGAAGGTGAAAAGTGAAAGTGAAGTTGCTCAGTCGTGTCCGACTCTTAGCAACCATGGACTGCAGCCTACCAGGCTCCTCCGTCCATGGGATTTTCCAGGCTCTACTGCTTCTTAACTGGGTGATCTCAGATGAACACTTAACCTCAGTCTTGGTACCCCACATGATAGCTACCTTATGGGACTGTGAGAAGTAAGAATTTACTGAGTTAAGAGAGACAGTGCCCGTAAGCGCTCAGCATCCTTCCTGGCAGGTGGAGAACAGGCCATCCTTGCTGGTTAGTACTCTCACTACACAAGGGACTCACAGAGCCACTCAGGAGGTGGTACTCAAACTCCCAAGCCTCAGGGGAAGCGACTTCCCCCTTGGGGCACCTAGCAGGGCACCTCCCCTTCCTTCACTAAGCCTCTTCTCCTCCTAGCCTGGAGGCTGCCCCTATTTGCCTGACAGAGCATCTCCGCGCGTAACAAGCAGTGAAGGGAACATGTCCACAGAGTCCATCTGACTTGGCCTTGTATTATCAAAGCCCAGGTTTTGGCTGGTAGCTATGGGGCAGTTAATAATTTGCATTTCAATGGATTACCATTTGAATGCTACCACGTTTTATAAAAGGATGGGGCAAGTAGTTTTTTTTTTTCCCTGAAAACATTTTTCTCTCTCCATCATTCATTATGTCTGTCTCTGCCACCAGAAGCTCCATGAGGGCAAAAAAACCTGGAACAGTTAGTTCCCCACTGGTATCCCTGATGCCTGGCACATAGCAGATTCACAACAAAATTTTGTGAACTAAATGAATGAATGAATGAATTCAAGCATAGGTGACAAATTTGTGTTCCTCATCAGGATCTCACTGGCAACTTACCTGTCTGTTCTCGCAAAACCAACCACATTTAAAGGTCAGACAGAGGAAGGAACTACTTACTTACTTACTGTTTATTCTATGTCCTAGGTACCATGTTGACTATATTCTGTCATTTAAATGTCACAACCAATTATCACCATCTTTCTTGTGATAAAACTGAGGATCAGAGAAGTTGACTGCCTTACTCACTGCCACACAGCTTATAAAGGAATAACATTTAAATTGGAATCTGTCTGATGTCGAAGTCCATGTTTGTTCAAATGTCAGGAAGCCTTTCTTTGTCCTTCATAGCGGTTTTAACTCTTCCTTTTAACCTTTCAGTAAGTTATTTTTTCTGTGGGATCATAAAATGCTTAAGGGCAAAAGCTGTACTTTATTCCCCAGCGGCTCAGTGGTGAAGAATCTGCCTGCAAGGCAAAGGAGATGTGGTTCAATCCCTGGGCTGGGAGGATTCCCTGGAGGAGGGCATGGCAACCCACTCCAGTATTCTTGCCTGGAGAATCCCATGGACAGAGGAGCCTGGCGGGCTACAGTCCATGGGGTGGCAAAGAGTTGGACACGACTGAAGCAACTTAGCACGGACGTATGCATGCCCCCTTTACAGTGCCCAGCATGCTGCTTGGAGGAAAGCAAACACCCATCCTGGATGGAACTGAACTGAGCCGAGGCTTACAAGGTGTAATAGAAAAGCCACATCCGTGCGTGAGCTGTGTTAAGTGCAATCCTGGAACATCCGTCTCCAAGACACTACTGGGCGTCACTCACCTGTCTCTGTTCTTGACAGACAGGTTCTGCTCCACTCCTTCCATCAGGTTCCGGAAGCACTGGGCAAGGACCTCCTGCCTGGGGAGAGGCTGGCTGTTTATCAGACCTGCCCTCAGTTCCCCGAAATACTGTTGGGAGACAGAACAAGCGTCAGAGGCCTGGCTCCAAAGTGGGCCTGAGGAAAGCGGTGGGGGCGGGCCAGACCAACTCTGAAGGGCCCAGGGCTCCTCACTCTTGAACGGGCTTTGGTCTGGGTCCAGTGTGAACAGTAAGTCTCTAGAGAAAACCAGAGCAATAGATAAACTGTATTATCCCCTCTCATAAAATCTCTTGCTGTAATTGTTTTTTATTGTCACAGAACAATTTAGGCTGATGGAGTCCTTGCCTCCTGGGTGGGGGATTCAAGCACATAAAGGCCTTCCTCTCCTCCACACTCAGCAAGGCTGAAAGAGGAACGGCCTCTTAGGGTGAGGGAAGAACTTAGCCAGGGAGAACCTGGGCAGCTGAGGCCAGGTCCCGGGCTGCCTCCTGCTTCTCCGCCCTGTGGCTTTAGTGAGCTGCCCCTCAAACCGCCCCAGGCTCTGTGCACCCAAGCCCCTATACTCCTGGGTCAGGGCGGGTCTGTTCGATGAGGAATGGTACCTCAGGCGCTCGCTTAGTTCTGGGAGAGCTGTCTGCCACCAAGAAAAACCCCTGTCATGCCTGGTCACAAAGAACCGCACAGCCCTTTTCTCTCCGCTGACGACCGTGGGCTTTTACACACACTTAACACTGACGGCAGCCCCTAATCATCGCAAACAGCCCAATTTCAGCACAAAGACGACATTTTGCTAGTCATGTGTTTATCCTTCCAGGCCCAAACAGCATGATATTTAATTTTCATCACACATTAAAACAGCTCACATCAAAAACACACATAATTAATATGTAGTCAGACTAATACTTAAATACTATATATCAGAGGCATTATACTTAAACCACAATGTCTTCCTGAACAAGATTGGGAATGCACAAAACTACTTATTTTTCCCTTTTATAATGATGCAGTGACTCACACCAAATAGAAAATTATTAGTTTTTCATCCCAAACCATGAAATATTGCCTCCATCAGTAAAGTATAATATTGTGATGTCATAAGCTTTTTCTAAACACTGAATTTGCCCTTATTCCCTCTCAATCATTTTAAAAGAACTGCTCTCTTTTATAGAGCTTGGATTTAAATCACAATAACACCCAGGGAAGATGAATGACAGTGCTATTGAATGTGGCTAAAATTGGATACTTCAGCACAGGTGAGTGATGAGACAGCTCTTCTCTTTTTGATATATTTTCTTCTTCTATTAGTTTCCTTCCAAGGCTGGGATTTCAGCTTGAATTTTAATGTATGCGGCTGTCTCTAATCTCACTGTCTTTCCCCCAGTACTCTCTTATTGTATAGACAATTCATTCTCCTGAGCAGTAATGCACTGTTCCTACTGACTGCTGGGGAGACAGGGGTGGGTTCCAGGGGAAGCTGGGGAACCTGGGAGGCAGCCCAGAGTGGTGCGTGCACTTGAGGGCTGGAGGCACGTGTCCTGGACAAAGGGTGCTGCCTCTGTATTCGGGGGACTGCTGCCATTGAGGGCAGTGGGCATCCCATATCAGGAAGGAGGCCCAGGAAAGGGCAAAAGGGATTGTTGCCCAGCATCTCCTGGAGCAGGGAGGGGAGTGAGGGAGAGCTGGAAGTACTGCTAAGCTAACCACCTGCCCAGTGTGGGGGCTCTGGATTCCAGAAAAGCTAGCTTGAGGCGTCCATTTAGCTGAAGGAGATCTGAAGCCCCTGGGGAAGGGCCTTCTGGGGGAATATGGCCTTGTCCCGGGTGCTCACGGTGCCCGCCCATGCTCGGATGGCCCCCGTCTCTCTCACAGCCTGGCCTGGTGTCTGGCTGCGCCCTCCTCCTGCGGTTGCCTGCTGGGGACCTCCCTGCAGCCACACTCACCTTCTCATTGAGCAGGACGAGCCCCAGGAGAGGCCTGGATACTGACCACTGGTTCCGACAGTCTTCAAAGACAATGGTGTTCATGAGGACAGATGTCATCTAGAAGACAAGAGTCACAGAATGACGCTGGTGCCCGGCTCGAGATCGCCTCAACCCCAGGCCTGCCACGTGCTCACCTGCTGCCCACCACATCCGGCCACCAGCCTTGAGGGCACTTGCTGGACAGACAGCTTTGACTCTGGACGCCTATACTGCAGCCTATGGGAGCTCCTGGCAACTCTCAGCTCCCTGAGGACTAGTTGCCCTACTGAAACGTGTGGTGAGAACCTTCTGGGTGGGAGAAGTCAGAGGCCACAGGCCCAAGGGGATCAGTTCCTACCTCTCAACCCAGATGAGTTTCCTCTCTACTGGGTCACCAGGCAAAAAGCTCAGCTCACTATTGAGGCTCTCATTTCACCAAAGACATGGTCAAGTTATAGAGGGGCCACATCTCTCCATGACCCCCTCAGGCAGGTGGAGAAAGGGAACCCTGCCCATGTCACACTGGAAGTCACGGTTCCTGCTGGCTCAGGCTGTTAAAAATCTTTTCATTCGTTCCTCATACACTAAACTTATTCATTTATTCACTTCACTCCTACATTGCTTATTTTAAAAAAATCTTTATTGAATTTGTTACAATATTGTTTGTTTCTTGTTTTGGTTTTTAGGCCATGAGGCTTAAGGGATTTAGCTCCCCGACCAGGGATTGAACCTACACCCTTTGTATTGGAAGGCGAAGTCTTAACCACTGAACCACCAAGCAAGTCCTACTCCTGTATGTCATACTCATCCATTTTCCTAAATTCCAAGTCTGCAAGATGCCTGGGAGGAGGTAAGAGAACACAGACGTCTACCACAACCTTTGTCCTTGAGGAGCTAAAAGCTTCCTGGGACAGACTTCTCAGCAGAGCTAGCAGGAACCGGGGCTGGGCAAGGATGCTGTGGGTAAGTGGCAGGAAGACGGGTACTTCCAGGCCCTTGAGAATCAGGGAAGGCTCCACAGATAAGGCCAGTTATGTAGTTCGTTGTAAGTGTTTTCTAAGCAGAGACGGCAGCAAAAAGGTAGACTGGGGAGGAACACAGAGGGCTTTGCAATGGTAAGGAATGCAGTGTGGCAGAGAGAAGAGAGGTGGGCCAGAAGCAAGGCCCCGGTGCAGGGTGGGAGACCTCGATGGAAAATCTGGCCATTTGCACCTAGAGAGACATGCTCGGATCTGTGCTTAGGAAAGCTCCCTCTGGGGCACACGGACTGTGCAGGTGAAAGTACAGGGGGGAGGCCAGAGACGAGGCTGCTGCAACAGTCCTGGCAGAGAGCGATGAAGTAAGCTGTGGTCGCCCATGTGAAGCAGATGCTACAGGTCCTGCTTCTTGGACCCTATACCCCTTGTCTGCAGTCCTTCCTGTCTCCCTGTTTCAGAGCTCCTTTCCCTGAAGGAAGGCAGGGGAAACAGCAATTATGTGGCAGAGTCTACTACACACAGTGCCCCCGAGTAGGCTGTGGTGACATTCGGCCTTGTCCTCTGGCCTTTCTGCAACCCAGTTCACCCTGTGATCTCGGGCAAGGCACGGAACCTCTCTCTCTGTGTCTTAGTTTCATTACTCATAAAGAGGGAAATGATAATCCAGTATAAGGAAGCTCAGGGAATCAAATGAGAATCAAATGAGACAGTAGATATAAACAGTGCTGCGAAGAGTGAGAAGTGTTATAAACATTTAAGGGGGGTGTGTGTGTGTGTGTGTGTGCTCGGTGTGTCTGACTCTTTGTGACCCCGTGGACCGTAGCCCGCCAGGCTCCTCTGTCTATGGGGATTCTCCAGGCGAGAATACTGGAGTGGGCTGCCATGCCCTCCTCCAGGGAATCTCCTCAACCCAGGGATCGAACCCAAGTCTCCCACATTACAGGAGGATTCTTTACCATCTGAGCCACCAGGGAAGCCCATTTAAGGTATATATATAAAAACAACACTGATGAGCTCTAAACAGCTGCTGTTCCACACATCATCACCATCATCCTAACAGGTCGAATGCAAGTGAAACCTGCCAGTACACATTTATTGTATGTCCAGTGTCTCTGGGGAGAGGCTGCGTCTTATGCTGGCATGTTGAACATCATTTGCAGATCATGTGTTTCTGTATACAATCTAACAAGCCACCCAAAGTCAAAGAGCCACAAATTAAGTTGACAAGCAAAACTAAAAGATCTGCGGAGACAGCCTAAAATATTACGGGTTTCACAATCTGAAGGCGGAATAGATATTTTAATGGAAAAGATTAAAGTTAGAGGCACCGAAGTCCTCCAGTAACTGACAAAGCATGCTGAAGTGATGCGCCAATTACTTTATACGGTTCTCTCGTGGATTCATTTGTCTGCATGCATGTATTTATGTCTGTAATAAGTAAGGGGATGTTTGAATAAAATACTTTTCTAAAAATAAAGTTGGTGAAAACAGATGACTTTTTTTTTTTTTTTTNTAACTGACAAAGCATGCTGAAGTGATGCGCCAATTACTTTATACGGTTCTCTCGTGGATTCATTTGTCTGCATGCATGTATTTATGTCTGTAATAAGTAAGGGGATGTTTGAATAAAATACTTTTCTAAAAATAAAGTTGGTGAAAACAGATGATTTTTTTTTTTTTTTTTCTTTTTTACTCTTCCGGAAAAATGGAAATTAGTGAGCAAATCCACTCAAAGGGTATTGACATGGCAACTCATCTCTACAGTTCTTTTTTCTAATAATCTGAGAGGATATGGGGAAACAATTCAATCAGTGTAGCAGATCCCTTTGGAGAAAGGTCTCCCACCCCCATATGGAAGAGTCCTGGGTGAAATGCTTAAGTACCTGCTCCAGGTACTGTGGAATCTCTGGCGGTTATGGATGGGACAAGTCAAGACTGAAAGGAAAGAGCTCTTGCCTGCTCTGCCGAAGCCCACTCCAGCCTGCGCTGAGTCACAAAGTGCCATCAGCGCTGAGTACATGGAAGGCTGCGGGAGCGGGACCTCCACTCTGCCAGCCTCTGCTCACCGCCTACGCATGGCTGGAATGGCCATCTCAAACTGGCCCGACCCAGGCCACATTTTCCAGAGCCTGTGTCCAAAAAGCACACACACTATCCACTGTATTGTCCTAAGCAGCTAGCCTGCCCGACCAGGGAATGGACCGCTTGGGGAAAGCAGAGAACGTGCTGTCTCAGGTGCTGCTTCCTTGATCCCCTTCTTCCTTCCCGAAGAGGCTTGGGCTAAGTTTGTAGAAAATTTCTATCAATGAAGCAAAACCAACATTGGTTCGGTAGGGACAGACTTTGGAGCCAGTCAGAACTAAGGCCAAATCTGGGCCTGCCACTTAGGTAACCTGGGATGCTGGGCAAGTTTGCTTTTCTGAGGCTTTGCTTCTTTACATATAAAATGAGAGGTTATAACAGCTACTCTGCAGGGCCACAGTGGAGACTGACTTCTTCCACGGGCTCTTGGTCATCGTTGGTGCGCCCTTGCTCCCACCGTGGCTGCCCCACCTGGCCTGACCCAGTGGAATCTCACAGCTCAAGGAAGCACCCAATTTCATGTCTTGATTATGGACAGACAACCCATCTTATATTCTCCTCACAATTATCTGACCTCACTGGGAGTTGCAATAAAAGTAAAAACAATATCCTCTACCTCCTGCAGCCAAAAAAAAAAAGCTAAAATAGAAAACAGTGCAAAAATCAGTTCTGTTTGGTCTGGCACATGTATTAGTATGGATTTTGAGTGATAGTGTTCCTGAAAACTTGTAACCTTCTAAATAAAACATGAAGCTACTTGACAAATATCTGATCTGAAAAAATAAAACAAAGCAGTGTTGTGTTACATGGACCTCTGTTCACGCCTCAGCTCTTATTCTGCGTTTCTGCCCTAAAATGGGAAGTAAAGCACAAGCGCAACGCACAGTGGACTCTTGCCTGCTCAAGCGTGCGGGCCCACTCTTCCCCTCCAGCAGGCTCTCACTGCAGACGCTGGCGCAGATGTCAGCATAGATGTGGCTTGTGCTGCATGTACTCTTTCTAAGGACACTGGAGGTTCAGTGGGTCTAGAAGCTGGGAGGAGAAGGATGGCTGAGAGGTGTGGCTCGAGAGGGTACTGGGTAATGACTGCAATGGGGTGTTAGGGAGATGGGCCTGCAACCTTCTACCTTCTACCATTCTGGGGACATTTCTCTGTATCCCTCCTGCCTTGTGTGGCATCTGGCACCTACCAGAAGCTCAGGAAATAGCTAATGGGTGACAGAATGAATGCACTGATGAATAAATGAAAGAATGGGAAAGGATGAGTGAAATATCAACTAAAGTATAAAGAGCTAAAGAGCTGAAAGGGAACTGTACAGACAGAAGTTCTGGCCTCAGCCCATGGCTAAAACCTAAATTTGGTAAATATTTAAATCAACACACTGTTCGTTTCCAAGGATCTTGCTTTTGTGTGCAAAGCCCGAGAATAGTTCTAAGTCACTGTTGCCTCTCTAGCCAAGAGCTGGCTGGAAGAGATNCCCATGGCTAAAACCTAAATTTGGTAAATATTTAAATCAACACACTGTTCGTTTCCAAGGATCTTGCTTTTGTGTGCAAAGCCCGAGAATAGTTCTAAGTCACTGTTGCCTCTCTAGCCAAGAGCTGGCTGGAAGAGATCTCTAGGGCCTTTTAGGTCACCAAGGCTAAAGGCTGAGGCACCATCTTTTTTACTGACAGCCATTTCCACCTACGAGTAAACTGTGCCTGCTGAGTTTCTCTCTACCTGACAGGAAGAGATATGTTTGCAGAAAGCCCCTGGGTGCTCAACACTCTGTGAGGCACAGGTACACACTCTCTGCAAGCCCCAGCTAACCCTGAGGGAGACACTATCCCCATTTCATAGTCTAAGGAGCTGAAGTCCTGAGCAAGTCAGGGGCTTGCTCCAGGCATCACAGCTGTCAGCTGCTGTGTGTGACGTGGAGCCAGGGCCTGTGCACGGGTCTGCCCAAGTCCGGAGGCTGCTGCCTGACACCCCAGGCTGCCCGTGGGCAGGGCCAGGCCTGCGGCAGTGAGTGGCCAGGGGCCTTCGCCCGCCCTCGGAGGGCCTCCCAGACGCGCTGCCCACGTGCGTGTCCTGTTTGGCCACTCAGCCACTTGCTCAGGAGTCAGGCAGCTACTGAAGTCCCTGTGATTAGAATCCAGGGAAGGGGTTCCTGGTGAGTCGGCAGGAGACCTTCTTGCCTCCCACCTAGAGTTTTTATAAGTCTGGTTACCGTATCTTCAGCCTCTCACGATGAACAGCAGTAGACATAATTAATAGATTGTCTCTGGAAAATGGTCCATTGAATCATTGGTTTCACTCTCACCCAGGTATATAGCAATTTAAATAAACATAGGAGAAAGGAATAGAAAATTAAACTAATTTTCTTCAATTTAAAAGACTCTACAGAGTGAACATTTTTCATTGTTAATATTCTTTGGGTATACTGATAAAACTAAAAAATATTCCACAAAATCTAAGAAACAGGTGAAACAAATCCAAACTCCTCTCTCTTGCTCCCCATCCAATTGAGAAAGATAGCACTGAACATGCCGTGATGATAGGAACTCTGACCGACAGGGGTCACATCCTTGATGTATTCAGGGAGCCTCCGCTTTCCCCTCTCTCCTGGCCTCTTGGTCCAGGGCTGCATGGCATTTCAGTTACACTGCAACTTTGCTGCTTGTTGAGTCTGGGAAATGGGAATGGGACAAGAGTAATTTGTCTTCTCCAAAAGGTGGTGGAGGGAGGGCCTGAGAAGGCAGCTCTGGTTTAGACAAAAGAAAGTGAAAGTGTTAGTTGCTCAGTCCTGTCTGAGTCTTTGCAACCCCATGGACTGGGAGCCTCTAGGCTCTCTGTCCATGGGGATTTTCCAGGCAAGAATGCTGAAGTGGGTTGCCCTGCCCTTCCCTAAGAGATCTTCCCTACCCAGGGATGGAACCCGAGTCTCCGCACTGCAGGCAGATTCTTTATCATCTGAGCCACCAGGCAAAAGAAGGACAGACCAGAGGAAAGAGGAGAGAGCGAGACGAAGCCTCTCTGTATTTAGCCTAGGCAGGGCCAGAGAGAGGAGGACGAGGCCAGGCTGGGCAGGGCTGTGCCCAGGAGGCTGTGTCTGCAGAACAGGGTGCCTTAATCTGCTGGGTGGGGGACACTAATAAGAAGAGGGGGGTAGGATATAAAATTATGTGTACTGCAGGCCAAGCTAGGTTGCCTTTGATTTTGAAGTAATGAGTTGCTGACATTTTGACGAACAGTTGATAAATGCAGCGAACACTTGAGGGAAGCTCCTGACTCTCAGGAATCCTCTGGCACCTGTAACTGGCCTTCAGGAAGGCCAGGTCGGGGAGGAGGAGGAAGGCTGGCCATAGCAACAGCAATAACCACAGAACAAAAAGGACGGTGCAGGAGAACCTGAAAAAGCAGAGGAGACTTCTGCCCCTGTCCCACAGCCCCACGTCCTGGCTGAAGATCCAGGAAGAATCTGTTCTGAAGGAGGAAATGCTTCCAGGTTTTCAGGGCTTGTGGAAGTAAGGGAGTTGCTGTCATTACCGAGTGCTGTTCTTGAGGCCATGTGCGCAGCAAATATTGAAATATGATCCTCCTCAAATTAGATACTAGTCATCTTTAGGGAAAAGGAATCAATTGTTTCTTCATTTGCTGTCTACCAATGTGACATTAGTGGAATGTTATGAAAAATGAAAGTAATGGACAAACAAGCAAATGTTCTTCTGCCTGGATTAACGAGGCCCAACCACCCAAGTTACTTTAAATCTTTTAGTATGTGTACACATTAAGCACATTCCTAAGTTCTCTTAGGGTCTTTGCAGCCTCATAATAAAAACAACTGCTGAGCACTTTAAATAAAAAAAAAAAAATCAAATTGAAATGTATGAGCTGAGCCTCTTTTTCAAAGAAACAAGATTGCAATCAATTACATAGGTGACCCATTCTCATCTGAAAAATCATTTGGGAGTTCTGCCTCTTGGCCTTTGTACAATGCTAGCTTGCTTTTTTTTTTTTAAAGGCAAAAAAACTTCTTACTAATAAAGGTACTGCAGGACTGGTTAGCTCAGCTGGCTTTGGTCACATTAGCATTGCATGGTTCTGAATCCAGATGCAGAGCACCCCCTCCTCCACCCACTCCTTACAGAAAGTTCAGGGATGCATTTTCTCCAAGTGATAAATTGCCTAGAATATTTAAAAACCCCTTCCATCCACAGTAAAATCTAAGGACGTACACAACCCAGTGTTGCTGTTGTTTCCATTTTCTCCATTACCAGCATCACCCTTGGTTCTCAAAACATTCGTTTTAATCATAGTTTATTGGGGAAAGAATTACCTGCCAGTCTCCTAGCTTATAAGAAAGAAGATAAAGTTGGAATCAAACTTCAGGATGAATTAATTGAGAGTACTGCCTGCGATGTGTCTATTCTGAATGTTACAGTGCACATCACAATGAAAACAGTTTTATTTTCCATGGTTGAAATAAATTACAATAAATAATTCAGTTCAATGGCAGAGAAGAGCAACAAAATCGACTACACTACACTGCGAGTCTCATTCCTGAATCTTCATTATCCATCTGAAACTTTCTGCTGGTAGTAAATCATATTTCAAGTAGCTGTAGCTCTCATAAAGCAGCTTGCTGCATTAAAATACAACCAGAAAACCTGGGGCACTGGGAGGCCGCAGGGATTGCCACTCAGCACTATTTGGGAAGCTTGTTCTCACTCTTCTCTTGCCAACACAAACAGAAAATTTTTTGATTTGATGTACAAATTAAGCATCATTTGTCAAAAACATCCTCTAGGTAGGAATGCTTGAGAAATCTGTATGGAGAGGAACAGTTTTTAGCTCCAACGCCATTTTCCTCTAGTTTTTTTTTTCAAGTGACACTATCCTTTCTAGTTCATGGTATACTGTTTGAATGACTGCCTTGCAATCACAGAGCCTCAGATGTCCTGCGCAAGCCGCTGGGGGGCCTCCAAACGAGCAAACATGTGTAAGCTCAAGAGAGACTAACAAAGGCCGATGCGCTATGTTTCCTGTCTAAAGAGATGAGCCTGTCTTCACAGGAGAGCTAACTATGTAACTGGAATCTTAAAAGATACATATGGCATCGCTGGGAAAGAAGGATACCCCAGGAAGAGAAAATAAAGCGAGAAGAGGCAGGGGAGACAGGGCCTGGTGTATCTGAGGAACAGTCAGGCTCTGTCAGGCAGGCTTTTGAGAGAGACCTTCTTTCGAATGGAGGGTGAGGAGAAGACCGGGCTGAGCCCAGGCTGCCAAAGGCCTTCTGCGTCACGCTGCGTGAAGAAATGAGTTTGGGCCAGTACGAACAGGGTGGCCTTCAAAGGACTTCTGAATAATGCTCAGGTCTGTGATTTAGAACAGAACTGACGGGAAACTGCGGGACGGCAAGGATGAGGAGCTGCTGGAGGCAGGGCAACCTGGTTAGACACCCCAGCGCAAGCCCAGAGGAGAAAGCAGGAGGGCCTCGGAGACGGGGAGAGGCGGTCAGAGTCCTTGGCTGCTCATCCCGTTTTCTGCCCAGCTAAAGAAGTCTTTCCAAGAAATACAGCCTGATACGGAGGCCACAGGTTGATTCAGAGCTTTGAGAACATGGCCTCGGATCCCAGACTGCCTGTGAGCGAAGGGGCTGCGCACCAGAGTGCCCCAGCAGGGCTGAGCACGGCCCCACAGGGAGCTCGTGGGGTGAGGAGCAGTGACCCGAACGCCACCCGGCGCACACACCACACGGCAGGGGTGACGCCAAGCACGTTTATATTAAATATTCAGCGGTAAAGTAAACTCTACCTGAGGCCATGCAAAGTCAAAAAAAGGGAGTGGGAAACAGCATGCTGCTTTATTGAATAGTCATCACAACATCTCCCAATGAATATCATATTTCACAACAGAACAGCATAAGGCATAATGGCATGAGGGCATCTCATGCAGTCCTCCAAGCAGAGTGCAGTGAATATTGTGTTTCGTAATAAACATATTATCCTTACAGGAGGAGGTTCAAAGTTTCATTGCCTTTCATCTGTCACTATATCCTCCCCGACTTCCTGAAGGGGTCTGGTTAGATGGGCCTAAACATCTTCATAACCAACAGTGGAGGGTTAATTTACTTAACATGTTCAAATGGTTTTGTGTGAGGAGAAAAAAAGTCTTTTTTGGGAAAATTCACTTGACCCTCAGAAGCGTTTTCCATTAAAGATTAGAGTTTAATGTTTAAACCATAGAGGATGGCACGCTGCCTTTCAGATTTGAAGTTTTTATTTATAGCTGTTGAACTGGCGTAGAGATGCTGTTTGGAGAGATGATTTAGAGACATTACTGAAATGTGGAAGCTCTTTCACCCTAGTAATTACACAGGGAGGCTAAAGGACGACAGCGCTGGGAAGAGAACTCCGCTCCTTGCTGTAGTCAGACTTCACTGCCGGCGGCTTCATGCCGGGCTCTGCCAGACCCTGAGGACATTCGGGGAGCGCGGCACAGTCCTAGCCTCCAAAGGCCCAGGGAGGGGAGGCAACGTGCTGTTCGTGACACCAAGTGCCACAGACCGACGCCTGCGCAGGAGGCTCTCAGAGGCCAGGAGCAGGGGCGAGCCCTGCCGAGGCAGGGAAGGCTTCACCGACGACATTTCAGCCTGCTGTAGAGAACGAGGTAGTCAGCCGGGAAGAAGGGCGAGCAGGTGCAAAGGCCTGCAGAAGTGTCTGGGGAATGACGAGCAGCTCGGTGGGAGGGTCACCGAAAGGGCGTGTGCGGAGTGGTGGTGGCAGAGGAGGCTGGGGGGTAGGCAGGGGTCTGGTGTTGTGAAGGGCCTGGTCCTGTGTGCTGGGGAATGTGGGCTTTAACTTGCAGGAAATGCGGTACTCTTTACGTTGAATGACCCTTCCACGCACTCATGTGGAAGGGAAAATGGCCGGTACAACTATTCTCCACGTGGTCCGGCCCTTTAGGAGGCTAGGCCATCTGAGTTCTCCCAAGAAGATGCAGTTCTTTCCTCTTCCAGGACTGGGAGGCCACAGACACAGAAGGCTACCTGCTTGGCCCCAGTCCTGTTGGCTCTGTTGCCAGGGTCCTGAGAAATGGCACTGCCATTACCTTGGCCCACAGCACATAACTTAATAGTGTCCCCTGTCAGGAATGGCTCTCTTTGTCAGGAAGCTTTTTATTGATGTTCAACTTTCATTTTCTCTTTCTTAATATTATCCCATTATGCCAATACTCCATTGTGCCATGCTAAGTAATTCCCTTTCCTCCTTGGCATTTACATCTTCCGAGTATTTATAGACTTATCAAATGCCCCATTTAGTTGTCACTTAGGCAGGCTATACATATTTAGCTTCTTTAATCTGGCCCCATAAGCCAGCCTCTCCATTCTCCTAAATCACTTGAGTTACTTTCCTTCAGTTTCTGTCAATTTGCTTCCAGCCTCTTGGTAATGCAGGGGGCTCGGGAGGAAGACGGGCTTTGGGAGGGAGGGCTTGCTCCCTTGGTGGGGTAACAAGAGCTCACCATCTGCTGAGGGTGGACCTTCTCCCTTCAAGTACAAACTCCAAACCAAGCCAGGCCTCTAGAGAAGCTCTAAATGCCTCTTGTTATCTACTTGTTTCACCTGCATACATTTCAAGTCAGGAACATTCTATTATTGACTCTTGCGCGCCAGGTGCCCACAGGCAACACATCTGCGGGGGGTCTTATGTGTCAGGTACTGTGCTGGAGGCCTCGCCTTCCTTCTTTTCTCCCTTCCTCTCCATTTCTTAGACTTGTTCATTGCTCACAGAATCACTGAATGCCTACTGTGCGTCAGGCACTGTGGCACAGGACTGAATGAAATGCGGTCCCGGTGGCCGTAGAGGGCTCATGCGGCCTAAGTATTCATTCACCTCGTATTGCCCACCCATCAGGTTGTTTCCTCCCCATTTAAGGGTCACAGAGGAACCACCCCTCACGGCACTTTGCTCTCACTGGCACCCTGGGTTGCCTGAGAGGAACCTCCTCGTCCCGTCTAAGCGAGCTGCCACACAAAGCACAGGCGTCAACATGGAGCTCCTGCTCAGTGTCCTTCCGTGCTGGGTCTCTCTGGGGCCCAAGAGAGTCCTCTTCAGGCCTGGTGCTGCTACCGCTCCTTCTTCTTGGCATTCGATATGCACGCGACCACAGCTAAATATGTGCTTGAATGTTTTTGTTTTTCCTTTCCATGATACCGATGTTCCAGGTTATGGAGTAACAGGTGGCTGGAGGAGCGATTCCGTGGGAGACATCTGAGTCCTGGCTCATCTGGGGAGTCTGGGCATGAGACCACAGCAAGGAGCACTTCAGCCACTTGATCCCGGGGGCTACTCCACACAAGGTATAGAATCCCCCTGGCTGCAGTGCTGCTATCTGCAAAGAGGTGAGGTAGCTATTCCAAGGACACAGTTAGGAAGTAGCAAAACTGATATTCAAAACCAGGTCTATTGACTACAAAATCTTTCTGCTCTGATTGTTGTGAAGTAGAAAGTCCTCAACAAATACAGAATTTACAATTAAACAGCTCTGGAAGGAGGATGAAATTTCATCAGTCTGAAAGCAGTTACACATCTGTATTCTCCTAAGCATGGCAAGGGACACAGAATTAACATGCAAGAGTGCTTCTGGGTTGCAAAGCACACAAAGCCACATTAACTCATGAAGGGCCAGAGAAGCAGGTAACCTTTACCTTGTCCTTCAAGTCAACCAAATAAGTCTTCCTTGACATACCATATGAACTCACTGCTGCACAAATGGTCACTGCTGGTTAAAAGTTTCCAAGAGTTAAAGACAAATGAATACGAAGGTTGAAGTCACCACTCCAGCACATTAATATACTTTGAGAAAATTTCACATAATTTACCCTTCAAGTGCTATGTGAAAAATCGGCAATAACTGTAAAATGAATAAATTATGCCATCATTAAACCAATCTCACATTATACTGTGCCGTTCTTTCAAGAAATTCAAAAAAGTTTCTCATACCACGCACAATGCCACTAAGAGAAATGAAAGTAGGGGAAACTGTCACCCTTGAATATTCAAGGCTGAAGGAATAACAAGAAATGCCAGGAATGAGAGGCAGGTTAAGGCCCTGGGAAGCTCTCGTATGGTGAAAACTGTAAAACCTAGAGACAAAAAAGCCTTAGTTAAGTTCCGTGTGTGTGTGAGTGCTATGTGGCTTCAGTTGTGGCCAACCCTTTGAGACCCTGTGGACAGTAGCCCTCCAGGCTCCTCTATCCATGCAGATTCTCCGGGCAAGAATATGGAGTGGGTTGCCATGCCCTCCTTCAGGGGGTCTTCCTGACCCAGGCATCAAACCTGTGTCTCTTACATCTCCTGTATTGCTGGTCGGGTTTTTTACCGCTAGAGCCAGTGGGAAGCCCCAAGTTCTATTCCAAGCACTGGTACTTAGGGGCTCTGTCTTTTGGCAAGTCCCTCTGTCTGTTCGTACTTTTTGTCCACATCCCGTGGCACGTGGGATGTTAGTTCCCTGACTAGGGGACCAAACCCGTACTCCCCTGCATTGAAAGGTAGAGTCTTAACCACCGGACTGATGGGGACGTCTCCGTTTCAGCTCTCTGAACCAATGCATACTTTATCCATACAGATACTGTGGGATTGAATTTGTTGATGTATCTATCCCTCTCAAATTAAAAAGTATTCATATTGGTCCTATCTACCCATTAGTCCATCCTAAAGGAAATCAGTCCAGAATATTCACGGGAAGGACTGATGCTGAAGCTGAAACTTTAATACTTTGGCCACCTGATGCGAAGAGCTGACTCACTGGAAAAGACCCTGATGCTGGGAAAGACTGAAGGCGGGAGGAGAAGGGGACGACAGAGGATGAGAAGGTTGGATGGCATCACCAAAGCAATGGCCGTGCGTTTGAGCACACTCTGGGTGTTGGTGATGGACAGGGAAGCCTGGCGTGCTGCAGTCCATGGGGTCGCAAGGAGTCGGACACAGCTGAGTGACTGAACTGAACTGAACCCATTAGGATTGTTGTGAGAATCAGGAGAGATGTTAGGTATGAAGACAATATACAAATGGAAAGAGTTATGGAGTTTCTTTTCATTCTTGTCATTGCAAGGTAAGGCTTGGAGTTTACAGAAAGAATAAGTGAGAAAAAGTCAGATGGGACCCATGAGTAAAATCCACATCACATCACGCCCCATCCAGTCCAGTGAGTCTGTGATATGCAGAACGCTCGTTCACAGGAAGAACTCTAACAAAAGCAGAACACACAGATGGGACTAAGAAGATGCAGGTACTCTGGCTTACGTCATGGCCTTAAAATCAAATCATCTTGTGAAATGAAGTCTTGGGCTTGGGATTTCTTGGAAAGGATACTTTTCACATTTATAATTATGAACAGCAGGGAAAAGGACAAGGATGGGAACGTTAAAAAGTAGTACCTCTGTTTTATTTTTCAAAATGAAGCCACTTTTACACATTTATTGAACACCTTCCCTGTGCTAGGCGAGTTTGTACTCCTGGGTTCATCCTGCTTTCACAACTTCCAAGTCAAGGATCCTTTCACTGTGAAGATAGTGACTATCGCAGATGAAAGGGGTGACTTCCGGGCCCTGCACCCTAGGCAGTGCAGTCAGGCCTCTCAAGGGCTTGGGACCGGGACAAGCTCTTTGCCGGGTTCTCTCTCGGCCTCTCTCTGCGGGCCTGCCTGGCTTCTGCAGATCCCTGCGTCATGCTGGCGGCTCTCTTCTCTGCTGCAGACTGGCTGCTTCCCTGAGCATTCGGCAGGGAATGGCTGCCCCATGGCTCTTGAATTTTCAAGTTTTTAATTCAGCTGAGGCTGACCATTATCTTTTAAATGCTAGTTTCTAAATCCAGGGAAGATGAGCCAGTTTGGGTCACGTGTTTCCCTCTTGTCCAAACAGTATTCAAAGAAAGGAGCCCTTGGCTCAGTTAAGAATTTATGAATTCTCTTCTCTGCTGCAGACTGGCTGCTTCCCTGAGCATTCGGCAGGGAATGGCTGCCCCATGGCTCTTGAATTTTCAAGTTTTTAATTCAGCTGAGGCTGACCATTATCTTTTAAATGCTAGTTTCTAAATCCAGGGAAGATGAGCCAGTTTGGGTCACGTGTTTCCCTCTTGTCCAAACAGTATTCAAAGAAAGGAGCCCTTGGCTCAGTTAAGAATTTATGAATGAACGAACGCGTTTGCCTCCCCTTGCTTTTCCTACATCCCTCCCAAGCCTCTTTCCAGACCATTTAAAAGTCACACGGTATAGTGGTTAAGAGCAGAGGTTCTGCTACTTATTAGCTGTGTGGTATTGGGTGAACTACTAGAGCTGCAATTACAGTATTTTGAACATAAAGTGGAGATAAAAATATATGCCTCACAGACTAATGAGACAAACAGAAATACACACACACACACGAATACATATGTGTATATATATGTGTGTGTATATATGTGTGTGTGTACATATATATTAATATATATATAAAGCACTTAACATAAAAACCAAGCATATAATAATTATTTCTACTTTTTTTCATCATAATCATTCATCATTAAAATTGTCTTTGAACCTGAGGTTGCCCTTCTGTGGTGGCCTCTCTGGTTCTAGCAACCCTGCAGTAAGTAAGACTTCTGTTACATGATGGAGAAGAAGTCTAAATCTGTAAGGAGGGGGTGTAGAGACTCTTCCACTTTGGAGTGGAAGGCTGTGGAAATAATCCTAACCTAATCTTTTCTGGTCAAAGGGCGTCTGCTCCTCTGTGATGCCCATACGAGTTTAGGAGCCTTCTGGTGGGCCCTGGGTTGGCCTGGATGTGACACAGCAGGACGCCCTCAGGTGTCATCTTCACGTCATAGAAACACCACTCAGAGCAGGAACACTGAACTTGCGTCAAAACTTGGGAGTTACAAATGAAGTCCAAAATTTCTTCCCTTTGTGAATTATGCATAAATGTTACTACCTGTGCTGTATTTGCATGAAAGAGACAGATGTCATCTGCTATGCTCTCTTTTCCTGAGAATTCTTCAAAATACAAAGCAAAACAAAAAATCACTGAGATTTAGAAGAAAAAAAAATCATCCTTTTAGAAATAGACTGTTAAACGCTTTTCTAGAGTTGGTGTCAGTATTTAACCTATGAATTAAGAAATTTTCCTCGGAGAGGGTTTAAAAAAGAATGCATTTCAGTTAACTCTTTTTAGTGTTAATTTACAATGAGAGATAATTGTGCCAATCACTATTAATGATGGGACTAAAAAACCATTTTGTTTGCCATTTGCCATACTGAGTGAGAGATATTATAAAGCATATCTAATTATCATTGGGCTAAACCTGTGTAAAACTGCAGTTTTTCCCTCATGAAATGCTATCTGCTTTACACGGGTGTGAAGGAAAAGGTATGGTGGTTGTTCATTTTTTACTACATTTCTGCTATTCTGAGAACAGTTGCTGCAGAATAACAGTAAAACTGTGCTAAACTGTAGATAAAAGAACAATGACAGATTGCAGTCACTTTAATTCATAAAGAAAACACTTGGGAGCCCCTGGGAATGCCAAATCAAGCCACTGGCACCCAATGACTCTATGCTAAGTCACAAAGTACATCATATTTTTTTCAGTTTAAACACAAAGGCTAATGGACATGTAACTTATTTATTTCAAATTCTTCTTTATGAAGCTGGCTCTTCTTTTTTTAGCTCCTTGGAAAACACTGTAATTCCCCTATTCTATAAACACACAAATATAATTGTAAAATGACATCGTTCTGTTTTCATTTAATTACCCCTGAAAATGCTTTCTATTTAATATTCATTACTCAAAAGCTAATTTAAAAGAGAAAGAGATGCGACTTATTCAAAAAGATGTACTGTCATTCACAGCAATAGTTATCTAATATACAGAAGTTAATAAAGCAGATTAATCTGCAAGTCCCCTTAAGCCATTCTTGAGTTTTGGGCAACTGCCTCCTTGACCTTTCACCTTCCCGCTGCGCACCAGCAGCAGGTGCCAGCTGTGCAGCAATCGTGGCCGTGCACTGAACGCAAAGTCTTCCCTTACTTTGCTTCTGACCAGCAGCTGACCCTGCAGGAGTGATTGTTTCTGGTGCCGGCCTAAAGGCTACATAAACCAGTAGCAGATAAACAAAAGACTACATATACCAGCTGCCTCGCCTGAGGGTACCATCCTAGGCTGACACCTCCACTCCTTCTCCGGCGTACCAAATTGCTCCTTGTTTGTTTCCATACATGCATTTCACCCTTGTTATTTTGTGCAAGAGGCAGGCCCAAGAGAAAACCCCCCAAAACAACAACGACAAAAAACCCCCATCCCTTCCCTCGAACTTGACTTTTGAGTATTCCATGTCAAACTGTGCCATTATGATGCTAATCCAGGCCTGATTTAGCAACTTTAATAAGAGGCTAAACCCTCTTGTAATTAGATAATAAAATTTTATTATGTATTTTAATATTAAAAGTCTTAAAATCAAACTCTTCAAATCATACACTGGTACAGAACTAAGGTACTTAAATATCACAGCCCCAGAAAATGGGAGCTTGAAAAAGCACATTGTGGCTAATTTTTCATTCTCAGAAATGTAAACATGGAATTCCTATGTGGTAGCAGTGAAGCTCCAACACTCTTAATTACGTGCAGGCAAGAATGAATCTATTCAAGCATGAAGCACACTGTACCATTTCCAGCAACAGCATGAGATGGTTTTGACAGTTATTTCTTGGATACAAATTACACAAGTATAAAAACAATCCCCATAATGATTAAATGCGTTTATGTACATAGGAGAATACCAGTGCAAATGGTAACATATTTAAATGGTTTTCCTTCATTAAAAAAATTATATATGATATTAAACCATCAATCACTGCTGAAGCACTGGAGTTTAGACGCACTGTCACTGGCTGAAATAAATGACCTGGAGACAGAATTCTGGCTCACTCAATATGGTGTCTCTGCTGTTGCTTAGTCACCCAACTCTCTGCTGGTTTGGGTTACATCTGGTGGATTCTATCCTTTTCAATTAATAAGGCAAGTTACGCTATCAATGGATTACATCTTTGAACTGTGCTTGGAGGTAGAAAAACACATGTCCTAGAAAAAAAAAAACAAACCCACAAATGCTCTCTGTTCTGTCAGCCATTTAGAACAATATTTGAAGTACCTTTTTTTTTTAAACCCATGTTTAAAATTTCCCTACGTAATTTCAGCAGTTATTATAGTATACAACGATATACTCTTAGCATTACTATTTATTTTGTTAAGTAGTAGTCTACAAACATGTTAGATTTGATGTCTAAAGTCATTGTCTGCAGACTGCACTTCTAAAAATATTTTTTTGGGTTTGCTGTGCAGACATTCACTGACCATCACGAGGCTTCAGGCTCTGCCAGGTGCGAGGCCAAGTATCAGGATGGAGGTGATTTCGGGAAAAAAGGTACTGTGTAAAGGCAACAGGATTACAATACTAATTTGATGATTTATCAGAACAGGTTTCTATTTTAAAATACCATTTTTTGTTACAGGTGAAATAGTCGTTCAACAAATATTTCTATAACAAAGATGAAACAAAAAAGGCAAAGATATGGTATATAACAAAGGATTTGGACCAGAATTATCCTTTTAAAGATGAACAGAGAAATGAGTTCATAGTATCAAAGATAAAAGCCATTTTAATTAAAAATTAGTGTTCTATTTTTAAAATCATTAACTTCAACTTTCTAAACGGATCTTTAGGGATAGTGATCACAAATTCATCATTCTTAAAGAGTTTTAGTGCCTTTTGCTACCTGGCTATATTAACTATATACTTCTGTGCAGCCCTGTTCCTCTCTCAGTTCAGTTCAGTTGCTCAGTCATGTCCAGCTCTTTGTGAGCCCATGGACTACAGCACAGCAGGCTTCCCTTACCATCACCAACCCCCAGAGCTTGCTCAAACTCACATCCATCGAGTCGGTGATGCCATCCAACCATCTGATCCTCTGTTGTCCTCTTCTCCTCCTGCCTTCACCCTTTCCCAACATCAGGTCTTTTCCAGTGAGTCAGTTCTTCATATCAGGCAGCTAAAGTATTGGGAGTTTCAGTTTCAGCATTAGTCCTTCCAATGAATATTCAGAACTGATTTCTTTTAGGATGGACTGGCTGGATTTCCCTGCAGTCCAAGGGACTCTTAAGAGTCTTCTCCAACACCACACAGTTCAAAAGCATCAATTCTTCAGCACTCAGCTTTCTTTATGGTTCAACTCTCACATCCATACTCGACTACTGGAAAAATCATAGCTTTGTCTAGATGGACCTTTGTTGGCAAAGTAATATCTCTGTTTTTTAATACACTGTCTAGGTTGGTCATCACTTTCCTTCCAAGGAGCAAGCACCTTTTAATTTCATGGCTGCAGTCACCATCTGCAGTGATTTTGGAGCCCCCCAAAATAGTTTCTCACTGTTTCCATTGTTTCCCCATCTATTTGCCTTGAAGTGATGGGACCAGATGCCATCATCTGTTTTCTGAATGTTGAGTTTTAAGTCAGCTTTTAAACTCTCCTCTTTCACATTCATTAAGAGGCTCTTTAGTTCCTCTTTGCTTTCTGCTGTAAGGGTAGCATCAGCCACATATCTGAGGTTACTGATAATTTCTTCCGGCAATCTGGATTTCAGCTTGTGCTTCATCCAGCCCAGCATTTCACGTGATGTCTTCTGCATATAAGTTAAATAAACAGGGTGTCAATATACAGCCTTGATGTACTTCTTCCCCAGTTTGGAACCAGTCTGTTGTTCCATGTCCAGTTCTAACTGTTGCTTCCTGACCTGCATATAGGTTTCTCAAGAGGCAGGTCAGGTGGTCTGGTATTCCCATCTCTTTCAGAATTTTCCACAGTTTACTGTGATCCACACAGTCAAAGGCTTTGGTATAGTCAATTAAGAAGAAGTAGATGTTTTTCTGGAACTCTCTTGCTTTTTCTGTGATCCAATGGATGTTGGCAATTTGATCTCTGGTTCCTCTGCCTTTTCTAAATCCAGCTTGAACATCTGGAAGTTCACGGTTCATGTACTGTTGAAGCCTGGCTTGGAGAATTTTGAGCATTACTTTGCTAGCGTGTGAAATGAGTGCAATTGTGCGGTAGTTTGAACATTTTCTTGCATTGCCTTTCTTTGGGATTGAAATGAAAACTGACCCTTTCCAGTCCTGTGGCCACTGGTGAGTTTTCCAAATTTGCTGGCATGTTGAATGCAACACTTTAACATCATCTTTTAGGATTTGAAATAGCTCAAACAGAATTCCATCACCTCCACTAGCTTTGTTTGTAGTGATGCTTCCTAAGGCCCACTTGACTTCACATTCCAGGATGTCTGGCTCTAGGTGAGTGATCACACCATTGTGGTTATCTGGGTCATGAAGATCTTTTTGTATAGTTCTTCTACGTTTTCTTGCCACCTCATCTTAATGTCCTGCTTCTGTTAGGTCCATACCTTTTCTCTTCTTTATTGAGCCCATCTTTGCATGAAATGTTCCCTTGGTATCTCTAATTTTCTTGAAGAGATCTCTAGTCTTTCCCATTTTATTGTTTTCCTCTATTTCTCTGATCACTGAGGAAGGCTTTCTTATCTCTCCTTGCTATTGTTTGGAACTCTGCATTCCGATGGATATATCTTTCCTTTTCTCCTTTGCCTTTCACTTCTCTTCTTTTCTCAGCTGTTTGTAAGGCCTCCTCAGACAACCATTTTGCCTTTTTGCATTTCTTTTTCTTGGCGATGTCTAGATCACCACCTCCTGTACAATGTCGCGAACCTCCATCCATAGTTCTTCAGGCACTCTATTAGATCTAATCTCTTAAATCTCTTTGTCACTTCTACTGTATAATCATAAGAGATTTGATCCAGGTCATACCTGAATGGTCTAGTGTGGTCTTCCCTACTTTCCTCAGTTTAAGTCTGAATTTTGCAATAAGGAGCTCATGGTCTGGGCCACAGTCAGTCCCAGTCTGTTCCTCCTAGAAACTTTGATTTGATCCTGAGTAATTAGATTACACACACACACACACACACACACACACACAGTTGACCAAAGTTAACTTTATTTTTGCCTCAAACAATCTTGCTATTTTGAAAATTAAAAAAATATATATATATTTGGGGGATGTTAGATGAATTTAATTGCCCCTTATTGAATGTTTTCTACATGCAAAGCTACAACTCAAATGTGATAAAATGTCCGCTTTAAGTTTCAGTAAAGACCTAAGTATAGAGTCATATATAAAAGCAAAATAATGGCATCTTTTTGAAACAACACATTTTAAAAGTATGCTTTAAGAATTATTAAAACATCAGAGAGAAACAAAAATGTTCCTGTTGCAAGGCTACATAAGAGGGCTGAGAGAAATGTAAGGGGTCATGCATTAAGAAATCTTAGTTCTGAAATTCTCAGATTACAGAATACAGAAGTGAAAAAGTAGAAACCAAACATACAGTGTTGGCCTGCAGAGTAATATTATTTTTCAGTCAGTGACCAGCATTTTTAAAACTAGATTTCTGGCTTCTCCTTGGGAGGGAATCTCAATACAGCTGGCAACACTGGGTCTTACCACCTTACAGGGCAACAATTAGCTAGAAGCTATTTGGAGACTGCCTCCTTTAAACAGGGATATATACTCGACATAGCTTTCATTACTGTCTACCTCCATCAGGTTTCCTACTTGGCTCTACAGACACCTTAGTCTGCGGGACCTTATCCGAACACAATGAAAAGTAGGAGAGGGATGCTCAGAAGAGTCAGTTTCAGACGTGCCAGTGTGAGAGACTCTCGGCAGACCTATTGGTGCTCAGCAGAGCCTCCTTTAGAGAAGAGAGGCTGCTTACAATCAGAAAGGGGTGAAAAATGACACTCAATACTGATGAATCAGTGGTGAGAGTCAGTGCAAAGCCCAGAGATGTGCAGGCCATAGGGGTGGATGCAAAGCACCTGTTGCTTCCCCAGCTTCATCTCACAGCTGCCATACTGATTCGACCCTGGAGAAATCAGGTTAGAGTAAACCTCAAGAACTGCCCCAGAGGCATTAAAGGAAAGTAACAAAGGAACATCACGAGACACTTATGCTGTCAGACTCTGGCCTTCTCAAGGACACACATCCTACTAACTTGTATGCCTTCTGTGTCTGGCTAGAGAATTAATGATTGGGTATGGGCATAGAGTAAAAGATGAAGCTCTGCCAGCTCTGCCTCAGTGAAGGTGAAGCAACAGGACTTCTCTACACCAGCTGGCAAAGCAACTTTCCTCTGTCTTGCCCACTGTCTCTTTGAGTCACTGCCCATCTGTTTCATTTCAGCTGCAGCGCAAAGCTGGGGTATAAAATGGCTGCTCTGAATCATNTTTTTTTTTTTGACATCAATCTGCCGTTATATTTTTTGATAATAGCTGCAAATTAACCAGACTGAGCTAGTGGGCCACGAACATACTTTCTAATTAGGATTCACTAGAAATGTCTATGATAACATTAGAAAGTTTGGTTAATTTTTTTAAGAGCACAAGAGACATGAATATATTTCATCTGCTAAAGTATTTCCCACTGTGAGAGTCTTGCTGAGGTTCTATAGGCCAAAATCTCAACATCAGTTAAATATGTGACTGCACTTTCTCCTACTTAGTATTACGGAATGGAATCTTAAGTATGAAAGATGTCTTGTATAGTATGTCAAAATGTTGAGCAATATCGTTTCGATCTAAACACAGAAATGAAAAAACAGCAGATGATTTCCCTTTTGCTATAATTCACTTTGGGATGTATGTCAAGAAGAGCACTATACAAAAGCAATTTTCATTGATTGACTGACTGATTGAGGAAAAGGGTGACTGTTCTCTCCAGCTTACGTCCCTACTGAAGTATCTGAAGTATGATTCTTATAACTCCTGACAGCTCTTCACAATTTGTAGTTAAATGCTAGGTTAGCACAAAGGGGGAGTGAGGGTGAGGAAGAAAGGATTATAATTATAGCTTTTTCTGGTTTTTAGTACAGCTCACTTGAGTCAGATAGTTAAATAGAAGAGGTTAAGATAAATTCAAACCTAAATGCTCTAATTACTCCATTCAGCATATTTAAATTTTAGAGAACACAACTGCTAAAAATACACTGTTAATAAGTTAATGGTATAATCGAATCAGTAATATGGACCATTATATAATTCTTGTTCCATTTCTACGTAAGTTGCTACTCTTTCTAGAATATTTAGTTTTAATAGAAGTTCTGATTTAGAGAAACATTCAACACCAGTGTCCTATTCTTATAATCTGAAAGAGAATGAGTCACATCTTTGAAATGCCTCTCTAATATGTATAAAACATGCTCTTTCATTTACCTAATTTGGATAGATCTTTCTTTCACTTTGTGATATAACTAAATGAACGCTGACCTCTGAGTTATATATGCAAATACTTAACATGACCAGGGACAAAACTGAAAATACTTTACATAGAAATCTTACATTTCAAATTATTGTAATAGATCCATGTGTAATCCCTGTTACTACTGACCTTTCTTCAATTTCAGTTTATCTTTCTAATAACATAAAAGCATGGGGAACTTTTTTTGCTAATATACATAAACTAGGTTTTTCTCCGTTGTTAAGTTAAAGCAATACTGGTTAGACATAATTCTTACTTGAAATAGATTCACTTAATTATAATAGATCTTTATTCTAATAATGGACTAAATTTAATGCTTGAAAATTTAGATTTGTTTGCAAAATATGGAAGACGGCTTATTTGGAGAATGTTTTTTAAAAACACTGAAGATCTAAAGCCATGTAGCAGGTTATAATAAACACATTTTCAGGTGAGAGGCACTTAAAATGTCTTTCCCAAGCAGCTGCATACAAATGGAAAGGCCTATAAGAATGTCAGAAAATCCTTTATGTAGCTTCATGCTTCATTTGCTGTGGAAGCTTGAGGAGATAACTTTTGCAATCTAGAATTGACATTCTTCATGCAATTATGCTTCCAGCAATATAGGTCCAGGTTGTGGGGGAGGGGAAACAGTTCAAACTAGTAAATAATTGCAGTATCATTGCATCAGTTTAGTTTAAAGAGCTGACAAACTCTCTCTAAACTCTAAGCACAATTAGTCATTAGGGTCTAGTTTTTCAGCACTGTTAAGCAATTTGTAACCCATTCCTTTTAATAGGGTTAGGCATTACTTAACCGACACAGATGCCTTGAAAACCGAAACCTTGAGTTATGAAGCAGCAACCTTGTTCATTACCTTCTCTGATAGGCAAATCATCTATAAAAACAGCATTTAATGGGCAACCAATGAATAATCAATGGCTCACTTTTCATCTGAGTGTGAAAATGAGAATAATCTAATATAAATTCCCTCTGGTAAGAGGCTGAATCTTGGATTCTGCTGCTCTTCAGGGTTGATTTATAAGGTCTTGGAAAGCTGATGTAAACAGATGATCAATGGGACCCATCCTTGCTCATAATAACCCCCAACTGGCCCACTCCCTCTTTTCCAAGTCTATCCCTTCAGGCTATTAGCTCTGTCCAGCTAATTCTTCCCACTACTTCTGCCTGCTGCTTTTACTCTGGCCATCCGTTCAGTCCAGCCGACTCAGAAGTAATTTTATACGCAGCAGAGAGCGGGTGGAATTGATTTTTCACTCAGTGCTCAGTTCCCATCTGAATAATTATCAATTTTACTGCCTCATAAAGGGAAGAGTCAAAATTTCAAATCAATTCAAAAGAGCTTTTGAGACGACAGAAACTGTGCATAAGAATAGAGGTCAAAGTTGTCAGTGACCTAAGGAGATGATGTCAGATACTACTATACCCAATAGTTGACATCAGAGGCACTCAAGATGATATAACCTAGAGCTAATGCAAATCATATTTATGCTGACTACCAGAAACCAGTCATTAATATTTAAAATGCTATCTGAGAGCCTACATTCCAAATAAATAGAATGCATTCCACTGTTAATAAAGATATATCACTACTTAGTCAAATGCTATAAAGTAAAAGATTACCAAGTATTATTAACACATAGAAATTACTTAAACCAACAAACACAGGATAATTCTGAGTAAAGACAAACATGATTGTCCTTTGCACAACAACATTACTTGTTCTGCACAGTCTGATGGCATTTGTCCAGGACCATGGCCTATTGATTTTTGCTAAAATTTTCTACTCACTTAAAAGTTCCTGCCAAAGTTTATGGGACAGTATTACGATCATGGTTGAATACCGGCAGGTGGTAGACTTGTCACTTGCCATGGTGGGGTTGGGGGTGGGCTTGATTCCTGGTCATTCCATGGGTATTTATTTTCTCCCCTGGCTGGCTACATGCTTTAATTCTGTGGTTCTCAGCCTTCTCATAAAAACACCTGAGTGCTATGACACACTCCCAGCAGAACCAATGGCTACTGCAGATGGATGGATGAGGAGAGGTGTATCTAAATCTTGATAGAATGTATACTTTGACGAAGCATTCTGGCTGAATCTGAGATCTTATCCCTACCAACTAGTGCCCTGAGAATAAATGGTGTAAGTTTTAAGGACTTCGGTTTTTGAGCCAAACAGACCTTGGCTCACATGCCACTTTCCAATTGGTCTCTCTGTGCTTCAGTTTATTCAGCTGTAAAATGGGGATGACTATCCCCACATCCCATGGTTGCTGTGGAGGTTTAAATGAGGAGCCAGCCCTGAAAGCACTCTCCTACTGCCGTCACTAAGTTAATCCAATCAGCCTATAATTAGGTACTGGTCTCCTTCCCACCTGGCAGGAACAACTTGAGAAATTAATGTCTTTTGGATCTTAACAGCTCTTGCACCTTGTACATAGGAGGTCCTCAATAAATGAGTTACCTTCTTCCTGTTTAATCACCAACATGTTTTGTAACAATTTCAGGATCATACCAAATAGTTGCAGCCCTTTGCTTATTTACATAAAATCTTCATCCATACCTTCTTGCCAGGAAATTAACTGGTTAACTGAAACATCACCACAAATAAAGTTTACATAATTTCATTTAAGTATTAGCAAAAAATGACAGCTAGGAAGAAAACCTCTTCTTTGTCTTTCTTATTCATTTTCATCATTTATTTACTCAGACTGACATTTTCTGCTGATTGCAGGCGACTTATTTGCTGGCTAATGACCATGTTAAAGTATTTACATTTGCAAACAACAGACTATTATGGAGATAGTTTGGCAAAATAAAACAACTGGAAGCAGTATAAAGATATCATTTCCCAAATTTAGTAGAATGGGAATATATCAAAGTGATGCTATCTCCATAGCAAAATGATATTACTCTCTTTGAAATGTTTCTGGCATATATATTATGTTTATCTTTATGCATGCTGTTACTGTGATTTGTAGAAGTGACTTTTTAAAGAACATTAAACTTAGACCTAATTCATATTAGCTAGTCAGAAAACATTTGAAAATTAACAAATCATGGCTTTATCACTTATTATTTAAATGTTTTTGGGAATATGACCCATCTGAACCTTGATTTCTCATCTAAAAATGGGGAAAATGACCCAGCAGGGCACCTGGCACAGACTAGGAGCCCAGCAAGTGGTAGTTTCTCAGCACACCAGAGCATTCACAAGGCAAACCTAAGATGACATTATTAGAGGCTCCAGGAAACAAATCGGAGGTTGACTGTTTCTAGTTCCAGCTTTGACTTTTATTCAGTATTTCTCTCATCTCTGAAAGTGCTATCCTCTTTCTCACGCTTTACTGCGTGAGATGCATGAATTAGAGATTTGCTGAGGGCGGGTAATCCTGAGGCCAACTATCCTACTTATAGGGAAAATACTTCTAGAGGAGAACCAGGAAAGAGTCTTGGCAAGACCAGTTGCTCTAAGGTATTCAGAGACCAGATTGGCTTCGGGAAAACTCTTATCTATTAAGCTAGGTGAACAGCCACTATTTACCTGCTGCAGGACCTCTGGATTTTGCTGCATAAAATGTAACAGTCTCTGACCGGCCTGGGTGGCCTCCCGGCATCCAAGTGATTTCTTGCCCTCTTTTGCTATGTGCTTGAAGAGGTATGTGACGATGTAGTCTAGACTGGTACAGCAGCTGGAGGAGACGACTGTATCTGTGTGAACAACAATGAGAATTCACTTGATGACTAAACTGTTCGCTTCATCTCACTCTAATGCCCAAATTGAAAAAAAACAAAGACAATTTCTGGTTTCAAAGTACTTTTATCAAACTGTAAATTCTTTGAGGATTTTGCGTTGCTTATCTCTTTAAACCCAATGTCAACTACAGGACTTCACATAGAGACACATTAGTAAGTAAATGATTCTTGGATTGCATTGGACAGAATTTTCCCTATGTGACCTTAATGACCTTCTGTCCAATTTAAGTGTCTTTATTAAATATCTACATGGTGCAAAGTGCTCTGCTTCAGGGGAAACTGTAAACTTGGCACAAAGTACTTTGCTTCAGGGAAACCCTCGCCCTTGTGTCAAAGAGACCATGATTTAGACATAAGCCACTGGAGCACAGTGCTGTGTAGAATGAGGATCACACTGCTGTGAAAATTTTGAGAGAGATACTGCATTTGGATGAGGATCAAGGAGGGTTTGGTGGAGGCAGCACCTGAGATTTGGGCTGGAAAAAGTTATTTTCAGTTAAACAAAAGGAAGGACACTTTTCAGATGGAGAGATTAGCACAGTATACATAATATGGTGAGAAGGTATGGATTTTGAAGACAGGATTTCAACCTATTTTCAAATTCTGTCTTTTCCAGCTACTTGCTGTGTGTTATTGTGAAGGAGCCAATTAAACTTTCTCATCATTTGTAAAATATGTTGCACAGCTGAATGAGGAGAAAAATAACTATAAATTCTCACAGTAAAAATAACTGATATTTATTGAGAGTTTACTATGTTTAATTAACAACACGAGTACCTGGAGGGTATTATGCTAAGTGAAATAAGTCAGATAGAGAAAGCTAAATGCCATGAGTTCACTTATACATGAAACCTAAAGGGAAAGAAACCCAATGAACAAACGTGACGAAAGAGAAACAGTCACAGATACAGAGAGCCAACAGGCGGCGGCCAGAGAGGGTGTGGGAGGAACGAGAGGAGCAGGTGAGGGAGATTAAGGGGCACAGACTTTCAGTAATAGAGTGAGGCACGGGTATAAACTGTACAGTGTGGAGAACAAAGCCAATAATATCTTAGTAGACTGACAGATGGTAACTCGACTCCATAGTGTTTTACCACCACGTAATGTTTAGAAATACTGAATGACTATGTTGGGCACCAGACACTAACATAGTGCTGTAGGGCAATTATACAAAAAAAAATAGCCTCACAGAAGAAGAAATCATATCTGTGGTTATCAGAGGTAGCTGGTTAGCAGGAGGGGGAACTGGATGAGGGTGGCCAAGTGGTATAAGTAACACTGCTATCTATTATATATAAAACTTAGAGTATATCCTATGAATACCCATCACGAGGATGAGTATTCTTATAACTATATGTGATGATAAATGTGATAAATGATAGATGATAAATACCAAACTTATGGTGGAAATCATTTTGGGAAATCATTATGTTATACACCTTAAATGTGTACAGTGTCAACTATCTCTCACAAAAACGGGAAGGAGAAAAACATGGTAGTTCTTACTAATTTCCCTCATGGTATATTTAGGGAGTAGGACTTATGGATGAGTAAGAGAATGTGTGGAAGAATCATAAGAGAGGAGGCTGACAAAATAGTTTGGGATCTTCCTTGAGGGCATCCAGTAGTGAGTCACACATTTACACATAATCTGAAAGGCAACAGAGGTGTTAGTGAAGGTTTATATTTTTTTGGCAAGTAAGTGTCACTATTTAACTTCTATGCAGAGTACATCATGAGAAACGCTGGGCTAGAGGAAGCACAAACTGGAATCAAGATTGCCGGGAGAAACATCAATAACCTCAGCTATGCAAATGACACCACCATTATGGCAGAAAGGAACTAAAAAGCCTCTTGATGAAAGTGAAAGAGGAGAGTGAAAGAGTTGGCTTAAAGCTCAACATTCAGAAAACGAAGATCATGGCATCTGGTCCCATCACTTCATGGGAAATAGATGGGGAAACAGTGTCAGACTTTATTAATAGTTTTGGGCTCCAAAATCACTGCAGATGGTGGTTGCAGCCATGAAATTAAAAGATGCTTGTTCCTTGGAAAGAAAGTTATGACCAACCTAGATAGCCTATTAAAAAGCAGAGACATTACTTTGCTAACAAAGGTCCATCCAGTCAAGGCTATGGTTTTTCCAGTCGTCACGTATGGATGTGAGAGTTGGACTGTGAAGAAAGGTGACCACCGAAGAACTGATGCTTTTGAATTGTGGTGTTGGAGAAGGCTCTTGAGAGTCCCTTGGACTGCAAGGAGGTCCAACCTAAAGGAGATCAGTCCTGGGTGTTCATTGGAAGGACTGATGCTAAAGCTGAAACTCCAATACTTTGGCCACCTCATGTGAAGAGCTGACTCACTGGAAAAGACCCTGATGCTGGGAGGGATTGGGGGCAGGAGGAGAAGGGGACAACAGAGGATGAGATGGCTGGACGGCATCACTGACTCAATGGACATGGGTTTGGGTGAACTCCAGGAGCTGGTGATGCACAGGGAGGCCTGGCACGCTGTGATTCATGGGGTCGCAAAGAGTCGGACACGCCTGAGAGACTGAACTGAACTGAACTGAAGTGTCACTAAATAACACCAAATAACACGTACACCAAATAACATTTCATATACCTATAACAACCACCTCTGTATAGGTATACTTTTTGGCAAGTGACACTAAATAACACTAAATAACATGCACACTAAATAACATTTCATATACCTCTAACAACCACTTCTGTATATAGTAGGTACTGTTATTTGCATTTTTCTAATGAGAAAAATGAAGCTCAGAGATAGCTTATCCAAAGGTCATGGTTTTGATTTAGAGCAAGACACTGCCCAGGTTTTTTTTTTGGCTAATAGTAATGTATGGACACAATTCTGGGGAGTTTATGATTAGTAACAAAAACAGCAAGACAAACAATTAAAAACATGACGGGCCTCAAAAACAAGGTAAATATAGTAGATTCAGAATAGAAGTAGATTGGGAGAGTAGGGCTGGAAGTAGCAGATTATAAACTCCTAAGGCATTAGTTACTTTCTTATTCATTTAACTCATCTCTAAAATTCTGAGGCACACGTGTGCTTGGCACAGAAGCGAGGTGAAACATCAGTCGATTTAACCAGAGAATGGGTAGCGGTGGTACTTAGGCGTGTCCGGCTCTCTGCAGCTCCTCAGATCCTAGCCCACCAGGCTCCTCTGTCCGTGGAATTCTCCAGGCAAGAATACTGGAGTGGGTTGCTATGCCCTCCTCCAAAGAATGGGTGGACAAAGCTACTCTGAGAAAGCTTATTTTTTTAGGTCTTGAGTTCTGTATAGTAAGAATACTACAATCAATGGAACACTGAAGTGTAAAAATTCTTTCACATACATTGTTTTAAGTGAAATGACATAGTAAATAGAGGTAAGTTTGGGGGCAAGTTCTGAAATATAGACAGAAGTACACGTTTCAAATAGAGGACAATGGTAGCTGATTCAGAATCATGAGGGGCTGAATGAAGGTCTGAAAGATGGGCACGGACTATAGTTTGGGGAAGCTGTGGAGCTACAGGCTTTTAAGAAAGGAGCTTTTATTTCCTCCTATCGTTATGGCATTTGACTGTTTTTCTCTTCCCACTAACTGGGTTACTTTGCGGAAAAGTAAGTTTGGTTTTATTAATATAACCCTGGGAAGTAGTATATAATGTAGTAGAAAATTTTTAGGCCTAAAAGTCAGGCACAGACTTGTTGAACCTGTTTGCTTTTCTCTTTTCCTTCATATTTCTGCCTTTGAAGTCCCAATCGTGAAAGTAAATGGATTAAGTAACTTAACATCTACAAAAGGAAGCAAGCAGGAAATAGATATGTTTCCCCTCACCAGTGAAGAGCGATATGCTATCAATCAGACAAAAATTATCAAGACTTCACATAGATTTGGTGACCACATGCCATGCAGGTTGCATTAAAAGGTTCCAATCTACTGAGTCAGCTATGAAAAAGCCAGGTAAACACTTTAGACATGAAGGCTGGAGTATATATCCATGCAATAAAAGCAAGGAGAAGAGCTTCCATTATGGCTGATTTATTGTTGGGGGCTTTGAAAAGGATAAATGATTTCAGGGTAGATTGAAAAGTGTGGAATCATAAGGATCATGGACCATTTTATCAAAGAAAGAATGAATAGTGCTGAGGATTATGTATTATTATTGGTCTTCTTTATTTGCAGCTGAAGCTGTTGTGTGAGATTCAAATAATGAAACTCTTGTGAAATACCAGAATGGGCAGAAGTCATGAATTTTCATATTTTGTCCTAGCTCTTGGTATTCATAATCCACGATTTAGGCAATTTTGGACAGAATTTTTAAGCCCGACAGGCACTTTGTGCTCTCCAGCAACTTGCTGTCTAGCGCTGAAACCACCACAGGCCCCTTCTCTTTTGCAACCGGCCGCCTCAGGGAGCACAGGCATCAGCAGCAGCCCTCCTGTTCACCAAGGCCTACTGCAGGAAGCTGCTCTGAAAGTTAACTAAGTCTTTAGGAAAGAGTTGCTTAACTGAGAGTTGGAAGAATGATAATGGGGTTGAACTGAAATTTGGCTGTGACTCAAAATTTCTCATCATAGCAGAGCGGGGTATGAAGTGAAGTGGCTCAGTTGTGTCCGACTCTTTGCAATCCCGTGGACAGCAGCCCACCAGGCTCCTCCATCCATGGGGTTTTCCAGGCAAGAATACTGGAGTAGGGTGCCATTTCCTTCTCCAGGGGATCTTCCCGACCCAGGGATTGAAGGCCGACACTTTACCATCTGAGCCACCAGGGAAAATATGGTGTGAGAGGCAAATTCAGAAACAAAAGGTCTATTTCGGTGATGCAGNAGCAGCCCACCAGGCTCCTCCATCCATGGGGTTTTCCAGGCAAGAATACTGGAGTAGGGTGCCATTTCCTTCTCCAGGGGATCTTCCCGACCCAGGGATTGAAGGCCGACACTTTACCATCTGAGCCACCAGGGAAAATATGGTGTGAGAGGCAAATTCAGAAACAAAAGGTCTATTTCGGTGATGCAGCAGTTTAGAGTTGACTATCTTCTAGACTGACTACTGAAGATTCAATTTGACTATATGAAGATTCAATTTCACCTTTGTAAAATGTGCTTGCTACCACCTACTACTTTATTTTGAGAAATTAAAGATTAGAGAGAGAAAGTGTGTAAAGTTTGTAACATAGTATCCAACTCTAGTAGGTTTCTCCCTTTTCACTCCCCATTTATTTTCCTGGCTATTTCAACTCCTGAAATACCAAGCCTGCCATTTGATTTAGCTAATCCGTATCTTTCTTTTTAGCATGTTTTTGGTGAGAGAGACTAAAGAACCAGGCCTCTAAGTTTCTAAACATTCCTGGAATGTTTTACTTTATTATTATATTTATAACATTAATTTCAATCCAAGAGCATGCTCGTAACAACATATATTCTTTATTAATAATGAAAATTTTAAGAATAATGAACTTGATTAGGGTAATTTCCGATGGTTTCTAGTTGGTTTTTGCTTGCCCCCACCTTTTCCTATTTTGCCTTCTGTGCCATTTTTTTCTTTCTTGGAATGCAACCTCATCCCTGTCACGGCTCATCTTCAGAGGCTTTCCCTGATCACTTCTAAATAAGCCATAGAATCTTTCCCTATTCACTATTTTAAGACTTGTTTATCACTTAACGATGATTTGATATTTTATGTGTGTTTACTGTTCTCTCTCATCCTTAGAATATAAACTTCACGTTAGCAGAGACCTTGCCTATCTTATTCTTTTCAGTACCATCAAGATCTAGAATCGAGCCTGGCACATAGCATGTGCACAGCTGATATTTATTAAATGAACGAGTTGAGAGCCATTATTAAGAGCGGACTTTTGTAAGCCCTGTTCTGGCCTCTGTATGTAGAAGCACGGGGGCAGGTGATAGTGGTGGCTCCCCCCACAGTCAGGCTCTCCCATCAGGAAGCTTCCATAAGCCTCCTATCCTTCTCCATCAGAGGGCAGACAGAATGAAAACCACAGTCACAGAAAACTAACCAAACTGATCACACGGACCACAGCCCTGTCTAACTCAATGAAACTATGAGCCATGCCGTGTAGGGCCACCCAAGACGGGCGGGGCATGGTGGAGAAGTCTGAGAGAGAAGGTCCACTGGAGAAGGGAAAGGCAAGCCACTTCAGTATTCTTGCCTTGAGAACCTCATGAACAGTATGAAAAGGCAAAAAGACAAGACACTGAAAGATGAACTCCCCAGGTTTATAGGTGCCCAAATATGCTACTGGAGAAGAGTAGAGAAATAACTCCAGCAAGAATGAAGAGACGGAGCCAAAGAGAAAACAAGACCTAGTTGTGGATGTGACTGATGACGGAAGTAAAGTCTGATGCTGTAAAGAACAATATGGCATAGGAACCTGGAATGTTAGGTCCATGAATCAAGGAAGTGGTCAAACAGGAGATGGCAAGAGTGAACATCGATATTTTAGGAATCAGTGAACTAAAATGGACTGGAATGGGTGAATTTAACTCATGACCATTATATCTACTACAGTGGGCAAGAATCCCTTAGAAGAAATGGAGTAGCCCTCATAGTCAACAAAAGAGTCTGAAATGCAGTACTTGGATGCAATCTCAAAAATGACAGAATGATCTCTGTTCATTCCCAAGGCAAAACATTCAATATCACAGTAATCCAAGCCTATGCCCCAAGAATTAATGCTGAAGAAGTTGAAGATGAGTGGTTCTATGAAGGCCAACACCAAAATAAGATGTCCTTTTCATCATCGGGGACTGGAACATGAAAGTAGGAAGTCAAGAAATCCCTGGAGTAACAGGAGAGTTTGGCCTTGGAGTACAAAATGAAGCAGGGCAAAAGCTAACAGAGTTTTGCCAAGAGAACGCCCTGATCATAGCAAACACCCTCTTCCAACAACACAAGAGACAACTCTACAAAAGGACATCACCAGAACGTCAATACCAAAATCAGACTGATTATACTCTTTGCAGCCGAAGATGGAGAAACTCTATATGGTCAGGAAAAACAAGACTGGGAGCTGATGGTGGCTCAGATCATGAACTCCTTATTGCAAAATTCAGACTTAAATTGAAGAAAGTAGGGAAAACCACACTAGACCATTCAGGTATTACCTAATCAAATCCCTTATGATTATACAGTAGAAGTGATAGATTCAAGGGATTAGATCTGATAGAGTGACTGAAGAACTATGGATGGAGGTTCATGACATTGCACAGGAGGTGGTGATCAAGACATCACCAAGAAAAAGAAATGCAAAAAGGCAAAATGGTTGTCTGAGGAGGCCTTACAAACAGCTGAGAAAAGAAGAGAAGTGAAAGGCAAAGGAGAAAAGGAAAGATATACCCATCGGAATGGAGAGTTCCAAACAATAGCAAGGAAAGGTAAGAAAGCCTTCCTAAGTGATTAATGCAAAGAAATAGAGGAAAACAATAAAATGGGAAAGACTAGAGATTTCTTCAAGAAAATGAGAGATACCAAGGGATCATTTCATGCAAAGATGGGCACAATGAAGCACCAAAACAGTATGGACCTAACAGACGCAGAACATTAAGATGAGGTGGGAAGAATACACAGAAGAACTGTAGAGAAAAGATCTTCATGATCCAGATAATCATGATGGGTGATCACTCACCTAGAGCCAGACATCAGAAATGTGAAGTCAAGTGGGCCTTAGGAAGCACCACTACAAACAAAGCTAATGGAGAGGATGGAATTCCAGTTGAGCTATTTCAAATTCTAATGATGTTGTTAAAGTGTTGCACTCAACATGCCAGCAAATTTGGAAAACTCAGCAGTGGCCACAGGACTGGAAAAGTTCAGTTTTCATTCCAGTCCCAAAGAAATGCAATGCTAAAGAATGTTCAAATTACCACTACCAATTACACTCAAGTTATACGGCAGCAAAGTAATGCTGAAAATTCTCCAAGTGAGGCTTCAACAATACATGAACTGTGAAATTCCAGACGTTCAAGCTGGATTTAGAAAATGCAGAGGAACCAGAGATTAAATTGCCAACATCCCCTGGATCACAGAAAAAGCAAGAGAGTTCCAGAAAAACCTCTACTTCTGCTTTATTGACTATACCAAAGCCTTTGACTATGTGGATCACAACAAACTGTGGAAAATTCAAGAGACAGGAATACCAGAGCACCTTACCTGCCTCCTGAGAAATCTGTATGCAGGTCAAGAAGCAACAGTTAGAACTGGACATGGAACAACAGACTGGTTCCAAATTGGGAAAGGAGTACGTCAAAGCTGTATACTGACACCCTGCTTATTTAACTTATATGCCTAGCACATCATGTGAAATGCTGGGCTGGATGAAGCACAAGCTGGAATCAAGATTGCCGGGAGAAATATCAATAACCTCGGATATGCAGATGATAGCACCTTTATGGCAGAAAGCAAAGAGGAACTAAAGAGCCTTTTGATGAAAGTGAAAGAGGAGAGTGAAAAAGTTGGCTTAAAACTCAACATTCAAAAAACTAAGATCATGGCATCTGGTCCCATCACTTCAAGGCAAATAGATGGGGAAGCAATGGAAACAGTGAGACTTTCTTTTCTTTGGCTCCAAAAATCACTGCAGATGGTGACTGCAGCCATGAAATTAAAAGGCGCTTGCTCCTTGGAAGAAAAGCTATGACCAACCTAGAGAGCATATTAAAAAGCAGAGACATTACTTTGCCAACGAAGGTCCATCTAGTCAAAGCTATGGTTTTTCTAATAGTCATGTATGAATGTGAGAGTTGGATCATAAATAAAGCTGAACTGTGGTGTTGGAGAAGACTCTTGAGGGTCCCTTGGACAGCAGGGAGATCCAACCAGTCCATCCTAAAAGAAATCAGTTCTGAATATTCATTGGAAGGACTGATGCCGAAATGGAAATTCCAGTACTTTGGCCATCTGATACAAAAACCTGACTCATTGGAAAAGACCTTGATGCTGGGAAAGACTGAAGGCAGGAGGAGAAGGGGACGACGGAGGAGGAGATGGTTGGATGGCATCACCGACTCTAGACATGAGTTTGAGTGAGCTCCAGGAGTTGGTGATAAACAGGGAAGCCTGGCATGCTGCAGTCCATGGGGTTGCAAAAAGTCAGACACGACTGAGAGACTGAACTGAACTGAATGAACAGTGGTGGTGGGCGGGCAATTTAAAGCGGGAAAAATATAATCATTTTTGTCATTTATCTTTCTCTCTTCCCATACGATAGCTGGCCTGAAACTAAGAATGCTAGTGAATGATTAAGAAAAAAATTTAATATCATGTCAAGCACATTAGGCAAGTCACAATTCTATCACTGGTTCAACTATTGTGTACCTCCCTCTCATTTTTCTCACTGAGGCTACAGTGGAACTGAAGTTTGCTTATAACTCCAATCATACCTATAAATGCCTTTTTGAACATTTTTCACGGCTGGAAAAGAAGAAACCCAAGTAATTACTTTCAACAGTCTAATCCTCTTTCTTGAAGACAGAGGGCACAATTCACCTGCCAAACTGTGACCTATATCAGGTGGATCCAGCAGGGTGGTAAGGTGAAGAGGAATGGGTTTTAAAGACTCCTAGAGCAGGCAGTTATTAGTTGTATGACCTTAGGCAAGTTGTTTTACCTCTCTGAGCACCAGCTTACTCATCTGTATAGTGAAAATAATATTACCTAATTAATTCATTCAATGTATACTTATTGAGCACTTGCTATATGTTAGCAACTGGGAAAAAAGTAGTGATCAACCCAGTCAAGAAGGAAGCTTACAACAAGTAGGAAATAAGGACAAACAATCCTATTAACATCTTTGATCTAGTTTTAGTATGCAGAGTGCTTCTGAGAATGAAATGAATGAAGAACACATATGAAAATACTTATGACCGCATCATGTACAGAGTTCATGTCTACGGTCAATACATTCATAAGTGGCAGCACTGGAACTTAGATTCAAGTTCAGTATTCCTTCCATTCGGGGAAGGCAATGGCACCCCACCTCAGTACTCTTGCCTGGAAAATCCAATGGACGGAGTAGCCTGGTGGGCTGCAGTCCATGGGGTCGCTAACAGTCGGACAGACTGAGCGACTTCACTTTCACTTTTCTCTTTCATGCATTGGAGAAGGAAATNTCCAGGGATCAAGGAGCAAAACCTGTCTCTTATACACATCTAGATGTGTATAAGAGACAGACTCTTGCCTGGAAAATCCAATGGACGGAGGAGCCTGGTGGGCTGAGGTCCATGGGGTCGCTAACAGTCGGACAGACTGAGCGACTTCACTTTCACTTTTCTCTTTCATGCATTGGAGAAGGAAATGGCAACCCACTCCAGTATTCTTGCCTGGAGAATCCCAGGGATGGGGGAGCCTGGTGGGCTGCTGTCTATGGGGTCACACAGAGTCGGACACGACTGAAGTGACTTAGCAGCATTCCCTCCATTATGCCACTTTGTCAAGATTCCTTTGAGAGACTTGTTAAAATGCAGATTCCAGGCTAAAGATCCCAGTTTGTGAGTACAACATAGCCATCTGCAACTAATTCAAAACCTTCCAGTACTGCTACGATATGAGATAAAAGAATGTTAAGACAAACTGTAATAAAAAAAGACAAGGCTTCCGTTTCTGTCCATGAAGGATTAACTGCTATGAGAATGTTTTCCTTCTGCCATAAACAACTAGAAAACAGGACAAAATATATGAAACAACATTTTTCAATTACTGCACAAGAAGCAGTATAGGACTATTAAACCAGAGAGGAGGGAAACAAATGAGGTAATACCTACACAACTGCTCAAGCTTATTGCCCAAAGCAGCTTCCAGGCTGCTGGCCAGGAAAGGGGGACCCAAACAAAGCCAAATGGTCTCAGTGAGGTGGATCTGGGGAGGCGGAGGCAGCTGGAACTTCTGGGACTCAGTATGTGAGAAAAGAGCTCTGAAGATCTGTAGAGGAGTTCTCTCCAGTCTTTGAACAATGTAACAGAGACACATAACACGTGTAACTGGAGTTCCAGAAGGAATAGAGACAGAGAGAGAGAGAGGCAGATTGTAATTATTTGAATGCAAACTGATTACATCATTTGATGGTACAGATTATAAACCTTAGAGTACCACTAAAAATTAAGAAGTATGGCTAATAAGCTCATAGGGGATATAGAATGGAGTCATAAAAAACATTTAATTAATCCAAACTAAAAGAAGGGAGGAAAAAGAGACAAAGCAAGAAAAAACAAATGGCAATATTGTAGATTTAAACTCAAATATACTGGTAGTTATATTACATGTTAATGGCTGAAACACTTTACTAATAGAAGGCAGAGAGAGTCAGATTCATATAAAAATATGACCCAACTATATGCCATATGTTAGGCAAATATGTCCATATCCTAATCCCTGGAACTTGTGAATGTGTTAGGTTACACAGCAGAGAATAAAGTTGCAGACGGGTTAAGGTTGCTAGTCAGTTGAACTAAAAATAGGGGGATTATCCCTGATTATATGGGTAGGCCCAAGGTAATTCCAAGGGTCCTTGAAAGTGAAAGAGAGGCAGAAGACATCAGAATCAACAGGAGACGCACCTGTGGGAGAATGCTCAGATATTCAGTGCTGGCTGGCTTTGCAGACGGAGGACAGGAGCCAGGACAAAGCATGCAGGCGATCTCTAGAGGCTGAAGAAGGCAGGAAACAGCTCTGCTGACACTGTGACTTTAGTCTGGTGAGACCATGCCAGATTTATGAAGTAAAGAACTACAGGACAGCAAATTTATGCTGTTTTAAGTCATCAAGTTTGTAAAAAGGTGTTATAACAGCAACAGAAAATACCTGATGTTGATAAGAAACCAACTTTAAATACAGAGACACACAGAAAGATTAGAAATGAGACGATGGAAAATGAGGCTAACTCTAACCAAGAATGCTGGAGAGGCTAGTAATACCAGACAGAGTAGGTTTCTGAGGAAAGAATATTGCCAGAAGTAAACTGCGTCACTTCATATGGATAAAGGGATAAATTAATCAAGGGGACACAACAATCCTAAATATATATACATGGACTTGACAACAGAGCTTCACAATACTTCATACAAACACTGATAGTACTAAAAGGAGAAATGGACAAATTTATAATTATGGTTTGAGGCTTTAGCACTTATCTTTCGGTAATTCAAAGGACAAGTAGAAAACAGACAAACAGACAAAAAAGTAACCAGTAAAAATATATAAAATGTGAACATTATCAAGCAATTAGATCTGACACTTAGAGAACATTCTTCCCAACAACAATGGAATACACACCCATTTCAAGTGCTCATGAAACATTCACTGTACTTTGGACCATAAAAAAGATCCAGTAACAACAACTGAGTATATTCTATGACTAAAATAAAATTAAACTAGAATTAATAACAGAACTATCAGAAATTAAACAATGTGCTTCTAAGTAATACTTCATTGGTAAAAGAAGAAATCACTAGGGTAGTTAGAAAATACTTTTAACTGAATAGAAAAAGTCCCCAAATAAATAAAAATTTTATGAGTTATAGCCACAGCAGTGCTTAAAGCACTAGATTTGTATATGAGAAAAGAAAAAAGGCCTAAGATCAGCAATGTAAGCTTCTACTTGAAAAAATTAGAAAAGGAAAAACAAACTGAAGAAAGGAAATTATAAAGATCATACATGAAGTCAATGAAATAAAAAAAAGAACAATAGAGAAATCAGTGAAAAATGAAAGCTGGTTCTCTGCACAAAATTAATAAACCTAGAGCCAGTATTCCCAAGGAAAAAAACACACGAATTGCCAATGTCAGGGATTAAAGAGGGAATATTACTAGAGATCCTACAGAAATCAAACTGTGTAACAAGAGGATGCTGGTGGTAGTTTAGTCGCTAAGTCATGTCCTACTCTTGCAACCCCAAGGACTGTAGCCTGACAGACTCCTCTGTCCAGGGGATTTCCCAGGCAAGACTACTGGATTGGGTTGCCATTTCCTTCTCTAGGGGGTCTTTCCCACCCAGAGATTGATGCGTCTCCTGCACTGCAGGCGGATTCTTCACCATTGAGCCACCACGGAAGCCGTAACAGGAGGGTAACATGAACAACTTTATGTCAATAATGTCAGATAAACTTTAGATGAAATGAATAATTTTCTTTAAAGATATAGCTATGAAATGCTACTCAAGATATAATAGGAGACTGGAATAGTCCTATATCCATTAAAAAATTTAACTTATAGTTAAAAACCTTCTAACAAAGAAAAATCTAGGCCTAGTGGTTTCCCTAGGGAATTCTATTAAACATTTAAGGAAGAACTGATAACAATTCTACACAAACTCTTTAAGAAAATGAGAGGAGGGAACATTTCTCAATTCATTTCTGAGAGCCCTATATCAACACTAAAACAAGGCAAAGATACGAGAAGAACAGAAAACTATTAAAGAAGAACTACAGCAGAATCCATCTAGGTCATGAACATAGATGTAAAAATATGTATCTACATTTTAGAAAGTTTTATCTATTAATTTATAAGCAGGACAGTATGTCGTAACCAAGTATGGAATGCAAGGTTGCTTTAACATTCAAATATCCATCAATATGATGATTAATACCATGCAATGTATTAACAAACAAACAATGAAAACCCTAAGATTATCTTAGTATATTATATGTAGGAAAAAAATGTGATAAAATTCAACACCCATTCACGATAATACTCTCAGAAAACTACAAAAGAAAGAAGTTTTCTTAACAAGATAAAGAAGATCTACCAAAAAACCTAGTGAATGAAGTGAAAGACGCTCAGTCGTGTCTGACTCTTTGTGACCCCATGGACTGTATAGTCCATGGAATTCTTCAGGCCAGAATGCTGGAGTGGGTAGCCGTTCCCTTCTCCAGGGGACCTTCCCAACTCAGGAATCGAACCCAGGTCTCCCACACTGCAAGTGAATTCTTTACCAGCTGAGCCACAAGGGAAGCCCAAGAATACTGGAGTGGGTAGCCTATCCCTTCTCCAGCGGATCTGCCTGTCTCAGGAATCGAACCGAGCGCTAGCTAATCTTATACTAAATGGTGAAATAATATATCTTTCTCCATAACACTGAAGACAAGGGAAGAAAGCTACCGTCATTTCCATTCAACATTTTACTATAGGCTCTAGCCTGTGTAATAAGGTATGAAAAAAAACGTCATACAGATTCTAAGAGGTAAAACTATCTTTATTTGCAGACATATCTATGTAGAAAGACATATCTATCATGAAGAAATCTATAAAAAGGTACCGGAATTAATAAGTCAGTTTAGCAAGGTTACAGAGTACATGGTCAACACATAAAAGAAATCAATTGCAATTCTACATGGTAGCAAAAACAACAGATATTGAAATCAATACCATTTACAAGAGCATAAAAACATAAAATAGTTAGTTGGATAAGACTTAATATTCAAAACTTCAAAAATGCTGTTGAGAAAAAGTAAAGAAGATCCAAATAAATAGAAAGATATGCCATTTTCAGGAACTGAACACTCAATATTGCTAAGATGTCAGTTCTTCCCAAATTGGGCTACAGATTCAATGTAACCAATAAAAATTCTCCTGTTCATTTTTTGATCTAACAAGAGACATCGACAAGTTGACTCTAATGTTTATTAAAAAAAAAGAAAAGAGGAAAAGGTCAGAATAGTCAAGACAATTTATAATGAAAAAAACAAAATTAGAAGGCCATACTACCTGATTTTAAGACTTACCATAAAATTAGGATAGTACAGAAATGGCACAAAGTAGTCTAACAGATAAAGAATGTTCTTCAACAATGTGCTAGAACAATTGAATATCCATGTTAAAAAAAAGAATTCTAGCTTTTATCTCATAATAGTGAGTGAAAGTTGCTCAGTCGTGTCCAATTCTTTGTGACCCCAAGAATTAATACAGTCCATGGAATTCTCCAGGCCAGAATACTGGAGTGGGTAGCCTTTCCCTTCTCCAAGGGATTTTTCCAACCCAGGAACTGAACCCAGGTCTCCCGCATTGCAAGTGGATTCTTTACCAGCTGAGCCACAAGGGAAGCCTCTTATAATATGATGTACAAAAATAAATTGAATGGAACATAGACCTAAACATAAGAGCTAAAACTATAAAACTTTTAGAAGAAAACACAGAAAAAAACCTTTATGGCCTCGGGTTAATAAGCAAAGATTTCTTAGGATAGGACACAAAAAACATGATCTCTAACAGAAAAAAATAATTGGACTTCTTCAAAATTGAAAACTTTTTACTCTTCAGAAGATACTGAAGAAAATAAAAAAGACAAGACAAAGTTGAAAAAAATTTGCAAAACATATATTTATGAGAAAAGGTTTGTATCCACAATATATAATGGACACTTTCAAGATAAAATAACTCAGAAAAACTGGGTAGAAGATTGGAACAATTACTTCACCAAGAAGACAGATAAATGGCAAATAAGCATGAAAAGATGCTCAAATTAACATCCATTAGTGAGATGCAAAATAAAAACACAAGGAGAGTCCACTTCATGCCCATTAAAATGATTAAGATTAAAAAGACTGATAATCTGTACTTCCTTGGCAGTCCAGTGGTTAAGAATCTGCCTTGCAATGCAGGGAACGTGGGTTCAATCCCTGGTTGGGGAACTAAGTTCCTACATGCCATGGAGCAGCTAAGCCCGAGTGCCTCAACTACTTGAGGCCGAGCAGGGAAACTACAATTAAAGATCTTGCATGACACAAAAGTGGTAGCTCCTGCATGCCACGTCCAAGACCCAAAGCAGCCTCTGTCTTCCTACCCGCCAAAAGACTGAAAATAGCAAGTGTTAGGGAAGACAGAGGGCAACTGGAGCCCTCTACATTGCTGCAGGGAGCAAAACGGTACAGTCAGTTTGGAATAGTTTGGTAGATTTTAACAATGTTAAATATACATCTAGCATACAACCCAGAAATTTCACTTTGGTATTTACTCAAGNAAGACAGAGGGCAACTGGAGCCCTCTACATTGCTGCAGGGAGCAAAACGGTACAGTCAGTTTGGAATAGTTTGGTAGATTTTAACAATGTTAAATATACATCTAGCATACAACCCAGAAATTTCACTTTGGTATTTACTCAAGAGAAATATTTGTCCATAGAAAGACTTGTGCATGAATGTTCATAGTAGCATTATTCCAAACAACCAAATAGTGGAAACAACCCAAATGTTACCAGTTGGTGAAAACACATTACCAAATGAACAAATGTGGTAACGCATACAATGGAATAATACTGCGCAACAGAAAGGTAAAAACTGATTCACAAGAAAAGGCATTATGCTAAACGGGAGCCAGACACAAAGGACTGTACGTTACATGATTCCACTTATATGACATTCTGGTAAAGGCAAACTGCAGTGAGAGAGAGTAGGCAGTAGTTCCTTGGGGCTGGAACGAGGGGAGGGATTGATTAGAAGGGGTCATGAGGGAGTTTTGCGGTGATGAAAGTGTTCTGTATCTTGGCTGTGGTGGTTCATGACTATGTATATACATTTGTCAAGATGCACTGAACTGTTCATTTAAAATCAATAATTTTTACAGTGTGTAAATTATACTTTAATAAAGCTGATTAAAAATAAACTGTACATCAAAATACGAAAAAGGGTATTTTCTGTCTTTTAAGTAATAGTTACAATCTTTCACTTTGGTTAAACAATCTTTCCCCTTTTGTAGGATGATCATCTCAAAAGCACCTACTCTAAGAGACCACAACCAAGTTCTTCCTCTCAAAACAATGCTCTCTCTGATACTCACCAAGAGCAGTGAGTCCCTCTGAGATGGATGTGAGGACATACAGGAGTACAGGAGGATCTAAGCTGGTGATGAAGCTCATGTGGTCCTGGGTGAGACATTCCAAGAGCGGATAATACGACTGGCTCAGTTTCCGATATTGCTATAATAGAAATACTAGATGTCAAGCCACAGGGAAGCGAAAGACATGCTACAGTTCAGTGAGAGTTGCCATGCATAAGGCTGGAAATTGTGACCTTATTTACACAGAGATATATAAACAAACATAAACACATAAACAAAGATATATAAAATAATTAGGTTGGTGCAAACATAATTGCAGTTTCAGACTGCTAATTTTAAATAATTATGAAAATCAAAGTGTGAAAGTGTTTGTCGCCCAATCGTGTCCGACTCTTTGTAACCCTGTGGACTGTAGTCCGCCAGGCTCCTCTGTCCATGGGATTCTCCAGGCAAGAATGCTGGAGTGGGTTGCCATGCCCTTATCCAGGGGATCTTCCCGACCCAGGGATCGAACCCAGGTCTCAAGCATTGGTGGTAGATTCTTTACTATTTGGGCTAGCCAGCAAGCCTGGGTATAAATCATTTTAGCTAGGCTCAAACGCATCTTTTAAAATCAAAATAGGAACCATTACAATCAACACATTTTTGCCAATGAGAAATAAGTTTGTTCATTCCTGTAGCATAAAAATCCATGCTTTGGGATTTGATGAACTCATGAAAAGCATTTTCTGCTTCCTGCTGGTTGTGAAAGCATTTTCACTGAAAACAGTTGAATGCCTGCAGATGGGGTGGCTGGCTGGCGAGAGGGCAGGTGAGTATGGCAGACGAGGCAAAACTTCACAGCCCAGTGCATTCAATGCTTGAAGCGTTGGTCGTGCGACGTGCAGTCGGGCGTTGTTGCAGAGGACTGGGCCTTTTCTGTTGATCAGTGCCGGCTGCAGGCACTGCAGTTTTTGGTGCATCTCTTCAATTTGCTGAGCATACTTCTCCGATGTAATGGTTTCACCAGGATTCAGAAAGCTGGAGTAAGATCAGACCGGCAGCGGACCATCAAACAGTGACCATAAGCTTTTATTTTTGGTTCAGGTTTGGCTTTGGGAAGTGCTTTAGAGCTTCTTCTTGGTCCAGCCACTGAGCTGGCCATCTCCAGTTGTATGAAATCCACTTTTCATCACAAGTCACAATGTGATTGAGAAATGGCTCGTTGTTGTTGTGGAGAGTAAGAGAAGATGCCACTTCAAAGCGGCAGTTTTTAAAATTTTCAGTCAGCTTATGAAGCACGTATTTATCAGCCGTTTCTACCTTTCCAATCTGCTTCAAACGCCGAACGACTAGAATGGTCGACATTGAGCTCTCCAGCAGCCTCTTGTGCAGCTGTAAAAGGACCAGTTTCAATGGCGGCTCTCAACTGGTCACCGTCAGCTTCCAATGGCCGGCTACCGTGCTCATTTCCAAGGCTCTCAACGTCTCCTTTGCCAACTTCTTGAACCACTACTGCACTGTACTGTCTGCTGTGCCTAGTCACTCAGCTGTGTCTGACTCTCTGCAACTCCAGGGACTGTAGCCCGTCAGGCTCCTCTGTCCGTGGGGATTCCCTAGGCCACAATACTGGAGGGGGTTGCCATGCCCTCCTCCAGGGGATCTTCCCAATCCGGGGACTCAAGCCAGGTGTCCCACACTGCAGGTGGATTCTTTCCTGCCGGAGCCGCTGGGGAAGCCTGACTGCAATGTTCACTAGCAGTTTCTGGGCCAAATGTGTTGTTGATGTTACGAGCTGTCTCTGCCGCTTTACAACACATTTAGAACTCAAATAAGAAAATTACTTGAACTTGCTTTTTAATATAATTTCCCTAGTCTAAAATAAATATAAAATAAACAGCAAGTAATGTCACTAGCAAAAAACATAAAGTGATAAATGTGTATTAAAATGTAGTATAACATAACCACATTTATTTAGAACGTATGGCAAATTCCAAGTGCAAACGGCAAAGTTCAACAGTGCAAAACCACAATTTTTTTTGCACCAACCTAACATGGAACCAACGATGTAATGATTCTCAATTCAGTATTTAAAGGGATTCTAATAAAAATATCTTCATCTCTAGAAGTCCTAATTTGAAGCTATAGTAGAGAATAGTATGTAGTTTCAATTTGCCTTATATGGTTAACAGTTAAGCACAAGCAACACTGTTGTAGTATGGAATTTAGAAGACTGAATTATTTTTCTGGGCTGGAATAATATAACACAGAACAGTGCTTAACAGGGGCTAGGGAACCTTTTTTTGTTTAACACAAAGAAATCTGCTGTTATAATAGGATTTGGTATCATCATCTGCTATATTCACACAATGTCAACCCATCTAACTAAATCATAACTGGGTGAATGGCTTAATATTTACCATACACAACAGGCAAAAGGTAAGTGCATGAGAAATACACCTGGAAAACCTCAAAAGAAACTCAAGCCAGTATCAAAGAAGCACAACACTCATCAGAGAAATAAACCATAGCAATATTTACTAAAGTCAGATTAAGACTACCTTCATAAAAAATCACACAGGGGTGCTTGTTAAAAACGCCGTTTTCTGATTCCCCAGTTCAGACTTAACAAAATGAAAACCTCTGGAATGAGGTCCTGAAAAGGGCATTTAAAAAGCATATTCTAAGGGAGTCCTCTGCATCCTCAATTTTGAGATTACTGAGGTAAAGGTTTGCCTGTCTACTAGAAAAAAGATCAGAGAAAACCCTGGAACTATATCACGTTTCTTTCTCTTTTTTTTGGTGGGTTTCAACTGCTGAATGAAGAGTTTCCTCAATGAGGAGGCTGTAGCATATGGCTGATCTGACTTAAGTCTCTACTCCACAATTTCTGTTGCACAGGCAGCCTTCAATGAACATTCCATTCTACTGCAAAGAGGCTGGACACCTTTGGCTAGAGAGGCATTTTTTTTTGTTTGGTTTTTGGGCTTTTTGGGCCATGCTGCGTTGCTTACAGCATCTTAGTTCCCTGACTAGGGACTGAACCTGGGTCCTTGGCAGTGAAACCGCAGAGTCTTAACCACTGAACTGCTAGGGAATTCCCAAGATGTAGTTTTGTGAAGACTAGCTTAGAAAGGTGGAAGAGGGTACCAGTAGTCCATTAGAATGTCAAGAAGCATTTCTCGCACAGGATGACTGATGCAGGCCCCCGGATCTTACTTGTAGTCTTGGGCAGGTGGGAAAGCCTGAGCGTAAGTTTAGCTGTGTTACTGAAGCAATTACTGCAACCACGCTGGGCATATATTAGCTTTTGTGCAATCAGGCAGAGATATTTAAAAAAAAAAAAATGTCTGATAATGACACAGCTCAGTGGAGGAGCCTGGAAATTTGAATTCCAGCAAGCATCCCAGGTGATTCTGATGGGCTTCAAAGTTTGAAAACTACTGACATAAATCACTAAAACTAGACAGTAGGGTAGAAAAGGGACCTAGAGATCACTTTGTTTAATTTACTCATTTTGGAGGTGAGGAAATTGAAGCCTGGAGAAATAGAGAAGGTGATTTATTCAAGGTAAATGACCAGTGAGTGGCAGAGTTGAGACTGTATACCAGGCTGCTCAACGTCTAGCTTAGCACTCTGTCCACCATATCAGGACGCTAAGGGAGAGGAAAGCCAACAGCATGGGAAGCAGACAGCGTGGAAGGGAAGGGAGGAGAAGATCCTGTAGGCATCCTGCATTAGTTAGCTGAGCTTGCTAATTACATTTTCTGTAGACACAGACCTCGGAACACTCTAGATGACCAATTTGTCAGCAGATGCAGTTTTCAAAGCTACACATTTAATTATATAAAGACAGCCACTAACGTTGTTCTAATTCTTTAAGCTCAATCAAATGCTGTCCTAAAACACAAAATGATCTAGTGCTGTTCTAACTTCTCGGGCTTCCCTGCAACAATCCTATGCCTGTGGTGGTGTGACTTCACATTTCATGCAAAGACTCCCATGATACAGGATTGCTTACTAGCAAGTCACTGTGGGACACTGACAGCAGCATTTTGACAAAGGCTTGGAGTACATTGTCAAAGTGGTTGTCCCCATACAACTTGAAGACGCCAAAGCTGACATAATTTCCACACAGGGCAGATTTGAGAGCTGAATAGCAGATGGAGATGCCCTTGAGTTTCATTGGATAAACCTGATCTTTCGAGAGGCTCCCAAGGGACAGGATCTGATTACCTGTTTCAGGGTGAAAGCAGAATGAGAAAGTGACATAAGTAGATGTAATTCAAAGCAGTTACGAGGCACATATTCAACATCCTCACTTTATTGCTATTCTTCATGTTCCCCTACCGTTGTTCCAAGATTCACACCGTCCATATAGTGAAAAATATAAATACATAAGGCAGTTTATATGGGAAGTACAAATGGCCCAGTGAGAATCAATCAAAGGTACTGGAGAAGTTTGATATTTTTGTCCGGATGGTGATTACATGAATATATATGTAGATACATAAAAATTCATTGAGTTATACTAAAGATTAGTTTATATACTTTAATATTTACATTATCTCTTCTTCAATAAGAAGTGAAAAAAAGTAGGAATAAATAACCAACGAAGTCAAGAAAAAATTTAGATATATAAGTTACTCTAAATTGTGGGGTGAATTTTCAAATTTTCAACTTTTTCACATGAACTTGATATTGGGCTACTTCACTTTTAGGAGGATCACAGGTTTGGGGCATGAAGTAAATGAAACAAGACACATAAGTTATTGGCATAGTACACAATAAATGTTACTTCCCTTTTCTCCTTAGATCCTTTTTCAGAAGACCTAAAGAGATGATAATTTAAAAACTGTATATAAATTCTATGTTTGACCATCAAAAACAAAGTAATGTCTATCTAATCATGTTACAGTTTTTCTAGTTAGCATTTACAACCAATGATTTCTCTTTCTGAAATGTGTGCTAGTAAGGCATATTACTAGACAATATCCAAGAATGCTTTGTGAAAAATTATAAAGTCATATATGTTTCTTAGCTCTGCTTTTTCCTGTTCAAGTAAGTAACACTTCTAAAATTGAAACTAAATTCAATTTACAAAATTTAGAGGCTTACTGTTGTGGTTCTGTACTGTGTCTATTGGGCTAAATAAGAATTAAGTTTCCCAGAACTCATTTCCCTGTACAGTTGTGGGTTAGAATTGAGCAAAAGAGAAATCTATATGAGATTTGGAAGATGAAAGTGAAGTAGCAGCTAGGACTTTCTGAAGATTATTGTGATTAGAGGCTATGAGAAAAAGATCATACCTTTGGGTTTTAGTTTGTCCTTGCTTTTCCCTGCTCTGTGTGAAGAACTGCAAGCCCTGCTGACCGATGACCCCAAGCCTACCTCCAAGTGCTTGGTAACAAACGTGCAGAGCGGCAGCTACACAGAGGCAACAGCCTTCCATTGAGTCCAAACCACTACACCAGACCCCCCTCACTCCAGTCTTTCAGGGTCTCACCCTAGCAGCTGGGTGTCTCCAGCTTTTAGATGTCCCTGCCAGCTCCAACTTGTCCACCATGCCATTATTTCAGGAGCCCTGATTGGTGTTCTCCTGAACTTCCAATTCCCCCCTTGGAGGTCCATTTTGCCATCTTTGCCCAAGATAGTACAACATCTAATTCCTAAAATAAACCTCCTATTCCATCTGTGTCACAGTGTTTGCTTTTCCCTGTTTGAATCTCGACTGATACGAGTATTATGAAAACCATATGCTTACCAAGAGGTTAAGAAGGACCAATCATTCTAGCAGAGTGAGAAACAGGACTGGGACGAGGTGAAGGTTTCCTGCCCTTTATCTGCCTTTCTGAAACAGTTTCATACACTTTTTTTTTTTCTTCTTTCTGTGAATCCTTAGAAGCCCAGTGGCTTTGCCTATAATTTATACATCTGAATGACAACACCACTGTGTTGGCTGAGGCATATCTTGGAATTTACTCCATACCACATTCTGTACCCTCTCTCATGATCTCATCCTAACTTCCCTTAGAAAGATATGGCAAGTTTCAACTCAATATGACAGTATTTCCTTAATAGCTACTGGTGGGAGAATAGATTTGTAAACAAGTAATTCCATACAATGTGACAAACACTATCAGAGACACATGTCAAGATTTTATGGGAATAGAAGAGACTGGCTTTGCTTGGGCAGGACAGCAGGGCAGGAAAGGCTTCACAGAACAGGTTGCTTCTCAGTGCTCAGTCACAACCTCTCAGATGGACTTGAAGGGAGAGAAGAGTATTCCAGAGATTAGGTGCACAGGCATGAAGGCCTGAAGAAGCAGGGAACTGCAGGAGAGGCCAGTTCTCAACACTGCTTTACTACCTTTGCCCCCAGTCTAAATCAAGGTACACACTCCCTGTCCCCTTCCCTTTCCCCGGAAAGAAAAGCACTGCTTGCACGTGATGGACAAAGCTGGATAATTTGGTGGTAGTGGTGGTGGTTTACGCATTTTGAGTTAAGGAGCTAGGGTCAAACAGAGAAAAGTAGGTCATCTTCTGGGGACTTCCTATGCTGAGGTCCTTATGGAGAAAGTAAAGATCGTATGTTCTTCAGCACAAGATGGAATAGGTAGACTAAGAACTGAGCTGGGAGAAAATTTTTGATTCTAAAAGATTGGACAACCTATAGTCAAGGAGGATTATTTAGAATCACAACTTTTATCTCGTATTAAAGTGCAATCTGGCCTACATGTCTTTCCGACTATTTCAGACACACCTGTGTTAATTAAATCAGTAATTAGCATACCATTATGACCTTGAAAAAGTAGAACGAGTAATACTTTTGAAAGAGGAAACTATATTTCATCATGCTCCAGTGGTTTTGCATTCCATGATGGCTATAAATGACTACAGAAGAGAAGGCATGTCCACATCATTTATTCACCCCACCAGCGTTATTCATGTTATTCAACAATCCTTACTGAAATTGGAGTCCCTGCCCTCAAAAAGCTTAAAATCTAGCAGTTAGACTCACACTGCTCTAAACAAAAGTGATCAAGTTCAGATTTTGTTCCTCTATAGGTATGACAAACCTCTTTGCCTTCCCTATTCCACCCCACCCCTATAAAGTCCCATTTCCTTCCTTCCTAAGAGGGAGATCTTTATTACACTGATGGACTGCTGGGTGATGAAGGCAGCCACTGAAGCCAGTAACAGTTGCCACTTGTAAAAAGAAATGATACACTTTCTGTGATGAAATTAGAGACTTCCAAAGTTTAGAATCAAAAGGGAAATCTTTAACTGTTTCCCACTGACTATATCTGTCATAACTGGGAGCAGTTACAATAACAGCACTTAAAATTCACAAGGCTCTTACGTAGAGTGAAGGAGACCGTGTACGTAAAATGCGGACCCCAGTAACCGGCACAGTGTTCATGTAAACTATAGCCATACACAGTAGTAAGGGCTCTTTTCTCTCTGCAGCCTATTAGCCTGTTAGGTCAGACATGGGGAGCTATGGCCTGAAAAAGAGGAGGCGGTAAAGCTGAGTGTGTCTGGTGTAGAACAACGTCACTTTCTTCTAATACATAACTCAAAGTAAGTATTTATTTGACCACGTTCCCTCTATTCCTTCAAGAGAACTGGCTGTAGGGCATCAGTGTGGGTCTTTGGCCCACACTCTACCATTCCTCTGTGCCCTCAGAAGAACACATTGTAAAACACTATTTATTCATTTCACTGCATCAGGCCTTGGCTGTGGGACACACACGGCAGCTCTTCATTGCGTCATCACGCTTCTCTCTAGTTACGGCTTGTGGGCTCAGGAGTTGTGGCGCGGGCTCATCAGTTGCAGCGTGGGCTCTCTAGCTGTGGCGTGGGCTCAGCAGTTGCGACGCGGGCTCAGTAGTTGCAGTGCGGGCTCTCTAGTTGCGGTGCAGGGTCAGTAGTTGCGGCGTGGGCTCTCTAGTTGTGCGGGCTCAGTAGTTGCGGCATGGGCTCAGTAGTTGCGGTGCGGGCTCAGTAGTAGTGGAGCGGGCTCAGGAGTTGTGCTGCGTGCTCTCTAGTTGTGGTGTGGGCTCAGTAGTTGTGGTGCGGGCTCAAGAGTTGTGGTGCGGGCTCAGGAGTTGTGGCGCCGGCTCAGTAGTAGTGGTGCGGGCTCAGGAGTTGTGGTGTGGGCTCAGGAGTTGTGGTGTGTGCTCTCTAGTTGTGGTGTGGGTTCAGGAGTTGTGGTGCAGACTCAAGAGTTGTGGCGCAGGCTCAGGAGTTGCGCCGCAGTCTCAGGAGTTGCAGTGCGTGCTCTGTAGTTGCAGCACGGGCTCAGGAGTTGCGGTGCGGGCTCAGGAGTTGCGGCGCGGGCTCAGGAGTTGCTGTGCGCGCTCAGTAGTAGTAGCGCGGGCTCAGGAGTTGTGGTGCGGGCTCAAGAGTTGCGGTGAGGGCTCAGGAGTTGCGGCGCAGGCTCTCTAATTGCGGCGTGGGCTCAGGAGTTGCGGCACAGCTCAGGAGTTGCGGCGCAGGCTCTCTAGTTGCGGTGCGGGCTCTCTAGTTGCGGTGCGGGCTCAGGAGTTGCGGCACGGGCTCAGGAGTTGCGGTGCGGGCTCAGGAGTTGCGGCACGGGCTCTCTAGTTGCGGCGCGGGCTCTCTAGTTGCGGTGCGGGCTCAGGAGTTGTGGTGTGGGTTCAGGAGTTGTGGTGCCGGCTCAGTAGTTGTGGTGCGGGCTCAGGAGTTGTGGTGTGGGCTCTCTAGTTGTGGTGTGGGTTCAGGAGTTGTGGCACCGGCTCAGTAGTAGTGGCTCGGGCTCAGGAGTTGTGGTGCGGGCTCAGGAGTTGCGGTGCGGGCTCAGGAGTTGCGGCGCGGGCTCACTAGTTGCGGCGCGGGCTCTCTAGTTGCGGTGCGGGCTCAGGAGTTGTGGTGTGGGTTCAGGAGTTGTGGTGCCGGCTCAGTAGTCGTGGTGCGGGCTCAGGAGTTGTGGTGCGTGCTCTCTAGTTGTGGTGTGGGTTCAGGAGTTGTGGCACCGGCTCAGTAGTAGTGGTGCGGGCTCAGGAGTTGTGGTGCGGGCTCAGGAGTTGCGGTGCGGGCTCAGGAGTTGCGGCGCGGGCTCTCTAGTTGCGGCGCGGGCTCTCTAGTTGCGGTGCGGGCTCAGGAGTTGTGGTGTGGGTTCAGGAGTTGTGGTGCCGGCTCAGTAGTCGTGGTGCGGGCTCAGGAGTTGTGGTGTGTGCTCTCTAGTTGTGGTGTGGGTTCAGGAGTTGTGGCACCGGCTCAGTAGTAGTGGTGCGGGCTCAGGAGTTGTGGTGCGGGCTCAGGAGTTGCGGCGCAGGCTCTCTAGTTGCGGCGTGGGCTCTCTAGTTGCGGTGCGGGCTCAGGAGTTGTGGTGTGGGTTCAGGAGTTGTGGCGCCGGCTCAGTAGTAGT
>SJYX01001194.1:0-21924 GCA_006410675.1 Oreotragus oreotragus | reverse complement strand
AACATCAGGGAGTTCACGGTTCACATATTGCTGAAGGCTGGCTTGGAGAATTTTGAGCATTACTTTACTAGCATGTGAGATGAGGGCAATTGTGTGGTAGTTTGAGCATTCTTTGGCATTGCCTTTCTTTGGAATTGGAATGAAAACTGACATTTTCCAGTCCTGTGGCCACTGGTGAGTTTTCCAAATTTGCTGGCATATTGAGTGCAGCACTTTCAAGGCATCATCTTTCAGGATTTGAAATAAAATTTTCAAATTTTTGTCTGTACTATATATGTACTAGTTTGACACATAGTTACATCCCATGACTTCTGGGACTGGAGGCATTTCAAAAAAGACTTTCCCTCTTTTATCTTTAAAAAAATTTATTTGTCTCAAGAAACCCAGGGTCACATAATAATAACTAAGGAGATTTAACACAGGAACAGAGCTAAGAAACATTTAATGACTGATGGACTTTAGGTAAATGAATAGATGTACTAAAAGCTATTTTGAAAGATTTTTCAATTTGTGTGTGTGTGTATATATATATATATATACGTAAGTGTACTATTTGAGATGCTACAATTGTCTCCTATTTCTCTTATTGACCCATTTTAAGGGATAGTTGACACATATTTATATATATGAGCTAAAAAAATGGACAATTTCTTTTCAGTGCTGATAAGAATCTACTTAATTTTATTCATGCTTCATTGGACAGATTATCTGTCTACTTATGAAGTATCTTCAGAAAGAGTTTGAAAGTTAGAAAGGTAAGTCGCTCAGTCGTATCTGACTCTTTGCGACCCCGTGGACTGTAGCCCACCAGGCTCCTCCATCCATGGGATTCTCCAGGCAAGAATATTGGAGTGGGGTGCCATTTCCTTCTCCAGAGGATCTTCCTTCCTGAACCAGGGATCGAGCCCAGGTCTCCCGCATTAGAGACAGACGCTTTAACCTCTGAGCCACCAGGGAAGTCCAGAAAGAGTTTGAACTATAGCATCTCAAAAAATCTCTTTTCATTCAGCAAAAGATTAAGGAAGAAGAGGCACTGAGGTGGAATTTGCATTATTATTACAGCATCATTTACTTAAAGGTAAGGTTATTTTAACTCTCCTGGATATCCATTAGTGAGAACATGAGAATTTTTTACATTTGAAACACTTCACAAATAACTGTTTTCTCCTGGCAAATACAGTCCTTCATTTAAAATAGAATCTCTGGAGAACTGAACAAGAGAAACGAATTTGCCATCATATGAGGAGAGAAAGGCGGAGAAAATTCAGAGCATCTAGAACGAATACGTTACGGGGTGCTCACCGTGAATATACTTCACCACGTTGACACTGAGACCGTGACGGGATATGGTCATAAGGACTTCTCCGGCACTCTTCCTCCAAGGCAGGTTATAGGGAGGGCACCAGGAGGTTATTGCACTGAATAAAAGCTGGAGATCGTCTTTCTGAGCCAGCTCCTCGGCTGGTGATACAAAACTGCAGAGTTTCACTAAGATCTAAAGAACAAAGAAAATGCGTACATAAATGAATGAATGATTGGGGGAAAGGCAGGGGCTAGAAAAGCAGTAGATCTGATTATTCAAAACTCTGCAAGTTCAGGGTCAGTGTTGAGTGCTATCATTAAAGCCACAATGACGAGCGCTCTAAGTTAGGCCACATTAAAAAAGACACCTATAATTTACAAGTGCGTTATGGTAAGACAGTTAACCACCTCTACTTTTATCAGCTTATTATTTTTTTTAAGTTACATGTTTACCATCTTCACTTCACCATGGTGGGTTTTTTTTGGGGGGTACGGTTTTGCTCTACCCTGAAATGGAATAAATCAACAGTAACTTTCAAGGTCAACATTTCAGTTTTAGAATGTTAATTCTTAGTTTGCCATAGGTGAATTGTAATTTTCTTCTCTAAAAAGGATACTTTTAGGGAGACAAGAAAATAACATGTCTTTAAAAGTAAAAGTATTTTCAATTTTTTCCAACTTCTATGCAAGTAGAAGGGGACATTATAATAACACAGTCATCTTAATTCAGAATTATTAATTTCATCTAGTAGTCTTGCCTGGAAAATCCCATGGACGGAGGAGCCTGGTAGGCTGCAGTCCATGGGGTTGTGAAGAGTCGGACACGACTGAGCGACTTCACTTTCACTTTTCACTTTAATGCACTCGAGAAGGAAATGGCAACAGTGTTCTTGCCTGGAGAATCCCAGGGACAGGGGAGCCTGGTGGGCTGCCATCTATGGGGTCGCATAGAGTCAGACACGACTGAAGCGCCTTAGCAGCAGCAGCAGCCAAAAATCTTCTAAAGCATAACTCAACACTTCTTAAACTCTGAAATGAAAACTTATTCCTTACCTATGGTTTGGAAAATACACATTGCACAACCATTTATGGCATTAAAGGCCTGCTACTTGGGGAATGAAGCTATGGTTTCTGCCCTCCAAAAACCTTTCTTCTTCTAATCTCAATTTGGTGACAGAAAAAGTTAACTTTCCTTCTCTGTGCTATATTTTCTCATCTAAATATTTTTTTAAATATATAAAATAAATAAAATAAAATTGGAGTATTTTAATATCTGGGGGAAACTATTATATGGAAAAAATATTTGAAGTATCATGTTTCGTCTGAGAAAGCTAGGTCTGCCTTTTCCTATTTCTTTCAGTGCAAAATTTTACTCAAATATAAGAATTTCTAATTCATAGCTGATAAATATCAGGGGAAAAAAAAGATTAAGAATTCAGTGGACAACAAAATATTTATAAACTCTATTAAGTACAGGCATTCCCCCTTCCCCCCCAAAAATTGCCTAGAGACATTGCTGAATACCAAATTTGTATTAATACATGTAATATGTGTACCTCTTCCTACATGTATTAAATGTAACAAAAAGGTATATGAAAATAAAGATAACTGCAGCAAATATATATATATATTCACATATGCATATATACTCATAACAGTCTATTGTTGATTATACTTTTCACTGGTTTTCACATGCCCATATGTGATTAGAGGGACAGATGTCATTTCTCTAATTTGTAACATAAAAAGAAACCTGAAAATGTTTTTTTCCAAGTCAAATCCTTGTGCTCAAAAATAAGTTAGATTTAATTCCTTGCTGTTGAGCCTTAATCTTCCCAGTCAAAAGAATTCTTACAGATAATCTAGTATTAATGACCTTTTCATTTTACGCAGGAGAAAACTGAAGAATCTACTCATTCCTCTTCGGCCCCTACACCAAGCACTTCTATTCGTAGGGATTCTGTTACAATGTCCTGCCAAGTGTGGCAGATCAGTAATTGGCCACATTAATGCAAATACCAAAAAAAAAAAAANATGACCTTTTCATTTTACGCAGGAGAAAACTGAAGAATCTACTCATTCCTCTTCGGCCCCTACACCAAGCACTTCTATTCGTAGGGATTCTGTTACAATGTCCTGCCAAGTGTGGCAGATCAGTAATTGGCCACATTAATGCAAATACCAAAAAAAAAAAAACCCTACATGAAGCACTACCAACTGCTAAGGTCCCAGGAAACCATCTGTCACAAAATATAAACACAGGGATTTTATCTGTAATAAACACTATGCATTCTGAAAACATTTAATAAGTTTGTGTCCATTGGGTATTTTAGACAAAATAATGAAAACAATATCTGGACCGTGATAACAAATGAAAAAAGCTAAGCTGATGCACTGAAGGAACCCTGGACTAGACGGTGGGAGAGCAGGGTTCTGATCACTGCCAGGCACCAGCTGTGGAACAGGCATGACTATAAGTTTCCCTAAGTGTAAATGAAGCATTTCTTTTAAATTCTCTATTGCATTCCGTTTGGCCTTTAATATTCCTTTAACATCCAATGATTCCAATATGCTAAAATGAATCCTACATTCCGTTCAAAGTCAGTAGCCACTGCTTTCAGATATAGGAAAAAATTGTTTCAGAAGAAATCTTTGCTACTTAGTTACCAGCTTCTGTTTGTCTAAGGTGTTACTTCTTCAGAGGGACTTTACTGAAACAGGGCTCTAGTCTGATCAGCAAAGACTAACCCACTCTCTTCAATAGCCATGTCTTAAAAAAGCTTTAATTCCTAGATGGTTTACTCTTTTACTTCTTCCCATTGCTATTCTCTTCCATTCTAATTGAGAGGTTAGATAAACCTGAGTTCTAATCCCATTTCTGCCATTCCATCACATTATTGTATCAGAGGAAAACAAGAGCTCTGAAGTCATGGAACGTCTTGCAAACAAGACAGAGATGTTAACTGCTAGCACAAAAGTATTTAATAAATCAAATGTTCAATAAATATTTATTGAATTAACATTTTATTGGTAATCCTGTCTTTTCATTTCTAATCTGTCTTACTCTCCCCCTCTCCCTCATCTTCACTGCTGTGTGGGGGCTCAGTCGCACAGATGAGTCTGACTCTTTGTGACTTCATGGAATATATACTACAAGGCTCCTCTCTCCACTGGATTTTCCAGGCAAGAATACTGGAGCAGGTAGTCATTTCCTTCTCCAGGGGATCTCCCCTACCCAGAGATTGAGCCCTTGTCTCTTGCAGCTGGCAGGAGTATTCTTCACAGTTGAGACACTTGGGAAATCTAGTGGTAAAAGACCCCACCTGCCAAAGCAGAAGGCCTAAGAGACGTGAGTTTGATCCCTGGGTTGGGAAGATCCCCTGGAGGAGGGCATGGCAACCCACTCCAGTATTCCTGCCTGGAAAATTCCATGGACGAGGAGCCTGGCAGACTACCGACCATGGGGCTGCAAACAGTTGCACACACTGGAGCAACTTAGCACACACAGACCTCAGCAAAGTCGAGTCATTCCTGGAGCAACAACCCGAGTGTAACAGGTGCCAGCATCACCTGTGCCCTGCTCTGCTGCACCTGATGCAGATCCATGTCCTCTCTGTTCTCTCTCCCTGCTCTCATCGATGCTGAAAGCGGTGGAGGCAACACTTAAAAGAAATCAAACTTATTTATCAGAAAAATGACTTTTTGCATTTCAGGTCTACTATGTCTAAAGCAGAGAAGCACAGCTTTAGGTATTATTTCACTGACTCTTCCCCCAAATCTTTAGCCAGGTATTATTTTCATTTTAGAGATGAGAAACTGGCATCTTATTTCATAAAATGGGACTCAAACAGGTGTAAGTCTTCTAAATTGAGGCATAAAAACACATAACAATTTAACCCTCTTAATCATTTTTATGGACAGTGTTAACTACACGCACACTGTCATGCAAAACATCTGTAGGACATTTTCCTCCTGCAGAACTGAACCTCTGGATCCCCTGGAAAACAACTCTTTTCTCTTACCTCCCAGCCCCAGGCAATGAGCACTCTACTTTTAAAAGTCTGACCTCTTAACTTATAAATAAAATCATGCAGTATTGATCTTTCTATGTCAAACATATATTTTAAAATACCATATTTCCCATGGATATTATATTGTAAATGTGTATAGTTTGTTGTGAAAATTTTCTCCCAAGAATAGATATCAAGTGATGACAATATTTCCAGACTAGCTAACAAAGGTTCACTTACTCTGCTAATGCAATTATTAAAAGAAGAGTGACTGTAGTGGGAAAGAAGGTTCACAGACAGGGAGCAGAAAAGGTGGCTGTAGCCACGAAAATAAACTGTCTTTTCTAAGTTAAGTACTTACTGGCTAAGGACTTCCTATATTTAGACAGCAACAAGACAGAATTTCTTGACACGAGAAGAAATATTACCCCAAAGTTAACAGCATTGTTAATAAAAGTGTTCCTTGCTTGGTTCATTTTAGAGATGCTTTTACAATATGGAAGGTAATCTTAATGATCAAATCTGTTCAGAATAACGAACCTGTGAATCCCCTGCCCAAATATTCCTCAAAAGAAATGGGCAAATTCAAGAAATATGCCAGTTAGATGAAATAAAGTCAATTTATAATAAATAGCAAGAAACACTATAGAAAATGGGACAGGCAGAACATCTACTTAAGGAGTGTACCTGTTACACCTGAAATAAGGTGGTCTAGATGAACAGACACACAGCACCTTTCATACCTGTACAAAAACTTTCTGGAGTAGCCCCCGACGTTCTGCTAGAGGTAGCTCATTCTGTGCACCTCCAACTGCCTCAGGCACATGTGGAAGGTCAAAAAACAGATATAAACATTTAACCAGGGTGGAAGGCACTGACATTGTTGTCATGCAGTCCACGGTTTTCTGGAAAACAAATGGATAAATAAAGTGAGTAGACAGACAGAGAGACATAACTGTACTATGAAAGTGAAAGTTGCTCAGTTGTGTCTGACTCTTTCCAACCCAATGGACTGTAGCCCACCAGGCTCCTCCGTCCACGGAATTCTCCAGGCCAGAACCCTGGAGTGGGTTGCCATTCCTTTCTCCAGGGGATCTTCCCCACTCAGAGATTGAAACCTGTTCTCCTGCATTGCAGGCGGATTCTTTACCATCTGAGCCACCAAGGAATCTAGTAACTGTACTTGGTACAGCTACATAAGGTCACAAATTTTAAGCCAGAAAATTATACTTCAAAATATCTTTTCAAATGCCTGAAAAAATATTTAAAATACTCCATGAATGACAAATACTCATTTCCTTATTTGGACAAATTTGCTTTAATCAAATATTGAGAACTTTGTTGCCTACTATGGTATCTATTAAGTTGACTATTAAGAGAAAACATGTTACAGAGAACATTAGCTCTAAGATTTAGAATAAAGGAGCTTAACCATAAACTTGGGCAAACTAACTTTTGTTAGGCCTCATCTTTCTCTCCTATAAAATCTATGTAACGGTATATATTGCTTAGGGTTAATATGAGGTTTATGTAACAAATGCAAAGACACATTAATGTACTAAACTATGTATTAGTTCCTTTTCTAGTACTTTTATTTTATTCTCATTGCAGAGTCTTAGGTTGGAAGGGCACTTGAAGGATATATCCATCACTGACATAGAAAATTTGTACATTATTTTCAAAGATTGCTAGAGGAAGAAATTTTAGACCTTATGGTGAACATTTCAGTATTGTTAAGAAGTATGGGAGGAAAAAAAGAAGCATGCTATAAAAATTATCAAAATCTTTCCATGGTACAATTTGGAGTAAGTTTTTCCATGTTGGAAATCAACACGTTAGCATCATGTGTTGATTAGTCTGTTAACTTTTTTATTAAACATTTCCTGAACACATAGCATATGTCAGTGTTTTAGGAACTTGGCGTGAAATGATGAAGGAATCCTGCCTTTCACAAGGCTGTAGTCTACCAGCGGAAACAAGTTCATCAATAACTATGATTTACTCTCTTGAGTGTAACAATGGTAGTACATTCAGGCTAATAAAATAAGGGAATAATCAACAGGGCCAAGAATGGCATGAAGGATAGGAATTGAAACAAGAGGGGAAAGGTCACCTGGAAGATACACAGAAGGTAAGGCCATTTTGTACAACATGTTTCAGGAACCAGAGTTCAAAACTGCTGATTCCTGAAAAACCACCATAATGTCTAATCTTTAATGTGTGTTTATTATATAACAGGCTTAAGGCTAAGCACTTTAAATACATGCGCTCATCTGCTTTTCAAGTCAACCTTACCAGATAGATTTTATTACTGTGCGAGCCTTCATTTACAAGGAAGGCTCATTACTTACATATCCTGCCCTGGGTTGGGGAGCAGGTATATGCTCAATGCCCTCTGCAGGTGGGCACTGGAAACCTAGTGAAGTGTTCCAAACAAAGGAGTAATAGAACCAGATTTCAGAAAATCAGTTGCTGGTAGTACAGACTATAGATGAAAGAGCAGGAAAGTGAGAGCACTTCAGAAACTAGCACAGAAGACCCCACAAGACAGACGGGGCCTTGGCTACCGCAGTAGCCGGGTGAGGGGAGCGGCGCCCAAGGAACAACCCTGCCTATAGTCTGGCCGCTTTCTAGGCAGCCACCATCACTTCCCTCCTCCAACACTCCAAGGTCCTCTGCTGGTCTCACCTACCTTTCAATACTTCTAGACACCCCATGTCTCCATCTGACTCTCAGTGTAAACATCTGTTCATCCCTGAAACTTAAGTCTTCATCTTTCCTCCTACTTTCACCTGCAGAATTTACAGCTCCCACAGTTCCCTTTTCACACTACTACATACAGCCCACTGCTGCATTCCATGGTGTTAGCGTCATCCACTTCACCTCTGTCATCTACCTGTTGACTCAGGACCATGTCTTAGCCATCTCTGCAACTCACTGCTGCTAACAAAAAACAGGGTGCAAACCAAAATGTCAGCTCAAAATGTAACACTGAATTTTCTTTCAAAACGTCTCTTTGGCCAGTTAGATTATTACTGGCTGCCCCTTTGTATCAAGTAAAATGACATCACTTTTCATTTTCATCTTATGACAAGACCAATTGAAAGTACAACTGGATATCCAAACTGGTAACTGGCAACACCTGTAAATTTTTCTTAAGTGATTCTTTTCTCCTGATTCTTTTCTGACGCTTATAAATTGGTCTATCCATGTTTGCACATGTAAGTTAATACACATTTACTGGCTTTCTACCATGTTCTAGGTGTTATTGTAGAGCACAGTCCATGTTGACAATTGAGAAAGGAAAACAGAACATCTATAGAAAATATGAATAACACTTACATATATTCCAATTAAACACAATTATTTTACATGTTATGCTTAGCCCAACCACATTTTGGCACAGTAATTTAGAGTCACGTATAGCTATCATCAATAGCAAGCAGAACTGGTATTTTGATAGCCATCTGATATGGCCACAGATACATGAGAACAATGGTCTACTTCAGGACCATATGGAAGGTTACTTAGTACTCAGGGTGAATAAACATCTCCATGTGCGCAGGACTGAGGAGTTTCCTGGGATATGGGCCTTCTATGCTAAACTAAGGTAAAACTCGGTCAGCCTTAGGTAAATCAGGATAAATTGAGTCATATTCCTTTTCTCCTTTAAAAAAACAAATCACAACACAATATTATAAGTCAACTGTACTCCAATATAAAATAAACAAAAAACAAAACAAAATCCAGCAAACAAAGAGGGAAACAGGGTATTCCAAAAGAAAAACATTCCAGTGGGCTAGTAATTATTCCAGTGGGCTAGTAATTATTCCAGGCTAGTAACTGGTTTCAGGGAAATGTTACCAAGAAATGTGCACTGTTTCTCCCATGGCCTGTCATGGTAGTCTGATCAATGTCCCACTTACTTTTGTGATCTACAAGGTATTTGAAAGCCCACTGTAATTTAGACAAAAGTATGAACTTTGATAGGTAATTCTACCCCAGATTTTAGAAGGCTGAATAAACTTCCTTCACCCCCAAAACATCGCAGGTCACAAACCAGGTATTCAAACAGCACATAAATGACTACGTGCGATATGTATCATGACAGATGCTTAAAGTTGATTTAAAGGGGGGAAAAAGCAAACTCTGGAATAAATCAAGTGGGAAGGTAATACATATGAATCTCAGATGGCTCTTCTGAGCCAAAGTTTCCCTAACATGGGTTACAGAAACCCTGGGCTGGGCCTGGGGAGCCAGAGTTCCTGGGCTCCTTCCATCCAGCTGCAGAGAGTTCATCTCTTTGCCCAGTGTGCTGTACAAACGGGACCACACACTCTAATGACAAAGACAGAAAACACTGTTCTAAGTTAAGCATTTCCTCATGTGTAAAACGGAAATGTTAACTTCCTTACAGAGATATTGTGAGAAGCACAGAAAAATGTACAAGGTGAAGGAGGAGAATACAATGATTATCATGAAATCTTACTTAGAAATGATGATAAATTTAATTCGACAAAATCCCAAGAGGATAAAGAGAGATGTTTCAAACGTGAAAAGCAAGATCTCACCTGACCAGAGGATGCTAACAAATTAATTGTTGTCAGAAGCATCCAACCTCTGCTGGCTTCTTCACTCTGATTGATTTCCAAGAACTGGACTATGGCCCGACTTGCAGCCTCTATAAAACCAAAGGAAAATCATTAGGTGGAGATAAATGACATGTAAATTATGTTAAAGGGAGTAATATTTTATTGGTATATGCAGAAATTATCATATAAGTACAGAAAAATAAAAGTCAACTGATACATTTTAAGAAAAAGTATGTCACAAACTAGTCAAAAATAGTCATGGAAGAAGGGAAATTTGAGTTAAATTTGCCTGGAAAACAAGTCCATGTCTGTCTGGAGAAGAGAGGAAGGGAGAGAAGCAGAGATTAGGCATACTGCTTTAAAACCAAAGTGTGGCCGGAGGAATGATCGAGATAAAGAACTGTAATAACACAGGGTTCGTTCACATTCTAGAAGAGCATATGCTGAGAATATGGTCTAATATTAATAGCCGTGATAGAAAGTACCTATTTATGAAGGAAGGTAAGCTAAGGGGCTGTCTGTACTTGACTCTTTGGGCAAGAGGGAGCGAATGTAGTTTCTTTAACAAAGTAGATGATGAAAGGATTATTTTAAAATGATTAATCTAAAGTGATGTGTATGACAAATTAGAAGGGCAAAGAGATTGATGGGGGAAACAAACTAGGAGGTTTGCTCAGTGAGACAAACGGGGTGACCTGAGCAGCTGACATTAGGAAGATAGAAACAATGAGGGAGTCATTCATAGAACTGTAGTGTTGGAAGAATCTCTGAAAGTCAATTTAGCTGATTATATTTTTAAGGATAAGGGAAAATGGATAAACCCCAAACCATGCATTTAATTTTATCAGTATAAAGTTCATTAATTTTCATACTCATATACGAGATGAATTAAAGTCAGAAAATAAATCCAATCTGTTCACTCTAAGCCAACATGCTAAGTTACTTAACACATGTCATAAAGATGTAGGATGCAGAATAAATAGAATTTAGATTAGGACTTCCCTGGTGGCTCAGATGGTAAAGCATTTGCCTATAAGGCGGGAGACCTGGGTTCGATCCCTGGGTCAGGAAGATCTTCTGGAGAAGGAAATGGCAACCCACTCCAGTATTCTTGCCTGGAAAATCCCATGAACAGATGAGCCTGATAGGCTATAGTCCATGGGGTAGCAAAAAGTCAGACAGGACTGAGCAACTTCACTCACTCACAGATTACTTTAGAGGTATTGTTTTCTTCCATTTAAGACAATCAAGATAAAAGAGTTTTATTCAATAAGGGAATAATATGAGGCTTATGTATAAAACTGCGCTCAGCATATTTCATCTTTATATACTGCCATTTGAAAGAACATTTTAAAGGGAAAATTTTTTAGCTACTTAATTTGTACTGACTCTTAACTGTATAAGAAGGACTGTTTTAAGTACTTGTAGATTTAATTCATTTCATCTTTACAAGAACCCAGTAAGTTACTTTCTATTCTTATACCCCTTGGTCGAGGTGGTTGTTTAGTTGCTAAGTCATGTCTTTCCTTGAGACCCCATGGACTGGGAACCTATCAGGCTTCTCTGTCCATGGGATTCTCCAGGCAAGAATACTGGAGTGGATAGCCATTCCCTTCTGCAGGGGATCTTCCCAACCCAAGGATTGAAGCCGTGTCGCCTGCATTGCAGGAAGATTCTTTAACGACTGAGCTATCCCTTATTGCAACATAAATTGAGAAATGGAGAGGATAAGTAATTTGTCTAGTCAGGGACAGAACTTATATTCAAATCCAGGCTGTCTAGCTTGTAAAGGTAAAGACAGTGATAAAAAATTTTTATTGGAAAAGAGAAGTCAACTGAAGCCTGGCTTACTTCTGATATTCAGTGTCTCCTAAGTGTTGAAGTTACTGTATTCATGCTCACTGGTTTAGTCTCTTGCCCCTTTCTAGAAAATAAAAAAATGGGCGTCAACCCTTGGTTGCACTGTTCAGAGCCTGATCCCCTGTATGGAGCGCATTATTGACACTAAGTAGGAGCTCAATAAACACCCGTTAAATGAGTGAATAAACAATCCAGGGAGATCAAAGAAGGACACATGGAATCCAACTTCTCATGAACACTAGGAGGTCTGGATAATTTGGATTTAAAGGGGGAGTAATACATAAAAAGCAACATTTAGAGCTGATTAAATAGAGAAAGAAGAAAACAAAAGAATACCACTGAAAAATCATTTTAGCAATCATGGTTTAAAGTAAAAGTCACTCAGTGGTGTCCGACTCTTTGCAAGCCCATGGAGTATACAGTCCATGGAATTCTCTAGGCCAGAATACTGGAGTGGGTAGCCTTTCCCTTCTCCAGGGATCTTCCCAACCCAGGGATTGAACCCAGGTCTCCCACATTGCAGGCAGGCTCTTTACCAGCTGAGCCACAAGGGAAGCCCAAGAATATTGGAGTGGGTAGCCTATCCCTTCTCCAGTGGATCTTCCTGACCCAGGAATCAAATCAGGGTCTCCTGCATTGCAAGTGGATTATTTACCAACTGAGCTATCAGCGTTTAAGGTTACTGGTAAAAACTAACCTGCAGATTTTTCCTGCAAGTCTTCAATGGACCCAGGCATCTGTTATTACATGTAAAAGGAGGAGTCTTTCCTTGATAGGAATTAAATGCTCATGTAAGGAAGACCGCTCCTTCCCAGTTGGCTAAAATTCTCAATCAAAAGCTGGCATGCTATGCTTTCATTTCCTAGGCTTCTTCGAAACTAGGCAACTTTGGTTTTAAATTGTGCAATTCTATTTCATAACTCAATATTTTAAAAAAAATACTTGCAGTGTTCAATTATTTCACAGTTAAGCCAATGTAATAGATTTCTAGTTCATTTAAAAAAAAAAAAAAAAAACACTTATTACCAAACCAACTTGTCAACACTACCTATGTCTTTCACAGAGAGAAAAAAGATTTTGAAGAACTAAACCTACATTAAAAAAGGAAGTTATCTTCCTGGTACAGAATCCAGACAAGATACATGTTGAGTGACTATGGATTCCACTTATATTACTTAACACTATTAACAATAAAAGAAGATTGGACAAATGTATTTTCACTGCTCTTCAGTAAGCTGCCAATTACCAACAATGAATGCCAATGCTTATTTTGAGATACAAAATACCAAAAATGTTTCTTGGTTTGAAACAGTTCCATATATCTGATTATTGGCATTTATAAGTGTGTGGGGTTTCCTTCATTTTCATTGACAAAGAACATACAAAAAGACAGTGTATTTACAAAAATGTTGTTATTAAAGATTACAACAGTTTGGTAGACTGCTGAATTGACTGAATGAGATACTAATTAGGAAAGTAAACCTTGAAAAGGATCAAGGCAGTATAATTATTAATGGCATCCATTTAACAATTTTACTGCTTTAATAATAACTGCTCTTTTTGAGAAAGAGATGGTGAAGACGAGTTACATCAGCAATAGCATATAATGGTGTCACCTGGATTTGAATTACTGGAGTGTACAAAAAGGTCTGGGGACTTCCTAGGTGGCTCAATGGTAAAGGGTCCACCTGCCAATGCAGCAAACACTGCAGACGTGGGTTCAGTCCCTGGGTTGGGAAGATCCCCTGGAGTAGGAAATGGCAACCCACTGCAGTGCTCTTGCCTGGAGAAGTCCCTGGACAGAGGAGCCTGGGGGGCTACAGTCCATGGGGTCACGGAGAGTGGGACGCGACCGAGCAGCAACTGAGCACAAAGAGGCCTGGATCGTGGCTGTGGCTGAATGGCAGGGTGAGACTGGGAACTCTCGCTGACAAATGAGCTATCTTTACATAACAACTGTATTCGGAAGAACTAATTTACTCCCACCTATTAACTTCAGTTATCTGTTATTCAGTCACTAAGTTATGTCCGACTCTTTGAGACCCCACGAACTGCAGGATTTCAGTATATTGCTATTCAAAACAACTTAATGGGATCTCTCAGTTTTTATTTTAAATGAGTCAAGGAGCTCACTGTAATAAGTACATAATATTTAGTATTCTCTTTAAAATAACTATGTAGACTAGAAACGTCTGTAAATTAAATTAAATTAAACATTTGTAAACCACAGAATTTCTTAAAATTCTGAAAGAAAAACACTGCTAGTCCAAAGAAATGCTGTATAACGAACTACGGAGCTTCCCTGTGGCTCAGATGGTAAAGAATCTGCCTGCAATGCAGGAGTCCTGAGTTCGACATCCAGGTTCCCTGGAAAGGGCATGGCAACCCACTCCAGTGTTCTTGCCTGGAGAATCCCATGGACAGAGGAGCCTGGCGGGCGACAGTCCACGGGGTCACAGAGTTGGACACGACTGATTGACTAACATTACTACTACTATTATGAACTATGAATTTCTCTAATTCTTAACAAATGCAAATTTAAATGCTGACTTAAGATTATAAGAGTTAATGAAAAGAACAAATTAATATTAGCCCATCTTGAGAGTTGCCAATCATTTGATTTAAACTTTAGCTTTCATGCTGCATTTCAATGCATATAGTCAAGCTAAAAATTACAGAAATGGAGTTAATAGAGCTCATTATTAGATTAAGTAAGAATAGAATGCAGACCCTTTTCAAGGAAATATAAGTTCCCAGTCTACTCTGAGAAAATACAAGTAAACTCAATCAGACAGCATTCAGAACAAGCAGAACACAAAATGTGTTAGTAGTAAGTGTAATACAGTTATTTGTTCCTTTAAAGTCCATTTAAAGCATAGTTATTTTCAAACTTTTGCTTCAGGATGATAATGTGAGGCACATCAATAGTACTATTACACTTCTCTCATTAATAATGTAACCAAGCCCTAAAAACCCCTTTCCACCATCCCCCATTCTGGGAAAAAAAAAAAAAGGAACCCACTTTCATGTTAGTGAGAAAACAGTACTCGAACTCATAGCTTCCATGCATCTTTCCATTTGATAATACGTAACCACATCTCGGGAATGAAATTACCTGAAGGTGTTGTGGCTTTGAAATCCTTGGAGGAGAGCGGGACACACTGTTTTTCTGTTTAAAAAAAAAGGCTAGGTTGTCTACTTTGGGATTCACTACATTATACTAATCATGCCCCAAGATGCTGGACAAGGTGCCAACTGAGGTCAGCGTCCCTGGCTTCTCTATCACTGGGCTGCTGCCCAGTGGGGATGGCAGCACTGGGAGTAACAGTGGCACCTAGCATGCAGCAAAGTCCTTAATAATAAGCTGAAGATACTATTTTTACACAGGTGGCAATTTTCTGTTCCAGTGATGTAAATCGACCACGTGATGTTAAGCACCTTAAGAATTAAGTAGCTGCGTAGGCTGAACTAGAAGAGACAGAAGAAAGTCTTAAGCCATGCCCTGTACACAATATGGCCACAAAAGTATATATTTTCTCAAATTAGATGAGAGTTACCACACATTTTTAACAAAACTACAGGAAGGCAATAACTAAGTCAAAATTAAGAGACCAAGAGAAGAGGACTAATGTATTACAAATCAGCCCAAGTACTCATTCTGCACGTTGATCTACCTAAAACTTTCACCTTTTACTAACTTCTGAAGGACAGGTCTAAACAACAGAATTGCTGATAAGCATGGTTCCTCTTGATATATCTATAATGTGTGTAGGAAGTGATCTGGTAAAAAGACTTGATATGTGAAAGGTGATTAGGTAACAAACAAAATAAGTATTTCACACCAAGTTCAGAGGAGTCCTGGAAAAATAAACTTGCTCTGATGCACAAGAAATAGACCCAATCTTCAAAAGAACAGAGGGTTCATTCTATCCGCCTTTTTTTGGACAAAAATTACGTGCATGTATATCTTAACAAAATTACTTTCAATGATAACTTCCTATAAAAGGTTACGTGAGGTATTGAAAGCAGCTGACTCACAGAGGCATCAAGTCAAATGGTGTTGCCAAAGGCTGGGACGAGGAAGCGAAGTTGCTGATAAATGTGTATGAAGTTACAGCTACTGAAGATGAAAAAGTTCTTGGGACCTGCTGTACAACACTGTATTTACAATTAATTGTATTGTACATGTAAAATTTTTTGAAGAGGGCACATCTCGTGTTATGTGTTTTTACCAATAAAAATCAACTGATCAATCAATCAGAACAGGATATGCAAGAAGAAAATTATTCAGGATGCACCTAGCACCTCAAAATCTAGAATTTCTTTCCTAGGAAAAGATCAAAAAAATCTCCATGAAAGTACTTCGGATAACAATATTGATCAAACTTCCAGTGTTCAAGACTGAAAATGAAAGAAAAGAAGAAAGATTCCAATAGCAAGAGTTCTTACTTCAAGGCTAACTCCAAAACTATGCTTTTCTCTCGTTAGCTGGCTCTTCTAACATTCCTCCAATTTTCAAAGCATGATGGGGAGGGAGGGGGAGCAGAGAAATCCTATGGCAAAGTCAGTAAAAAATTTATTGAGCACCTAGATCATGGCATCTGGTCCCATCGCTTCATAGCAAATAGATGGGGAAACAATGGAAACAGCGACAGACTTATTTTCTTGGGCTCCAAAATCACTGCAGATGGTGACTGCAGCCATGAAATTAAAAGACACTTGCTCCTTGGAAGAAAAACTATGACAAACCTAGACAGCATATTAAAAAGCAGAGACATTACTTTGCCAACAAAGGTCCATTTAGTCAAAGCTATGGTTTTTCCAGTTGTCACGTATGGATGTGAAAGTTGGACCACAAAGAAGGCTGAGTGCTGAAGAACTGATGCTTTTGAACTGTGGTGTTGGTGAAGACTCTTGAAAGTCCCTTGGACTGCAAGAAGATCAAACCAGTCAATCCTAAAGGAAATCAATCCTGAAAAGTCATTGGAGGGACTAAAGCTGAAGCTCCAATACTCTGGCCACCTGATGCAGAGTCAAATCACTGGAAAAGACCCTGATGCTAGGAAAGACTGAATGCAGGAAGAGAAGGGAACAACAGAGGACAAGATGGCTGGATGGCATCACTGACTCAACGAACATGAGTTTGAGCAGGCTCCGGGAGATGGTGATGGACAGGGAAGCCTGGTGTGCTGCAGTCCATGGTGTGGCAAAGTCGGACACCACCGACTGGCTGAACAACAACAAGTCTATGCCATGCATTCTTTAAGGTGATAAAGGTGTGAACACAACAGACAATAAAGTTAAATAACTAAATAAACATGACACTTTCAGATGATGATGGAAGCTCTAAAGGAAGCACTTAAGATGACTGTAAAGTCGGACACCACCGACTGGCTGAACAACAACAAGTCTATGCCATGCATTCTTTAAGGTGATAAAGGTGTGAACACAACAGACAATAAAGTTAAATAACTAAATAAACATGACACTTTCAGATGATGATGGAAGCTCTAAAGGAAGCACTTAAGATGACTGAGTAACTACTAACTGGTATGGAGACAGAGGACAAAAGATCAACTGAGAAAGGGTAATTTGAAAAGGTTTCTCTTCTGCAGGTAAAACTGACAAAACTGCACTGAATCTCACTGATTCTGAATTAATTTCAAAATTAATTTTCAAAGTTAATTAATTTTTGAAATTAATTTGCAGTTAATTTCAAGAGTTTAAAACTAAAAATGATATGGAATTACACAGTATGAAAAAAATATACTGTAAAATACCTGCAAACAAGATGTCGCCAGTGGAGGATCTGGACAAAAGAAGGGGAAAAGGGGCCCTATGCACTATTTTGCAACTTCTGGTGAGTCCCAAAGTATTTCAAAATAGAGTTCAAAGAGAAAAAAAGGTTGTGTAATGACTACTGTAATTAACAATGAGACATGTTCTCGTTCATTTAAGATACTTTTCATTATTTCTAAAAAATAGCCCTACAGATATAAAGTTGTGAAGAGATTTAGGAATAACAAATCTCCAATGCAGAAAAATGTTTTTCCACAGACATGCAGATTAAGTATTCATGAAGACAGCAACAGACAAGAGTATAAATAAGCTTTGGAGTTTTTGTTTTTTTTTTTTTTCCAATCTAGAAACATCACACCAGAAAGAAATGGCAATCACTGGAGTCAACATGTGAATAAGACATTTCCCTTCACACTACCTATTTAAAATAGCCAAAAAGGCATACGAAACACAAATCTTATATTTTAGACAGACTTTTCACTTCCATTTGGAGCAACTGAAATCGATAAAGATAAAAAAGTATGCAACTCCATTTTGGGTGGAAGAAGCGAAAAGACAGAAAGGTTACCTTAAACTATTTTAATCATCTCTCACTAGCCTTGCTTCAAGAAGTACAAATATAATTAAAGCCGCCTCACCTTAAAAGCTATGCATCAATTCATATAACATACTGCTTCTGATTAATAAGAGATTTTGTTCTCAATCTAAAAGTACTTTAATGGCTGTTGCTCCAAAGACTCCACAATGGGCCCCCTGTTAGAAGAAAGGTTGAGCACACGCACTGATCTCTTTTCCATCCTGAAACCTTAATTGTGTCTCCTCAGAATTCATATTTGAAGCTTTAACCCCCTAATGTGATGGAATTTGGAGATGGAGCATTTGGGAGGTAACTGGGTTCAGTCTTTGGGAGGGTGGGGCCCTCACGGTGGGATTAATGCCCTTATAAGAAGAGACATCAGAGAAAACTCTCTCTTCTGTTGGTGAGGCCACATGGGGAAAGAAGCCAGATGCAAGCCAGCAAGAGAGATCTCACCAGAAACCAATTATGCTGGCACCAGGATCCCAAACTGTCAGCCTCTAGAACTGTGGAGAAAAATTCCTGTTGTAAAGCAATAGCAAGGAAGATACAAAAGCAATTAACTACAGCAGAACTTTCCAGAGGCTAAAGAACGCAGCACTAAGCATCTTTAGATGCAAAAGTGAATGTGGGATGGAGGACTGGTGAAGTAACAGTTTGTGTAAGAGCAGCCGAGCCCAGATCCTCGCTGTGTGGGCACTGGACTGGAGACTTAGTCACGACAAGGAAAAACAGAGGGTGTCTGGACTGGGGTGGAGGGGGTACAATGATATCACAGCAAGCACAGCTGTGGGTGCGTCACGGATGAAGTAGAAAGCTCATGCACTAGAAGCTGAGGGTCCTCAGACCTTTCTCCTACTTAGCTTCTAAAGTGTACAGAGTCAGACATATACTGTCTCTAAGGGACATACTTTCCCAGGGACTGTCTAGCTCAAGGGAAAGATGGTCAAGAGAATGGCTCAGCAAGATGACCCTGGGTTGAGGTCACCCGCTGCAGTCTCCACCCACAACTGCTACGCGACCTGGCAACTTTCCAAGGTTCCATTCTAATACAGCAGCAGAGGGCCAAGGGTGAGACATGTGAGGACAGTCTTTAAAAGACTGAGACAAAAATAGATAAACAACAACAAAAAACCTGAAAGAAACAGACTAGTGAGGAAGAAAAAAATCTTAAAATATAAACAACATAAACAACAACAACAAAAAACCCTCGGAGAGCTAAGAGAAAAATAGCACAATAAAGGTGGGGGAAGGGGGAACCTGTCAGAAATTTAAAGTATCGTGTCACAAAAAACCAAACTCATAGAAGGATTAGATGGCAAAACTGAAAAGCTCTTTTAGCAAATAGAGTTTAAAAAAAAATAAGATAGAAAACAAGTGAGGAAAGACAAGAAAATGTAGAGACTTAGGGGTTCGTCTGACAAGAAAGAGAAGAGAGAAGGGAGGATGCTACTACGTAACGATTCATGAACCTTTCTCAAAGAAGTTCCCAGGTCCAGTGTGCTCAGCATAATGCATAAAAATATGTCCACTCCAAGGCACACTATCATGAAATTTTAGAACAGGAGGGTCAATGATAGGATTTTAAATGTTTCTATAAAAAAACAGAATCAAAACAAAAACAAAAAAAGGCCAGAGAAAGAACTGAAAATCTAGATAGCTTCAGATTTCTCAATAGGAGAACAGGAATCTAGAATATGTTGGAGAAGTGATTTTTAAATTCTGAGATAAAATGATTTTGAATCCAGAACCTGACGTATCCACTGAAACAGGGATAAATGTCATGCGAGCCGTGAGGTTTTCCAAAATGACCTTGAGGCATCACCCTGGGCTGCCTGGAGAAGGACCGGCTAAGACCTAACCACTGCCCATGTGCCCAGAGGTGCTGCACCCAAGCTCAACATCCTAGGACCCTCACAGCTTCTATTCTCTGCAGGAGGGCTTGTAATCTCCTCTGGGCCCCCAAATATCTGGAATTAAACAGCTAGCATTCTCACACAACTCCTACACACATCAAATAAGGAAGGACTCAGGTCCAGAACTCAAAGTTTAGATCACAGTTTGCATCTTCACCATTAAGACTGCATTTATGCTCTGGGCAGGTGGAATATCCCATGCACACTTCTGTGTGAGGAGATGAGGGTGTTGGACCTGTGACTTCTTTTGTCCTGTTGAAGCCTGGTTCTATGAGTTTTCCCCTTTCTGCAACAAAGCCATCCTATGTGACGTGATAAGGTCTGTTCGAAGCCCTGGTACCTGAAAGCTTGTCACCCTAAACTTATTGCCTTCCTTGGATAAGAGGAAGGAACTCATCTTACACAGCAAGAGTCAAAGAAAGTTTCACTTGCAGATTTCTAAAAACAAACAAAAAAACCCAAAATCAAAAATGATAACTGTAATGCATCTTTTCTCAGGAAGTTGCTGGAAAAGGTATGTTACCAAAAATGAGGAAGTTAATTTGAGAAAAAAAGACGTGAGATTCAGGAAACCAAGTCTCTATCTCAAAGAAGTGGAAAGACATCCCAGGATGATGTGAGTTAAGATGTAAAAATGACAGCCGTCCAGCTGGCCAAAAGAGCAACTACCACAGATCAAAGCAGGCAGAAGGTTCTGGAAGAGCTATTTGCAAGAAGATGAAATGGACAAAACATCAGATGCCTCAGTCATATTAAGGGGAAATTCAGAAAAACATAGGAGTAGGGGAGGAAGAATGTAATTGCTCTTGTGAGAAGTCAGAAGATAGAATCTAAATATGAAAAATCAAGGGCACCCACTGTAAGCACGTTACAGACAGAGAAGTAAATATCAAAAGCAGTTAAGAGATGTAAACAGTCACTGCATCTTAAGAGTGAAAAATGAGGATGAACCAGGATGGTGGAAGAGAGATACTGTTTTTAATAAATCTGTAAATTATTTAACCCTTAAAACCATGCATCTGCACACTTTTAAAACTAAAAATAGAAACTAAATTAAAAAATAGTATTATATAGCAAAGGCAGTACCGTTATTATTGGAAAAATANACTGCATCTTAAGAGTGAAAAATGAGGATGAACCAGGATGGTGGAAGAGAGATACTGTTTTTAATAAATCTGTAAATTATTTAACCCTTAAAACCATGCATCTGCACACTTTTAAAACTAAAAATAGAAACTAAATTAAAAAATAGTATTATATAGCAAAGGCAGTACCGTTATTATTGGAAAAATAGTAATTCGATGGATGGAAAAGGTAAGTGATGTTCCAAACAGATAGTAGAAGCAAAACTTAAATTATTGATTTCTTGGTCTAATGCTTCAGTAGGAAAGCAATCACTCAAACAACTGCTACAAAACCAAAACAACGAGGTAAAAATTAAGGTAAAATCCTTCAAACATATTGCTGCTTTAGAAAATGACTAATGATAATCACAACCAAAAGAGCATATTTTAATTCTGATTAAAAGGAATAATACTTTATGAAATTTAAAATTACCTAATTATGAGCAAGAACAGTTATTCGGGCAGTGATTACAAAAGGCCTACTGTGTAAAGGCCTGTGGTAAAGACTGCAGGCTACGGTCTACTGGAAAGAAGAAAGATGGTCTACTAGAAAGATACATACATAAACATCACTTGGGAAGCTAAATAGATAAGAAGAGAGAAGTGTTTCTTTGATTAAGGGAATCAAGAAACATTCTGTCTAGGAAGTGTGACTTAATCCAAGCTGAGATTTAGATGGGAGAAGGCAATGGCAACCCACTCCAGTACTCTTGCCTGGAAAATCCCATGGACAGAGGAGCCTGG
>SJYX01001193.1:0-15828 GCA_006410675.1 Oreotragus oreotragus | reverse complement strand
TTTTTTCCTCCTAGGAACTGAACTGTCTCTTTTGAAGAGTTTATACTCTCTTCTTTCCTCTTCAAGAGCCACCTTTTCCTTGATGTTTGCTCACTGATCCTCTCACCCATCTCCAGTGTTTCTGACTTCTCACTACAATAGGGGATTCCTGTCTTCCTGAAATCTTCTTTTGCTGAGCTGTAATTCCAGGAGACAAACAGCTTTCACTCTGGGTCTTACAATACAGGATGAGCTTTGCCAACTTTCTTTTGCCTGTGACTCCATCTTGCACAGGTGGCATCCCAGTAAGTGTGTTCTCATGGACCAAATCGCTGTGGGCTTGTTGGTCTGTTTATAACCTTTGTCCAGACTGCACACTGCTTGCAGGAAGACAGCTGCCCTAGGACGTAGGCTCCCAGACCAGGTGCAGCAGAGGCCTACAGGTCCACTGGGCTGCCCCGAGAGCCACTTTAGGACATAGGGGAGGCCGAGGGGCACAGTGCGGGGTCTCTGCTCGTGGCACCAATGTGAACACTTCTTACATAACTGGGATTCTGTGTAAGGCTTGCTTTGGAAAGAAATGGGTTTGCTGTTAATAATAAAATTTGGAAATTGATGGTACAGCGAAGGACATTGACCATGGACACAGAAGGCTCTGTGCCTACCAGCTGGGCAATCTTAAATCCTGTCATCTGTGAAGTGAATGTTGCTGTATTTTATCCAACACACTTGGGAGAATTATATGAGATAGGATGAGAATGCATGAATAACTGAAAAAGAATTTAAGGTATGAAATAAACCCCTTATGTCAATGTGCATACACCTCGAAAAACAATGTTTAATGAAAAAAAGTGAGTAGCAGAATGGTAGACACAATGCAATAACATTTACATTAATTTGAAGACAGAACAACAGTGATTATTGCCAGAGGCTTAGGGCTGGACATGAGGACAAAATGGACTTGAGACTGATATTAAATGCTTATTTTTAAAATGAAGCAATAAAATCAAATATTAAAAATAGTTATCATGTGTTTGATCTCTCTATATATAATATCTCCTCTCTTTGTCTAGTCCCTAAAACTGTCTGTTCTAAATGAAACGTTTAAGTAGAAGAGAAGATAACTAATTGATGTTTTGCTTTTTAATGGTATGCTCATGCACTGGAACATATTTAAACCAGTTCATACCCTCTGTTCTGCTCATTGTTTCATTACTGACAACATGAAGGGAAGCTAGAATTCTGGGGAGTTTTACCATTTACTTTTTTTCAAGCGCTTCATCCCTTTTCTCTACTCAGAAACAATCTCTAAAGTGAATTAATTTTTCACTGCCAGTTTGGAACATAGATCAAACTTCGTTCTTGCCAGGATTGAATGCCTGCATATCAGCCCTTTGAATTAACTAATCAGGGACTCCACTGCATAGCTTCCTACTCACCAGGATCCTGAGCATTGATCTTCCTCAAAGGGTTCTGCATGCTGCCTCCCTTCATGGAAATGGCATACAGCCAAGACTGTATTCTCTTTTCTTTCCTTCTTCTGTTGCTAACCGGTAAGAAAGATAAGTTAAGAATATTTCCCATTTCCTTTGTTCTCTAAATCTCCCTAGTATTTTTTTCTTTGCTCTTTTCTTTGACTCTGTTTTGACTCGTAATTAATTGCTCCTCTGAGTGTAATCCTTTGTAGCATAGAGTTGACATTACTTAGTACTCTTGCCTGGAAAATCCCATGGATGGAGGAGCCTGGTAGGCTGCAGTCTATGGGGTCGCTGAGAGTTGGACACGACTGAGCAAGTTCACTTTCACTTTTCACTTTCCACTTTCATGCATTGGAGAAGGAAATGGCAACCCACTCCAGTGTTCTTGCCTGGAGAATCCCAGGGATGGGGGAGCCTGGTGGGCTGCCGTCTATGGGGTCGCACAGAGTTGGACATGACTGAAGCGATTTAGCAGCAGCAGCAGGAGATGGGAAAGAGGAATCTGGGGCTGGAGGCTGAAGATACGGACTGCAGCACAGTTTGGAGCTAGCACAGTTCAGGTCTNTGCCTGGAGAATCCCAGGGATGGGGGAGCCTGGTGGGCTGCCGTCTATGGGGTCGCACAGAGTTGGACATGACTGAAGCGATTTAGCAGCAGCAGCAGGAGATGGGAAAGAGGAATCTGGGGCTGGAGGCTGAAGATACGGACTGCAGCACAGTTTGGAGCTAGCACAGTTCAGGTCTAGCCCTTTTCCTGGCCCTTCCTCCTCCTACAAGGGTGTGATATGTCTTAGGCTCACACTTTTGTCTCTTTGCCTGCTGGCAGCACCATGGCATTTTCTTGGTGACTTCTCACAGAAGAGATGTTGTGTGCTTCCCGTTAGTGGCAAGGGTAGGGCAGGCACGGATGGTCCTCCCATGTCATAGGTTCTGAAGTGAATGTGAAGAGACCTTCATCTCCACCTTTCATATAGCTGTGATTAAGGTTTGGGTCCCTGGGTGCCTAACTGCAGCCTCTCTCTGCTGCACCTTTTGTGCTAACTAAGCAGTCTTCCTCATCTTTGTTGGCTCCTGCTTCACTCAGCCCGAAACGTGAGAACATTTTCTGCAGCTGGACTCACTTTCTTAGTGATCACATTCTGTTCCACTTTAAATACCATCTATATGCTAATGAATCCTCGATAGATGTCTTTGGACCTGATCTCTCTCCTGAACTCATTTATCTTATTTACTAGACATACATCAGAATATTTAACAGGCATTTCAAGTTTAGCTTAGTCCAAGGTTTCAGTTCCCCTCCATCTCAAAACCAAACTCTTTCCAAGTTTTCTCAGTGTGACAGTATCAGTCACCCACCCAGCTAGCTTTTGCTACAAACCTTAGAGTCAATATTGACTCTTTTATCTAAACTATCACTATCAGTTGGTTGTGTTTGCCCTGCTTTCAAAATATATCCCCAATCTGACCCCTTCTCACCATTCATTCTATTATAAACCACTCTTCTTTCATCTGGTTACGTACAGAAGACTCCTAACTGGTTTGCTTGACCCCAATTTACTTTCTATAATTTATTTTTCCACAGCTACCAGAGAGGTCCTTTTAATATAACAAAAAAGAAACAGACTTACAGATACAGAGAACAAACCAGTGGTTACCAGTGGAGAGAGGGAAGGACAAAGGGTAAAAGAGGGGTAAGGAATTGAGATGCACAAACTGGTATGTAAAAATAAATAAGCTACTAAGATATATTATTGTATAGCATGTGGAATATAGCCAATATTTTATAATAACTGTAAATGGAGTATAACCTTTAAAAATTGTGAATCATTACATTGTACATCTGAAACATATAATACTCAAGTCAACTAAACTAAGATCATGGCATCCGGTCCCATCACTTCATGGCAAATAGATNAGAACAAACCAGTGGTTACCAGTGGAGAGAGGGAAGGACAAAGGGTAAAAGAGGGGTAAGGAATTGAGATGCACAAACTGGTATGTAAAAATAAATAAGCTACTAAGATATATTATTGTATAGCATGTGGAATATAGCCAATATTTTATAATAACTGTAAATGGAGTATAACCTTTAAAAATTGTGAATCATTACATTGTACATCTGAAACATATAATACTCAAGTCAACTAAACTAAGATCATGGCATCCGGTCCCATCACTTCATGGCAAATAGATGGGGAAAAAGTGGAAACAGTGACAGATTTTTTTTTTTCTTGGCTCCCAAATCACTGCGAACAGTGACTGCAGCCATGAAATTAAAAGAGGCTTGCTCCTTGGAAGAAAAGCTATGACAAACCTAGAAAGCATATTAAAAAGAAGAGACATCACTTTACTGACAAAGGTCTGTCTAGTCAAAGCTATGGTTTTTCCAGTAGCCATGTACAGATGTGAGAGTTGGACCATAAAGAAAGCTGAATGCCTAAGAATTGATGCTTTTGAACTGTGGTGTTGAAGAACACTCTTGAGAGTCCCTTGGACTGCAAGGAGATCAAATCAGTCAATCCTATAAGAAATCAGCCTTGAATTTTCTCTGGAAGGACTGATGCTGAAGCTGAAGGGCTACTACTTTGGCCATCTGATGTGAAGAGCTGACTCATTGGAAAAGACCCTGATCCTGGGAAAGACGGAAGGCAGGAGGAGAAGGGGATGACAGAGGATGAGACGATTGGATGGCATCACCGACTCAATGGATATGAATCTGAGCAAACTCTGGGAGACAGTGAAGGACAGGAAGTCCTGGCATGCTGCAGTCCATGGAGTAGCAAAGAGTCAGACATGACTTAGCAGCTGGACAACAACAACATTGTACATATGCAGCATATATAATACCGTAAACCAGCTATACCTCAATAAAAAATAAAAGAAAATTAAAAGTAAGTCAGATTGTGCCACTTCTCTGCTCAAAGTTTCCTAATAACTTCTCAGCATGTTTTTAGGTATTTTAGATTCCCCATGGTGAATCTGGTCATCTACACATTAGGCCACTGGTCAGTTCTGTTTGCATTCCCTCCTTCTCTCCCTCTCTCCTTCTGGCTACACAGACTGCTCTTCCTAAGGTCACCAAGCACATGGGACTTTGTGTGTTAGTCGCTCAGTTGTATCCAACTCTTTGCAATCTCATGGATGTAGCCCATCAGGCTCCTCTGTCTATGGAATTCTCCAGGCAAGAATACAGGAATGAGTTGCCACGCCTTCTCCAGGGTATCTTCCTGATCCAGGAATTGAACCCAAGTCTCTGGCATTGCAGGCAGATTCTTTACCATTTTACTTTACCTTTGATATTGTTCATCCCTTTGCTTAGAATTATCCCAGGATATTTGCATCTCACCCTCTTTCACTTCCTTCTAGTCTCTACCCAAGTGTTCCCTCTTCAGAGATATATGAGTAGGTGAACTGGTAACTGCAGCTTTGTCCCTCAGTATCCCCTTTCATGCTTTCTCTTCATAGTAGTTATCACTCCCTGACTTTTTGTATTTTTTGAATTTTTGCATTTGTATTTATTCATTTATTTCTGTTTCTGTGACTGGCATGTAAGCTCTGTGAGAGAGGGACATTATGATTTTTGTTTACTGTTGAGTTCCAGCACCTAGAACAGTTTCTAAACCCTGGGGTCACATTAAGCCAGACTCCATAAATATTCGTGAACTCAGTGACTAGGGAGGATGCTTCAGGCTAGGCCATTTTGAAAGGCCCAGATCACAAGAAATGCTTTGACCAGGAGCAGTCACTTACCAAACCTCATCGTGGTTGAGTTTATCCTAGATAAACCATACAATCTAAACTTCTTTGGAGAACAGGTCCAGTTTCAAACAGTTTGTCTTAGCTGTTGATGTTATTTTGTTTCCATAAGTACACAGTCATTTCTCCGACAACATGTTTACTGGTGTGCGCTAGAGGCAAGACTCTGTAGCTTTCTATCATTATCTCATCTAATCCTCTCCAGAAGCAAACGGTTCAGTTGAACTTCAGTAGCTTGTCCAGGGCTACTGAAGGCTACCTGACAGACTGGGTCCGTGTTGGAGCCAGGATTTGAACTGCAGGAGCCTGCTGAGAGAACCGTACTCTCAATAGCTTTGCTTCATAGTCTCTTCCTATTTCTTACGTCCACCCCCCACCCCACCCTATTTTTGGTTTAGCGATATGACTGTTATGCATAACATCAAGTTAGCAGTGCCCTCAGAGGACTGACAGGCTCTTCCATGTTTTCTGAAGGATGGTGGCATGACATTTTTCTTTTTAAGATTCAACAAGCCATTAATTCTGCAACTTTAGAACAGCCTGCTCCATGTGCTGCCCAGCAATAGTCTTTCCACTTGTGATCGCTGGACAATAAAGAAATCATGTTCTGGTCATCTCTCCGACCCTCGCCCTGCCCTCCTCCCCCTAAGAACTGATTGTTTCCTATGTTCTGCAGCTGCTCAGTCAGCCCAGTCGCTGTGATATCCTCCGTGCTAAGGACACTGGACGCAGGAGTCAGGTCTGCACAGTGAGATTGATAAGCGGATGCTGAGCCAATGTGACACAGCTCCTGCTACAGAGCCACGAAAAGCAGGTCAAGGTTATCAGGAGAAAGTGTGGCACTTGCCCATAGCTGGGAGCGAAAACATCCCCGTGTACTCTTTCCTTTCCCAGCCTCCGTCTTTGCATTCCTTCTTGTTCTTTCTTTCTCTTTCTCTCTTTTAGAAGGTTGTGGCAAAAGAGACACATATTGAAAGCACCGGACCTCTCTAAAGGAAGGGCATCTATGAATCAACCACCCTGTGTTTCTAACATTATATGCATTATTGATCTTCCAAGTGGTGCCAGGCTTTAAAAATCAGATTCAGAGATTAACAGTGACCATTTGCCATTTATTACTTGATTCTCTTTATTTGTAAGACATGGGTTTACATCTGAAACGTACCAGATATCTTGTGCTGATGCATCCGATACCCCTGGCACATCAGAATATATGCAGTGTAACCAGGGAGGCTGGTTTCTCGTTTCCATTTTTCATTGAATTGAGTATATTGGTGACTAAATCTGATTTTTCAACCAGAAGAACCCGTTTCCCCTAAGGTCTTTTTAGCTATTTCTATGTTATTTTGAACAGAATGTGATTTAATTAGGTGAAAATGACCACATGAGATAAACCCAGCTTACAACCAAAGCCATTTGAATATGATCCTTTTCAGATCAAGGGCACATCAGTTTCTACTGGCAGATCCTGAAGTTGTATCAGGCAGATCACTGGCGGGCAGATGATGCCATGCCCCTGCTTAGATTACTCTGTTACCTGTGGCGTGGCACCTCTTGGAAAACCCGCTTCTCCTCCAGTATCCCCCCTTCCCACCCCACCCTCCTCCTAATCAAGCCCTGTCCTGTGCCTGAAAATCTTCAGGCTCACGAAAAGTTTGGAGATCTCTGCCTCAAGTTTTAAAAACCGTTTTGACTTTACAGTCCCTTCAGGATAGGTCATGTGGAAATACATATAAAGAGCTCTGAGCTTGACGTCTTGGTTTATATTTGAGCCCCAGCTCTCATCAGCCACGTGAACTGGGAAAATTGCTCATCTCTCCAAACATCAGTTTCCTCCTTTGTCTGAGAAGGGAGGCAGCAGTGAGATAAAAATCTAAGAAGTACCTAGCGTTATACATTTGCAATGAACAAGAGATATTTTTATAACATCATTATTGTTTCACCGAACTAATTTTAGTGCTTCTGGTAATAAAACCACTCAAGGCAGAGAATGGTTAAGTAGAGAAGAAACTAAAGTGACTTTTCACCAGTACTTTTCTTGTGAGATATGACATTTAAACACAACAAACTTTCCTAGTCAGACCAAGTAATTAGACCATGGAGAACAGACTCCAGATCTTAAAAAGGTAAAAAGTGGCCCCAGGATTGAGCAGTATATGTTTAGATGACATCTGTAAAATGGGAATAAAACAGTGCTTACTGCATTGCCTTGTTATTCAGACAGAATGATTTAATATAAAGCACTTAAGATACACAGAGAAAACAATCAGATATTGTCGTTAGTGGATAAAAAAATTTATATGTTTTAAAACTGATGGCATGCCCGTGATTATGGCAGAGAGTCTCCTTGGGTTGGAATACTTTAAGGCTGATCGTGGCATTTCTCAGGCTTTGGAGGGTGACTGAATTGTCAGAAGTTCATCCTGGATTATTCAGGTGAACCTTAACTGCAAAAACAAGTGTCTTCCTAAGAAGACAGGGTGGGACATTTGACACAGAAGAAAAGGCCATGTGGTGACAGAAGCTGACTGGGCTATATGACCATAAGTTGAGGAAAGCGGGCAGACCCTGGAAGCTGGACGAGGCAAGGAGCAAATACTCCCCTGCAATCTTCAAAGGGAGTACAACCCTGCTGAGTACTTGACTGTGGCCCAATAATACTGATTTCAGATTTCTAAGGCTTCCAAAACTGGGAGAGAACAAACTTCTGATGCTATAAGCCACCAAGTTTCTGGTAATTTGTTATAGCAGCCATAGGAATCTAAGACAGTTGCATTGGAATACTTGCAGTGTTCTCACCAGTGAGACCACCCAAATATCAGAAGGGGAGCAGATATGGGAAATGATTGGCTGGGTGAGATAATTAATACTTGGAGGAAAGGTGATTATCTCCACAGAGTAATTTGACGAATTCCTAGTTCAAGGACCCCAGCCAACAGTTATCAACTATAAGGCCTGATATATTCAACTATTTTAATTATCTGCAAAATTCAAGTTTCAAAAGTCATCTGAAAACCTACAAATAATTCAGGGAAGAATCTTAACACCTTAGTTTTATGTTTTAAAATATTCATTCCACCAAATATCTATTACTCATACTAAAGACTGAAGATAAAAGGCAAAATAGGACTACATTTCTAAATAAAAGAACACATAATTAGTTAGAAAATGCCACTTAAAGACTAACACATTAATGCTTAGCTATTATGGCAAAGATGACACGTTGTTCCTCAATAGTTGTTATCTCCTCATATGGTAATCGAATTTTCAGCTGAACCCATGGACCTCCAGCTAAAAACTGTATCTCACACCCTTACAGCAAGATGCCCATGATATTCAATTATGAGTAGAAGACAGTATGCCGTGAGCAGGAACAGTGTGTACAACCTCCACTTCCTGCCATTAGAGGGAGAGGGCATTTCTCTGGTGCTCCAGCAGTTAAGACTCTGAGCTCCCAATGCAGGGGGTCTGGGTTCGATCCCTGTTCAGGGTACTATGTGCCAAAGGATCCCTATTCAGATCCCATGTGGCAAAATTAAGAGTGCACAATGCCGCCATTAAGATCGAAGACCCGACCTGCTCTGACTATGACTTGGTACAGCCAAAGAAATAAAATTTTTTTAATTTCTGAAAGAAAAAGAGGGGGGATGTGTTGTTGCCCCTTTTCTGTCCTCTGAACATCTGACTTTAATATAAACATACTGATGAGAGACCCTAGCGAGGCTGGCAAGGGTGAAAACCACATAATAAACAGATGGAAGAGGTCTAGCTCTGGGACCCTTTGGAGCCACCATAACATCTCTGCATTATTTATGTTCAGGTTTACATGAAATAGAGGAAAGAAAAGCAACTTTTATCTTGTTTAAAACATTATTATTCTGTTTTTTTTTTACAGTGACCAAATATAGATCCAAACAAATAAAGCTATAAATTATCAAAGATTCAAACTGATATGAATCAAACATATCAAATTGATTTGATATACAAACAGGTGTTTAACAAAATAAAAACTAGGCCTACCTATGAACTAATAACACCAAGCTAGAAGCTATTTACTTGCAATTATAATGCTGCATCATAGCAGCGTGGACTGAATTGCTTGGAACATGGAAAGAAGCATCAGGAAGGAAGTGCCAGGCAGTCCAAGGAAGAACAGAAACCAAAGTCTGTGAGATCTCAAAAACTTTACGGCCTGTGATGTTATAGGACATCAGAAGAATCAGAAGGGAGTCCTGGCATGTACACAAGACTTGACACCAGGTCTGTAACCTTGAACAAGTCAATCAGTTTCTCTGAGCCTCGGTGACCTTATCTATAAAATGGAGAAAATACAATCTGCACTGCCCAGCACACAGGAAGAAGGGGAAATGGTAAAGGCTTGCAGAAGCTGTTACTGATGGCAGGGCTCTAAAGCTGGGAGCCTAGGAGCTCGATTTTTTCCCCAAGTTATGTTTTTTGTTTGACCTGCATATTGTTTCAACATTTTAAATTTGTTTCCAACATTTGAAATCAAGGGATTTCACATACAAGTAGATTCTCTCTCTTTCTGGAGAAATCTAAGTGTTGGACAACACTGGGACTTCACTGCTGCCTTACAAAAGTCAGCCTATACTGAGCATTTATTTACTCATTCTTTCAACTAATATTTATCCATGAAGGACCACGGGCAGGCACTGTTCTAGGCACTAAATGGACAGGAATAAAAAAGTACTAGAGGCTACTTCCCTCGCAGAGCCTGCCTTCTGTGGAGGACTCAGCTACTGTCGCCCAGCTGGTTACACTCACTCATGCTCCCTGCCTGGGCCCTGTTGACCTGGGAGTGGGTGACACCAGATTACTTCCAGGCTTCCTGGAGTGAGAAGAGGTAGAGAGGTTGCAGAATTTTGTGTCTGGTTTAGAATTTCAAAACCCGATGCAATGGGGTGGGTAGACAAAGTGAAGAGGAAAATTAAGGAATTTGCACCCAAATGATATGATCTCAACCAAATAACCCTCAGAATTAGACATGACAGGTCACTCTTCTACTCTTTCATTCACTCATTTGAGAGCAAACATTCACTAAATGCTAGGCCTGTGCCAGACTCTGTACCAAGAGATAAGATATAAAGATACAGAAATAAATAAACATCTCATTTTAAGATCTTTAATCATAGCTGCAAAATCTTTATTAGGTGGCATTCACACAGTTCATGTATTAGGACCTGGAGAGCCATTACTCTGCCTATACAGTAGTATTGTTATTAAAAGCAATCACTATTTACTGAAACTATACCACGTGCCAGACTTTGTGCTAAATATTTCATGTAGTTTACTTACTTTTAGGTTTACATACATATTATTTGACTTTTCAGGAAAGTAAAGTTCAAAGAGGCCAAGTAACCTGCTCTAGGTCCCTCAGCAGGCCTCACTTCCTTCTTCCCCTTAAGCTGGTTCCGAAGTGAAGCGATTGAATGTTCAACCAACCTAGAATAACAAGACAGAATGCCCCCTTCCCTGTTGCCATTGCCTAGTTGATTTAGCACCTGCAACCACCTCCCTTCTAACCTCCCTGAGGCCCTTTATATTTCCTTTCCCTCTGCAAGGCCGCCTTAATGTCCATTTTATCCTCACTTCACCCGTATGTGAAGTTGTGCCTCTAGGAGAGGGACCAAATGCCGGTCCAGTTCACCCTGGGACTGTGGGGGGAGTACCACATTTCTTTCCTACAGCCAGGTCCCCCGCTTTTGTACTTAGGCATCACAAAGTTGGGTTACAAATGTCATGAGAAAAGGCTCTCTGGCAAGATGTCTAACGTTACTGCTTCCAGTCTCAACCAGACACAGCAGGAGACTAGCTTTTCCCAGGGTATTTTAATGCTTCAGGTTCCGGTTCCGACTGGAATCAAAGTGGTGAAACAACTTCCAAGTAAACTTTCAGAATGTTAGTGGGGAAGCCTTGTTCAGTATTAAGTGCATCAATAGGTGAAGTTGAGAAGATTGGGTGATGAGAATGAGTGGAAGGAGGAAGGGCATGTTTTTCCCACGAATTATCCCCGAGTGCAGGCACATGCTGGCAAGGGCTATTGAATATCTGATACGCCATCTTCCAGTTATGTGCGGAGGTAGGGCCCACTCACCTGTATTGCTGCTGTGTGGTAGCTTAGCCATTTGGAGTTAATTGTTAATCAGGCCAGACATTATCTGCAATACTATTCTGAGAGGTAGAAAGAAAAAAAAAATCCAGTATCTTATTATCTTTGTCATCAAAATGCTCTAAAATTTTTTGTATAATAACCATAGAAATGGCAGAGATGGGGCTATTAAAAGAACCAAAAATGCCTCCTGGTTTTGGTTTCTATTTTCAAATAATTTTATGCATGAGCTGAAATTGGCTGGGAAGGATCGGTCACATACTGGCAACTACAAAGCCTGGCTTCCCACAGCACCCTCTCAGTGACACTCATGTCGCTATTAAGAGAAGCCACTTAACAAACCAATTGTCAACATGGGGAGATGAAAACACAATAGTTAATCAGGCTTTACAAGGTCACACATCTAATTCGAATTCTAAAAGGACCCTATTAGTGCCTTCTTTCCCTTGTTCTCCAGTGTTTCCTTTCTCCAGATTAAGGGCTGACCACTTTGAATCCCCCTACAAGATAGCAGTCACTTAATAAAGGCTTGAAGCCCCCTCTGGAGCCTATTAACACCCCCCTTTTTTTTATGGCAAGTCAAACAAGTAGCTACCTTCTGACATGTGTTGGCACTTTCTAAAAGGTCATTAATGCTCCATATTTCAGAGAATAACCAACCCAAGAAAGCTCACAAGGAGCCCAGCAGGGGTAAAATAAAAACAGTGAGTAATTTATGGGAGCCTCAGTGTCACTGAGGTGGCATAATAGAATAATAGAGAGAATTAGGACACCTCTCTCCCCAAACCCCAGGGAATTTGCAGGGATTTGCAGGGTCAAATTTCCAGGTAAAATCTAGACTAGTGAGCTTTTATGAAACAATCTTGGTCAAGTATGTGTGCTGTAGAAAAGCAGTACCATAGTGGTTTGGATTCCTTTCTCTGCCCTTGTCCTTACTCATCAGAATGAATTTTCTACATGGATTGCCCTTATTTGCCTTTTGATTATTTCTGAAGCTCTGTTGTGATTCTTAATAACATACTACACTGAACCTGGAAATGGATGGACAAATTTCAGAGATTTTCATTTTTTAGTAAACGCATCCTATATTTTCCAAGGGAGCTACTTGCATTTTTAACATGTTGCTAAAACTTGCACTGGACACCAGATTGATGGGGTTTATTTCCTTAAATTATATATAAGGCCTGAGATTGGGAAAGCTTAATAAACTTTAAAGTGTTATCACAAATGGAATGTATATAAGTCAACAGAGCTGACATGCTAGTGATCTTCCTGTGTGTTTAAAGACAGATACCACATCACCATACCAATCAGTACACAGAAGGCCCTTCTTGTTTACACCATGGTTTCCCCAAAGCATGGAAGGATCATCACCACCAGCTGTTATCCCTAGTGAGGTCTTTCTGTTTCTTCGACTTATTTTTGTGCACCACCCCATCATTTGAGGGGACACTTGGTGGCTCAGATGATAAAGAATCTGACTGCTATGTGGGAGACCTGGGTTAAATCCCTGGGTTGGGAAGATCTCCTGGAGAAGGGAACAGCAACCCACTCCAGTATTCTTGCCTGGAAAATCCCATGGACAGAGGAGCCTGGTAGGCTACAATCCATGGGACTGCAAAGAGTCAGACACAACTGAATGACTAATACTTTCACTTTCACCATCATTTGATCATGAAGGTTCTACTGAGAAGTATTCTCTTAACTGTTCGTGCCGTCTTACAATAATAGGGATGTTCATGGTCTGTCTTTTGTAATTTTTCTGATCCTCCTACAGAACCAGACGGTAAGCTAGAAGCAATATAAATTGTGAATGAAGGAAGGATCCTGTAATAGCTGCCAGGCAGTATTTTTTCAGATAAATAGGCTGACGAGTAAGGGTCATGGATTTTTCATCCTATCTTGGATTCCATTTTCAAGGTGATAGTGTGTATTCCAACTAACACATTGAGCACTCACTATTGGGCAGATACTATTTTGGATTCTAGAGAAACAAGAGTGAACAAAGCAAGCAAATCTCCCTGTTCTCATCATGCTTGTATGTGAATATGTGAGAGAGACACAGACAGAAATGATGAATAAGGTATATGTGCCTGTGTGCTAAGTAGCTTCAGTCGTATCTGACTCTTTGTGACCCTATCGGGTGTAGGCCTCCAGGCTCCTCTGTCCATGGGATTTTCCAGGCAGGAATACTGGAGTGGGTTGTCAGGCCCTCCTCCAGGGGATTTTCCCAACCCAGGGATTGAACTTGAGTATCTTGTGTCTCCTCCTTTGGCAGGTGGGGAATTTACCACTAGCACCACCTGAGAAGCCCAGAAAAAGGTATATAAATAATCACTATATTATTTAAGGTTATAAGTGTTATGGAAACAGTAAAGCAGCAAACAGATTTCATTGAGAAATCGGCAGCTGAGCAAAGACTTGATGGAAGTGCTTTTTCTACTAAGTTGGTAATCGGTGGGTAAAAAATGATCATTTCTATAAAGAATTTGTACTAGGAAGACTAAAATATTTCACTCATAGCTTATGAGAAATATAAATTGTCTTAAGAAATTTATAATCAAAGCAGTGTGATAGGAAGGGAAGGGAAAGTTGGTGAGAGGAGAGAGGTCACCTCTCACTGGAATGATCAGAATTTGGTTTCATTAAACTGGAAGGTCACTTTAGTTGTTTGAGTTTCCCAGTAGATATCCATTTGCTTGATAGATCTATGAAGAAGTTTGTCTTGAGACTGCTGATAATCTGGTAGAACTTAAAGATGTTGCTGGTGATTGTGCCTTTGCTGGCTTGGCTACAATTAAGCAGGGCTCATAGGAAAATGGGTTTCCCTTGTGGCTCAGCTGGTCAAGAATCAGCCTGCAATGCGGAAGACCTAGGTTTGATCTCTGAGTTGGGAAGATCCCCTGGAGAAGGGAAAGGCTACCCACTACAGTATTCTGGCCTGGAGAATTCCATGGACTGCATAGTCAATGGGGTCACAAAGAGTTGGACACAATGAGTGACTTTCACTTTTCTTCACTTCACTTCACTGTGAAGTGGGCCAAGGATCCAGTTGGGCCAAGGATCCTGCTGCCGATCTTGTCATGCCTCTGGGAAAGGAAACCTAAGTAGGATTTGGAATCTCTGAGTTCCCTCATCTTGCTAACTGTTATGCTTGATTCCAAGATGCCTGCCACCCAATGAATACTCCGGTTGTTCAGTTGCTCAGTTGTGTCCAACTCTTTGCAACCCCATGGACTGCAACATGCCAGGCTTCCCTGTCCTTCCAAGCATTGGAGCTTCAGCTTCAGTACTTCCAATGAATATTCAGGCTTGATTTCCTTTAGGATTGACTGGTTTGATCTCCTTGCTGTCCAGGGGACTCTCTCCAGCGTCCCAGTTTGAAAGTATCGTTTCTTGGGCTCTCAGCCTTCTTTATGGTCCAACTCTCACATCCATACATGACTACTGGAAAAACCTTAGCTTTGACTGTATGGACCTTTGTTGACAGAGTTTTGTCTCTGTGAATACCCTAGTTAATACTTTATTACTCTGGGTTTGATCCCTGGGTTGGGAAGATCCCCCTGGAGAAGGGAAAGGCTACCCACTCCAGTATTCTGGCCTGGAGAATTCCATGGACTGCATAGTCAATGGGATCACAAAGAGTCGGACACAACTGAGTGACTTTCACTTCACTTCACTTCACTTCACTTCACTTCACTTCACTGTGAAGTGGGCCAAGGATCCAGTTGGGCCAAGGATCCTGCTGCTGATCTTGTCTTGCTTCTGGGAAAGTAAACCTGAGGACTCTGGGCTATTCCCTGCCTGTTCTCTTAACCTGGCAGGGAGGGTTGACCTTGAAAATGAATTGCCTTCCTCTGCGTTCCTGTTCATTACAAGACTCTGCTCCTTGACTCCTTGACCTCTGTCCACACCTGCCCTCAGCTGTTTCTTACATTCATGTTGTGGAGTCATGGAAGAGGGTGGGAGTGATGACTTGTCCTGATCCAGAACTATTTATTATACTTCCTTATCTCCACGTAAAGTATTTCTAAGGCTTCTATTTAGTCCTTGATTTTTAAGAGCTCTTCCAGCCTGGTGGTGAATGACTGGGAGAAGCCCCAAGCTCGAAGTAGAGCTTGAGATGAGCACTGTCGTATAGGTGTGTGGCATTCATTTAAAGGAGCACAGGATGTTTCAATGAACAGAGATACCATAATATAGTTACTAAATACTTAGTAGAAGGGACTGAGTTTGTTTCAAGTTGTTTTTCCCCCTACCTCTTATGCTGCTGCTGCTGCTAAGTCACTTCAGTCGTGTCCGACTCTGTGTGACCCCATAGACGGCAGCCCACCAGGCTCCCCCATCCCTGGGATTCTCCAGGCAAGAATACTGGAGTGGGTTGCCATTTCCTTCTCCAATGCATGAAAGAGAAAAGTGAAAGTGAAGTCGCTCAGTCTGTCCGACTGTTAGCGACCCCATGGACCTCAGCCCACCAGGCTACTCC
>SJYX01001192.1:17844-31480 GCA_006410675.1 Oreotragus oreotragus | reverse complement strand
AATTGGAATGAAAACTGACCTTTTCCAGTCCTGCGGCCACTGCTGAGTTTTCCAAATTTGCTGGCATATTGAGTGCAGCACTTTCACAGCATCATCTTCCAGGATTTGAAACAGCTCAACTGGAATTCCATCACCTCCACTAGCTTTGTTCGTAGTGATGCTTTCTAAGGCCCACTTGACTTCACATTTCAAGATGTCTGGCTCTAGATTGAAGAGTCTGGATATACTAAAATTCATGCTAGTCTATTTGATAATGAGGGCTGTGTATGTTTATAGATAGATAGATAGATATGGCTTTCCTCATGTCTCAATGGTAAAGAATGCCTTCAATGCAGGAGACCTGGGTTTGATCACTGGGATAAGACGATCCCCAGAGAAGGAAATGGCTACCCACTCCAGTATTCTTGTCTGGCAAATTCCATAGATAGAAGAGCCTGGGGGAGATGTGTATAAGAGACAGNAAAATTCATGCTAGTCTATTTGATAGTGAGGGCTGTGTATGTTTATAGATAGATAGATATGGCTTTCCTCATGTCTCAGTGGTAAAGAATGCCTTCAGTGCAGGAGACCTGGGTTTGATCACTGGGATAAGACGATCCCCAGAGAAGGAAATGGCTACCCACTCCAGTATTCTTGTCTGGCAAATTCCATAGATAGAAGAGCCTGGGGGGGCTACAGTTCATGGGGTCACAAAGAGTCAGATCCGACTGAGTAATTAATGCTTTCACTTTCTTTCACTTGTCTATATAATAATGTGTCTTTCTAACATCGTATATGCTGATATGAAAATGAAATAATAGTCTGACTGGACAACAAACTGAGGTGCATTAAGATTTGACTACATTGTACCAGCCTGGAAATAACAGTCTTTGCACCTTGAGCAAACTCTCAGAAGTACTGCATTTCCAGCTCTTCCTGCAGTTATCTCCAAAGGTAAGAAATACAGTTGTCACTCCACATTCTGANGGTGCATTAAGATTTGACTACATTGTACCAGCCTGGAAATAACAGTCTTTGCACCTTGAGCAAACTCTCAGAAGTACTGCATTTCCAGCTCTTCCTGCAGTTATCTCCAAAGGTAAGAAATGCAGTTGTCACTCCACATTCTGATTAACTTCATAACAGAGAAATGATCATCTGACAGATCTGTCAGATGAAATATTTTTAGAGGGATAGTGAAGAAATGTAGGTAGACATGTCTTTTGTAGTAAAATATTTTGGTGGAAAGTGAACCATCACAGACCACGAATGTGCAAATTCTTTATATTCATGACTAGTAATCCTTTCAAAAAAACTCATGTAATATGGTCCCCCAGTTCAGGAGAGGAAACTGCAGATGACTTGCCCCAGAACAGAAAGCCTGTGAGTATTACACTGGGATGACCCTGAGGGATGGGAGGGGGAGGGAGGTAGGAGGAAGGGTCAGGATGGGGAACACATGTACACCCATGGCTGGTTCATGTGGATGTACGGCAAAAACCACCACAATATTGTAATTAGCCTCCAACCAAAATAAATAAAAGAAAGGAAAGTTCCTGTGGTGAAAACTGCCCAATATCCCAGAAGAAATCAAGAGAAACTTGGCAGCCTCCATCCCACCCCTGCCCCCTAGCACCTTCCATGGACTCTCTTCATCCTGCCTCATCCTGTAGAGGAGAGGTGAGCTGAAACTTACCCTGGGCCTGGTTGCTGGTTTCACCCACATGCCCAATATCCCAGAAGAAATCAAGAGAAACTTGGCAGCCTCCATCCCACCCCTGCCCCCTAGCACCTTCCATGGACTCTCTTCATCCTGCCTCATCCTGTAGAGGAGAGGTGAGCTGAAACTTACCCTGGGCCTGGTTGCTGGTTTCACCCACAAGGGTGCCAGCCATCAAAGTGCCCAGGAGAACGAGAAGGGCTGCAGAGAGACAGAAGGCCTTGCAGGAGGGCTCCTGAGGTAAGCTGGAAGTGACTGAGCTTCTCCTACCCCAGCTGCATGGTGGGACAGGCCACAAAGAGGGGAGTAAGGAAAGGGAGGAGCAGGGGTCAGGCTTGTCCAGTGTGAAAGAGGGGAGTAAGGAAAGGGAGGAGCAGGGGTCAGGCTTGTCCAGTGTGAAATCTCCCACAGAGCCAGACTTCCTGCTTCTGCCTGCTGGGGCCAGATGCCTGGTAATACTGCTTCTCCAGCTTTACTTTGCCTGTAGATCCTGTGACAACATAGTCTGTGATTCCACAGGTGCAATTTTTGTTTGATGCTCGCAGAGCATCCCAGCACCTAGAGCAGTGCATGGCAGACAAGTGCCCAGCCGAGTTTAGCTCAGGTTCTCCTTTTCAGCCTCCCATGGTACTGTCGCATCCTGGTAACAATGTCCCTCCCTCGTCACTAGCTCATTAGACAGGCGTGACACAGGGTGCCTTCCTGCAACTGCGGCCACTGCTTCTCCACTGGATGGACGCTTGCTGGCTACGCCACTGGCCCAGGCAGGAACTACGGTGATGAGGAAAGGGATGTCCTGCTGGAGCAGCAGCACTGTTTTCTGGGTAGAAAGGCGGGCGAGGGGAGCGGGAAGAGGGGAAGAGGGGAAGTGGGGAGCTGATACACATCTACAACCTGGCCACCTGCTGTCCCTCACCTGGCTTCACCAACAGGACTGTGCCTTGCTTGATGGACCTCAGGGGGCCTTGAAGACTGGCTGCAGCCGCCTCTTCCTCCTCCTCTCTCTCAGTGGTGATGGGGCCACAGGACCCTGGTTTGGGTACCAGCACTACCTTTTCCTGACTTTGTTCCTGAGGATATAAACCTCCCAGAGCTCTGTGTCTTCAGGTGTCAGATGAGATCCACACTGCCCACATCACGGGGTTGCTGTGGAAGCAACAGCCACAACAGAAACATATTCCCTCTCCCTGAGAAGTCAAAGCCCTTTGCAGTATTAATAATAATAATGAGTATTTATAGATGATAATATATAGACTCTTCTATGTGTTATGGCCTTGACATATATCAACTCATTTTATTCACAAAAATCCTAAAAGAGGGTGTGAAGGACTACTGATATTTCCTCAGGCTACAAAAAAGGAAATTGAGGTAAAAAGCAGTAATCTTCCTAAACTCATAGAGTGGAGAGAGAGGATTTGACCCTAGGAATCTGGTTTGAGTCTGTGCACACACACTCTTTGCATTGTTGGCTGTAAACTATGGTGCACACATGAGGGTGACACACCCACAATCCCCTCACTCACACCCATTTATTCACTCTCAGTTACAATCATGTAGCACAAGACCCCCACCCATTCACTCATCCACACACTGACAAGCATTTCCCAACCACACATACGCGCGCGCGTGAAGGTCAGGACCCAATGTCCGTTTATGGCTATACCGCTAAATTTGACAATTGGAAACATGATTCTGTTCCATGGCCTTTAGCCGCCAATAGATGGCATCATAATCAATTTGTTCTTCCTATGTTGTCCTATACAGCTAAGGGCAGAACTTTTTGGCAACCAGAGATTTGGAGTGCCCTTGCTGCTACTGCCCCTATTACCCTATCCCAACCAGAAAATGATTCTACTTATTCTATTTTAGCTTGCCTACCCTCTCCCTATGTTTTTCTCTTCACTAATGACTCCGGAAGACTTAATATACAAATGAATTATTCAGGTGGACCTAATATAGTATCTTGTGAACAATGTATGCTCTCATCTTGTCTGACCTCTCAATATAACGTTTGCTCCTTTGTGGTGTTGCAACGTGCACCCTATCTTATGGGGCCTGTGACTGTAAGCACTTATTGGTATGATAACAACTATGGTCTTGCTGTGTTGCAACAGTTACAAGATTAGATGCGATCACGACGGTTTGTGGGCTTACTTATCTTGGGAATATCAGCCTTAAAAACAGCAATTACCTCTGTCACAGTGGCAGCAATATCATTGACTCAACAAGTGGATACTGCTCAATATGTTAATACTATGTTTAAGAATGTTTCTTTGACTTTGGCAACACAAGAAGTTATAGATAGGAAACTAGAAATGAAGGTAGATGCCCTAGAGGAAGCAGTAATACATACTGGGACTGAATTACAGGCATTAAAAGTGAAATTGGCACTGTTCTGTCATGCCAACTACCGGTGGATCTGTGTAACACCCCTGAAAGTAAACGAGACAGATTATAACTGGGAGAGAATGAAAAACCACATTTCAGGGGTATGGAATAGTTCCAGCATTAGTTTAGACTTAGGAAAACTTCATAATCAGATAAAGACCATGGAACATTCCCGATTGGACTTTACTGCCGCAGGAGCAGCAAATGACTTTTTTCATACATTTTTGAGCTTTATTTCAGGAAAAAACATTCTGTCTACTATTTTTAGCTATGCTGCTATGGCCTCTCTAGTTCTGCTTCTCATAATTATTCTTCCTTGTATTGTTAGAACTCTTCGACAGAGCACTCAGAAGTTGGCGACTGAATTACATCTGGCTGTCTTAAAAAATAAAAAAGGGGGAGTTTTTTTTTTTTTTAAATAGTGAAAACTTTCCTTACTCTGTCCAGAGGGGACTTCCAGGTTTATTGTATTCAGGGTTGGGTGGATTTTGAGGAACAAGTTGAGGTCTCCTCATGATGCTCAAAGGCTACTTGGAAACAAATATAGACTCCAACCTGGGAAATGGATGGAGGTAGGATCTCTGCTCTCCTCTCCACCTCTTTGTCTTGCCCCAAAGCTCCTGTTCACCCCCTTCTCTCTACTGATGGAATGCAACTCATGCTTCCAAACTCAGTTCAGACATTGCCTCTTCTGGGAGGCTGGCCTTGACCACTTCAGGTGACAACCAGTGTCTCCACCTCGGCTCCCACCACAGCCCCAGGAAACTAGTCCTCCAGCTAAGTAATGTTGCCAGGTTCCCATTTCCTCCCTCACAGGATTCGCAGGATGATTAAATAAAATCATGCAGGCAAAATGCTAACACAGAACCTGGCACATGGCCAGCGTTCACTCAAAGGGTGGTGGCCTTTCTTTAACAGAAGAAGCCCCTCCCCAGACGTGACCCCAGGGAAGGGGACTCTCCAGAAAAGTGGACAGTTCCTTTTTTGTCCCCTGCTTTCTTCTTCTGGTGTGTGAAGTAGGGGGTTTTGGAAGGACCTTAGTAACTCCAGAATGGGCTCTGGTTGCCAGGGGAAACCACTGTCTGACAGGAGGGTTGGAACTTTCATCCCTATCCTCCCCCATGCCGTCTATCCACCTTTCCTCCCCCTCAACCTCAGGGAGGAAAGTGGAGCTGTTGGTTGAACAACTGCCAATGGCCAATGATTCAATGAATCATGACTCGGTAATGAAGCCACCGTAGGAACCCCAACAGAGCAAGACATTCTTGTTTTTCAAGAGACCTGGGATCCACCCAGGGAACAGCAAGGCTCCCCTGACCCCTGCAGCAACTTGTCACCAGGCCCCTGTCTCTGCCCTTCGCCCCCTAGAGGCCACTCCCCACACTGCAGCCGCAGAATCCAGCTACCACCTGAGTCCTATCCCATTTGCTCCCACGACCAACCCCTCAGTGACTTCCCAGCTCTCTCAACGTCAAGTTCTGATTATTAAATACCTACAAGAGTCCTCATGATGTGCCCCCTACCCTCATGATCATGGGGTTGCTGTGGAAGCAGTGGAGGCAACAGGCGTATGTTCCTTCTCCCCGAGAAGTCCGAGTCCTTTGGGGTAGTAATAATGGGGGTGGTTTGGTTGCTAAGTCACGTCTGACTCTTGCGACCCCATGGACTGTAGCCTGCCAGGCTCCTCTGTCCATGGGATGCTGCAGGCAAGAACATTCTAATCATGAGTGATATAGCAGATAAAACAGCTTTTTGTGTGTGTTATGCATTATCCTAAGCACCTATCTTAACTCACTGAATCCTCAAAAATCCTAGAAGAGTGGGTGAGGAACTGTTGATATTTCCTTGTGTTACAGAGGAGGAAACTGAGGTAGAAACAAATAAAGTAATTTTTCTAAACTCATGGAGTGGAGACAGAGGATTTAACCCAGGAATTTGGCTTCGGAGTCTGTGCACACGCACCCTGCTGCATTGTTAGCTGTAAACTTTGGTGCACACGTGAGGGGGTTACACACCCACAGTCCCTTCACTCACACCTGTATATTCACTTCCAGTTGCAGTCATGTAGCACGAGACCCCTGTGCCAACCCATCCACACAAAGACAAGCATTTTCCATTCGTGTACACACACACACACACACACACACACACACACTTACCACACACCCTGTGCCCCACTCCAGGCTCAAGGAGGAGGGAGCTGGGCTCAGTGCCCAGAAGCCCCAGGAGCAAGTCCAGCCGAATGTCAAGCAGGCACAGAACTGGGTGATGAGCTGAGAGGACACAGGGGGCCGCCTTCCTGCACAGACACCCTTTCCCTAGAGAAGGGCAGGAGCTCTCAATACCGAGCTGCCCCAGGACAGAAGGGCTTCGGGAGCCCGTGACTCACCAACAAGCCACGGTGAGAGGAGGGTCTGCTCTCTCCTGAGACATTCCACATGCATTTCATTTAGCCTCACGCCCATCCTGCAGCATCTGGGTTTTCAGCCATTGTGTCAAGGAGAAAGTACGGGCTCATAAAGGTAAAAACCACTTGTTCAAGACCCACAAACAACAGATGGCACAACTAGGATTTCAGTTGAGGAGCCCTCTGGCCCTGTGCCTTTTCCTGCCTCAGTTTGTCCATCTGAGACCGGGAGCAGCAGAGACTCCTCCTAACAACAGAGCCTCCTCTTTTCTCTGCAGCGCTCTCTCATCTGTCTCTCTTTCTCCCTCATGTCCTCCTTTCCTGGTTCTCCTCACTCTGATCCAGATCAGGGGCCCCCAGAGGAGAGGTCCCCTGATGATACAGTCCTCCCTCACCTCTCCCCTGCCTACTCCTGACTGTTTCTGGTCTCTAATTAGGAATCTTGCAGGCCCTTCCAGGCCTTTTCAGAGAAATTACAGGGCAGGAACCTCATATTGTTCATATTTTGGATAAGGACCAGTTACCATGACAACCTGGGACCACAGTTCATATCTCTGCTTCTATTCTGCATTTTTTTCCCTCTGAAAAATGAGATCTTGTATTCCACGCTATCTAAAGCTGTACCCTGATATGGACGGAATGCACCCAGGGCAGACAGATGTTTAGATGTTTGAGATGCTATGCCCTCTGAGTTGTTGTTCAGTCATTCAGTCATGTCCGACTCTTTGTGACCCCAAGAACCGCAGCACGCCAGGCTTCCCTGTCCTTCACCATTTCCCAGAGTTTGCTCAAACTCATGTCCATTGAGTGAGTGATGTCATCCAACCGTCTCATCCTCTATCGTCCACTTCTCCTCTTGCCCTCAGGCTTTCCCAGCATCAGGGTCCATGCGTCAGGTAGCCAAAGTATTGAAGCTTCTGAGAAGTACATTCATATCCGAGTAAAGGATGACCACTTTCTTGCTACATGATAAAACAGCACCTCAATTTTTTGACCACATAGTACAATTTCAAAGATTATTTTCAAGATTAAAAAGAAGAGAATAAACCAGAGGCTGCAAACCTGTCTAGAATATAGGTACTGTTAGCCCACAGAGTTCATTTTACTATTTTAAAGCATTTACAAGATTTCACAGTGGGAGATTTCATATAAGAATTCTATCAATGCTGGAAAAGGAAAACAAACTAGCATCACAGTCTTGCAATTTAATAAGGGCAGTGAGACTCACACTTGAGTGAGCATCAGAATCCCTTAGCCATTTGGTCATACACAGATTTGAGAACTTCAGCCCAGAGTTTTTGATTCAGTAGCAAAGGTGGGATCTGAGTATCTGCATCAACAAGTTTCCCGAGGCACTGAGGGTGCAGTTCAAAGGACCACATTTCAAAAACCATAAACCAAGCTATGGAGTGCAGCTGTCTCCTCAGGAGGGGAGCATTCTCTCTGGTTTGGAGCATTCATTTCTTATTGTTCCCATGCCTCCATCCCTACCCCCACACACTTCCAACCGTAGGGATTACTCACCTGGTAAGACGGCATTTAAAACTGTGACCTGTAGGATGGGCTCACAGTAAGTGTTCAAAAAAAGTAGCTTGCTCTTCTATAACAATTTATCAGTTAAGTAATATTATTCCATTTTTAGCAATGAAGATATTGAACTTCAGCTATGGAAAAGTGACTTGCTGGAAGAGAAACAGCTGAAATCAGAAGGGAGACACTTGCCTGTTAGTTATGTCGTCAGTTATTCAACGTCACTAATACACAATCATACAAACATCATCCAGGCAAATTTATTTGATATTAACATACATGATGCATTAAAGATTTTGGACATGATTTCATGAGTGTCAAATCATATTTACAAGAATTGGAGTTGCATCCCAGCAATTCTCGCAGCATCCACTCAGTCCAGGTTCCAAAGGCTCTAGAAGAGATGGTGGGGTGGAGGATGAAAATGTAGTGAAGAAGAAGATTAGGACAGGATTCTGGGTTCAATCCCAGGCTCTACAGTCACTCCAATCATAAGGAGCTTTTCTCCAGCATTCTTTCCTCCCTTCCTCCAGTGTTCATGGACTGTATCCTTTGTGCCAGAAGCTGTGCCAAGTTCTAAGGATACAGAGAATACTTGCTCTCAGGGTGCTTAGAGTTGACTGGGTGAGACAGAAGTAAAGCAAGTAGCCCAATAGGTGGAAGGAAAGCAGATTTCTGCTGAGAAAGGTAGAGTTGATAAGGAAGAGGGAAAGGCTGAATATTATCACAAGCAGCCAGAGCTCAGCCCTGACTGCTGCTCCTGGGACTTCAGCTTCTCAGAGCCCAGTGTTCATGGCCTCTGCAAAAGGAGAGGGACTTGTTGATTGACATCGCTGAAGCCACAGACCTGGACAAGGTATACCTGGACAGGTCTTAGGCCATCCTAGAAATGAGCAGCCACAGTCCTCTCAGGACCACGATGACCACCAGAATACTCAAAGGAAGTGAATTTTCCAAGCCAAGGTACCGAGGAGTACTGAGGAGTACTATGGACCTGCTCTGTGGGGTGGCTGACTTAGTGATCCCCTCTGACAAAGGAGTACATGGCATAAGCTCTGGTTATCAAGCTGGTGCTTCTACAGCTGGCCCTTTGCCAAGCTGGCCCATGGAGGGCATGCTCAGTCCATCGTTTCAAGGACCTTGCAGCAACTTCCCCTGGGAGGCAGCAAGGGAAAAAAAACCTCACTGTGGGCGGTTTTGAGGAGTATGTGCCCTCCTGAACTCCAGCTCTTTCCCCAGCCCTTCCCCACCATGCCCTGCTCCCTGTCTTACCCAGGATAGGATAGCACCACCAAGGGTCTTAACACAGCCCCACCCACCCACAAAGACCCACCTGTCTTTGTTCTTAACATTGTAGCTATCATATACAAAAGCCTCCCAGAACCTGAACTTGGCATTGTAGAAGCGTCTGATTATTTTCCCCTTGCAGGGACCCATGTATGGAGGCGCCAGGCAGATGTCAGGCTGCAGGGCTATAGGGATGGAAGGATCTCTGTGAAATAGGACGATGGTCATCCCAGCTGGGTCTAAAAGGTAAAAAACAGAAATCGCCAGTATGTTTGCACTAGAGAGTGGAAGGAGTGCAGAGGTGTGAATGTGAAAAGGCCTTAGATCTCTTGCCTTTTAGGACATTATTATTAATATTTTTAGTTTTCACAGTGTCAGGGTAATATGGCAAATAATTGCATGTTGTTACTGAATATTTCTAAATGAATTGGCATGACACATTGATTAACTGAAAATAGAACAAGAATAAAGGATATATACTAAGAATATTCTCCATATGTTGATCATGATTGGCACTGGACAATGGTTCATGATTTTATACTATTTTCTGTACATGTGTGTGGTTGAAAGCCTCTACAAAAAAACAGACAGAAAGTGTGAAGGCATCATGATTTAATGGGAAAAGGCATGGAAGAAAGCCCACTAATGTGTTTACTTTGGTTACATCATGGGCACTGTGTTGGGGTCCTTTAATGGACCGGAACCTGGTGGTCCAGAGTTGATGATAAGAAAGTGAAAGAGAGAGCTGAAGGGAGGGAGAGAGAGAGAGAGAAGGAAAGAAAGAAAGAAAGACACAGGGACCCAAGCTCTGATGGAGCAAAGGTATTTTATTAGCAGAAATGCAGGCTTATATATCTTTAGTAAGATGATTACTCAGCTATTACACAGGATGAAATTTTATCAATAGCCACAATATGGATAGTCTAATACATACAAGGTTGCTGACGCTGAAAAGCCACTGAAGGGAGTTATTGGAAGGAATCCAAGCAGACACCGTTTCTCATGATCTCAGTCCTGAGAGCTGCATATGGCTCTACTCGTACTTGGAATAAAAACTGATAAGGAACAGAGAATTTATGAGAAACAGCATGTAGGAATCCTCCTGTTAAACATTCCCTGACAATTCCCCCTTATTTTTTTATAATATTTGTAAAAAAGGTTCTGATCACTTGAGTTTGTTTAGTTTAACAATTTTTGCATGAAGGTAATGGTAAACAATAAATATAATTGTCAAGACAATCACCAAAATTACGGTTCTAGACCCGATGCTGTGAGTAATGCTTTGAAACCATCAAACAGAGAATTTATGAGAAACAGCATGTAGGAATCCTCCTGTTAAACATTCCCTGACAATTCCCCCTTATTTTTTTATAATATTTGTAAAAAAGGTTCTGATCACTTGAGTTTGTTTAGTTTAACAATTTTTGCATGAAGGTAATGGTAAACGATAAATATAATTGTCAAGACAATCACCAAAATTACGGTTCTAGACCCGATGCTGTGAGTAATGCTTTGAAACCATCCGCATGGGTCTAGCCCAGATAGTTGATCAGCTAGTTGTTCAGCTAAAGTTTTCAAATTAGTAGAAGAGGACAGATTTTTAGAAAAGGCTTTAAAGATTTCTTTTTGTAATAATTGTAGATTCAGAGAGGTATTATCATGTATGTCTTGTAAATGAAATTTGATTTGTTCCCAGCTGTAGGCACTATTATTGAATTGAACAGGAGTAACACAAAATTGAGTAGAATTTCAATCACACTTTAGCATCACCTGTTTTTGTACATCTGTTAATTGATCTCTAACCCATTTGATGGCTGTTTTTAGTTCCTGTATTTCATCTTGAATATCTTCATCCATCTGAGCCTGAGTGGCCCACATAATATAAGCATCTTTAGTCCAATTTTGGATACAATTATGTATTTAAATTGAGGCTTGTAAAGCAACGCCAGTGATGGCAGCAATGGTGCAAATAGCTATTAATGCCGAAATGCCAAAAATCAGCCATCCAATGAATCGTTTAGATCACCAGAGCAACTTAGTAAGTAACCGGAAAGCAAGTCTAGCGATGGGACCTTCTTCCCAGGGCCACTGGAGATTTATTGGTAACCACAGACCATGTCGAGATGGAAGAATCAAAAGGGATTCATTTCTTAAGGAAACAGAAGAGTTAAGACAAGTATATAACTTGCAATTTATACAAGTTACAGAACGTAAAGTCTTATTGAATTGTAAATTTCCTATAGCTAGAACAAAAGACAGGGGAACATATGTTTATATGAAATATGATTGATTATAATGAAAGAAATAATTTCTGTGACTATGATTGGTCCTTGTGAAATGTCCAGTCCAAATCCCAAGTTCTTCAGTGCTCACAGAAAGTTTCCAGATGTCCCATTGTTCAGGCCCAATTTGTTTACTGAGGACAATTCGAGGACAAAGAGGTGTCATTTCGCAGTCAAGCCAGCCAAGGAGTCCTTTTCATGAAGTGTTTCATTGAATTGTTGGTAATCTTCTATGCTACTTGAGTAGCATAGTCACACATAGTGCTGTTAATATAATCTGAGCAGTTAGAAACCCACATATCATGGGATCCCCAGTCAACAGTGGTGTAATTGGCCATAAACATTAATTTCCCTGATTTAGCTTAACATTTATCTCAATAAACAGGAGTATATTTATAGTCTTTATAAGTAAACCCCTTACATTTTAACTTTTGCCTTTTTTCCTAGAGTTTTGGTAGTATAATCCCCAGTCAACAGTGGTGTAATTGGCCATAAACATTAATTTCCCTGATTTAGCTTAACATTTATCTCAATAAACAGGAGTATATTTATAGTCTTTATAAGTAAACCCCTTACATTTTAACTTTTGCCTTTTTTCCTAGAGTTTTGGTAGTATTGACATGGTTTTTATAAAAGGACAGGGCAGTAAACAGTCCAAGCAATGTGTGGAAGTTCCTTTTTGGAGGCAGGACGAAAGCCCATGTTTCTTGACTAACATTAATACATAATTTTGTTGGGCCCATGCATAAAGGAAGGATTTCATAGCCTAGAGAAATGTTAATTAGTCTTCCTTCTTCCTCAGGATGAGAGGGCCCCTCCAAGCTCCAAGGAGGGGGCATATGTGTTGAGTCATTAGTGGATACTATTGGTCCCATATCTGTCCATTCTATAACCTACAATAAAAGGGGTGGGGTTAGATATATAAGCCAAATAAATGTGATCAATCAAGTCAGTCTGAACGGGGGAAGCAAAAGCAAGCAAAACAAGCATAGCGACAAAAATATTTTCAGGATTCCGAGGCATTCATGCTGAGAAATCAGATTTTCATCTTGATTAGTAAGGGTTTTTTTCTGTCCCCAAGTAGGGAGATCATAAGGTCAATGATGTCGAGTGCAGCGTTTTTTGGAAATTTTTAAAGCCGCCATGGCTTGTACTGGAATTTCTTCCTCCTGGGGTTTTTGTTGTTCATCTCTAGTTTGAATGTTGGGGGCCCCCTTAGGTCGAATCTTCTGAAGAGGAAGCCACGTGAGTTCGTTGGATCCATCTGGAGAAATAGAAGCAAACTGCTTTCCTTGTAAGTTTAGTTTCTTAACTTTCCATTGATTGGTTAACTTGTCTTGAAACCAAATGGGCAAAGGAAGGGAGACATCCTTCAATGTCTCGAAACATTTTTCTGCTTTTGTCAAAATATCTCCTTGCAGTAAGTTTTAAAAATTTAAAACAAATAAAGCTATATTAACAATAGTTATAGGCTTAAAGATGGAGAAGGCAATGGCACCCCACTCCAGTACTCTTGCCTGGAAAATCCCAAGGATGGAGGAGCCTGGTGGGCTGCAGTCCATGAGGTCGTGAAGAGCTGGACACAACTCAGCGATTTCACTCTCACTTTTCACTTTCACGCATTGGAGAAGGAAACGGCAACCCACTCCAGTGTTCTTGCCTGGAGAATCCCGGGGACTGGGGAGCCTGGTGGACTGCCGTCTATGGGGTCGCACAGAGTCGGACACGACTGAAGCGACTTAGCAGCAGCAGCAGCATAGGCTTAAAGAATATATTGCATTAGAATCTAGTAAAGTCTGCTCTGGATAAGGAGGATAAAAGTGTTCTTGTGTATTCCTCCTTATTTAATTTTTTATTTGTAGTTTCAGTGTGTAATGTATTTGTTTAATTATGTCTTGTGTTTGTGAATTATAAGGAATGTCTGTAATCTATTTAATAGAGAATGAATGTAAAAATTGTTTGAGTTGCTTAGAAATATAGGCAGGGCCATTGTCTGTTTTTATAGAAGTAGGTGTTCTCATTATTACAAAGTAAGTTAACAGG
>SJYX01001191.1:28652-42678 GCA_006410675.1 Oreotragus oreotragus | reverse complement strand
TAGCTTTGATAAATGGAATGTGGTTGTGTAGATGCTAACATTATGAGGAAGTAAAGACTATACATAAAATGGAATATTATTCAGCCTTAAAAAGGAAAGAAATGCTAGATGTGGAGAACAAATGAGTGGCTATGAGTGGGGAGAGGAAGAGCTGGGTGAGACAGGGTAGGGGTTAGAGGTACAAACTACTACAGACAAGATCAATAGACTGGGGATGCATCGTACAACACAGGGAACACAGTCAGTGTTTATAGTAACTACAAATAGGCTAAGGATGCTTTGTACAGCACAGGGAACACAGTATTTACAATAACTACAAATGGGGTATAATCTTTAAAAATTGTAACTTGCTATACTGTGTACCTATAACTTGTAAAATATTGTACTTCAACTGCATTTACCAAAAAGAAAGGAAAGACATTCTGACACAGGCTACAGCGTGGAGGAGCCTTGAGGACATAAAGCTGAGTGAAATAAGCCAGACACAGAGATAAATGCAGCATGATTCCATTTATGCAGGGGTCCTAAAATAGTCAAGTTCATGGCAGCAACAGCAGTGTGGTGATTTCTGGGGGCTAGGGGAGGGGGTGGAGGATGGAGAATTGTCTAGCAGCCTCAGAGCTTCAGGTTTTCAAGATGTAAAGGTTCTGAAGATCTGTATAACGCATGTTTTTAGGTGACACTGCCTCACTGCTCACTTAGAAAGATTAAGATGGTAGGTTTTACATCATATGCTTTCTTCCACCAATTTTTTTTTTTTTTAAAAAGTAGCCTCTCTTCCCAAGAAAACAACACAACTTAAGAGCAATAGCTCAGGCCCTTTTGCATCTCATCCCAATCCTCAGGCTGCAAACTGTGTATAAAAGTCTCGGAGACAAACACTTGCTCGTTGCTAGTAGGAAGAACCGCCCGCCTCCAGACTGGAATCCTCTGGAGTTCCCTGGATCCTGGGACAGCAAGGGCAGGAGGGCAGGACCGTAGTCCTGCCTGCGGTTCTGAAGCGGCACATGCTGTGCTCCAAGCCCACCCCCGCCTGGCCGCCCCAGGCCCACCTGTCCTGCCTGCAGCCCCTGCCTCTTCCAGACGGTTCCTGTTTTCATCTCTGTGCCATTGCTCTTTATTTCACTCCTGTCAACACAGCTTCCCACCTTTAATCCCATTATTCCAGGGGTTCTAAACTCCACTGCGTTTTCCTCCTTTTCCAGGGAAGGTATGTAGCCCAAATGCCAGCGGCTTTCATTTCTTCAAGGTACAAAACCATGGGAAAGCAGACACAACATAAAAATAGCCACACGATTCTTAAATGTCCAGACAGAAATAACACATCCAGGGGGCCAAGGTGTTTGTGGCTGGGATATCTAAATAAAGGCACTTCCCCTTCCTGTTTTTCCCTGTACATTTGAGCATCCAAACTGCCAGATGTTTGGCATTGGGGGTCCTGACGCCTTTGGAATCAGCACTGATGCTGCCCAGGTGCTCAGAGTGGGACTTGGGGCCCTCACGGCCTTCCCTCTAAGTCCTGTAATTTCTCCACTGCTTCCACTGTGGCTGGTCACCAGCAGGATGAAGACCACAGCCCACTAACTGCCCTGGTCCTGGGTCCTCATCAGCACATCCAAACCCAAACCACTCTCCTCAGGGAGGCACACAGGCTTTCTAAAATGAAAGGGGATCTGGTCAACCCATTTCCTAGAACACTCTGATAAGTTCCCTTTATCATTTAGCAGGACCAGCCCGAGACATACAAATACCACATTTAAGCCCGTAACCTGGCAGCCCTCAAATCCACTTTCTTTAAGACTTGTTTTCAACATTTATTTAATGAGGGAGAAAGAAGCCCTGTTAACAAAGAGTTTACAAAGATTATCGCCTGCTCTGTAGACAATGAGGGTTTTACTAGATGCTCTAAATATTAACAAAATAATCATCCTATATAGAATGGTCTTTCATTTTTGCAGCATCCCTGTTTCAAACAAATCTTTTGTTATCTTCCTTACTTTAGTGTCCTTATCAAATTTTTATTTTTGGCATATCCTACAGTTGTCCTGAAAATCCAGAACACGGTTATCATCACAAAGATGCCTCCGAAGTCTTGGTCTGCCCTGGCGGAGCGGGGTCAAGGACTTTTGCTAAACCACGTTTCCATCAAGGTCGCAGCTGCCTTGTGAGGAGCATCAACATGTGTAATGTGGCAAAAGAGAAGAAAGCGGAGCCAGCAGCGTCTCCCCAGCTTATCTCAGAGACTGTCCCCAAGCGACTGTCCCCCTTCAGGATAAGCTCCTGGCTCCTCAGCACGGCACCCAGGATGCCCGCATGCGTGTCACCAGCTCCCTAGTTTTCCACTCTGTGTCCCAGGCGATAGAATCACTGGGCGCTTCAGCAGAGTCTGGGTGCTCTCGCCCGAGCTCTGCCCACTGCCCGGCACCACACTTCTCACCTGCTCCTTCTCATCCACTCCTGGAAACCTGGACCCATCAGAGCTGGGTAACTAGGATGTCTAATGGAGGGGCCACATACTGAGGTGCCAGCAGGGGGCAAGCATCGGGGCCAGCACTGTGGGGAGGCAGGGACGTCGTTACCTCCCATCCCCAGGTCTCCCGCTGTAGTCTCCCGCTGTCGTCTCCCACCAGGGGCTTCTCCAGACCCAGGGAGGCTGTTATTGTGGCTTCCTGGGGCACCAAGCAGAAAGGAGAAGGATCTGGAGAAGGACTTCTGGAGGGCAGGCACTCCCAACCACGTCTCACATCAAGTATAGTTTCTATAAGCCTTCCCTGGTAGTTCAGAAGGAAAGAATCCATCTGCATTGCAGGAGATATGAGTTCAATCCCTGGGTTGGGAAGATCCCTTTGAGTAGGAAATGACAACCCACTCCACTATTCCAGCCCAGAAATCTCAACGACAGAGGAGCCTGGTGAGCTATAGTTCACGGGGTCACAAGAGTCAGATGCAACTGAGCAAATGAACACACACACACACACACGTGCACACACATGCACACAGGCTCCATAAAGCCTGCCCTGCTGCACTTCCGCAGGTGGCAAATGATCTCCCCACACTCCTTCCATCACAACCTGCAAATGTGTTATGTGATCGCTCACTTGTGGGGCTCCTCCAGGGCTCAGGTTGCTCCAAGGGACAGAGGCTCCTGACCTGGTCTAAGGGCAGAGGCAGTGCCATCAGACTGACTGCACCTGCAGAGCCAGGGCCTCAGGGCTGGGGAGCCCTGCTGGCTGAAGACTCAGGAGGAGGGTGCTGGAAAGGGTTATAGCACAGAGCCAAAGTCTGAACACAGCCTGACAGGGAAGGAATGCTTTTCTCTTAAAGATAAAGTTGGAAAACAAGCTTTAAGAGTCCTTACAGACAAGTATCAGTAATGATATGTGCCTAGAATAGCTTTTTTTCCACTGAAATTACATTAAATGTCATTGTGTTCTACTCCTTCAGCCCGTCTCAGGGTGTAAGCGCGCGTGGACACTCTCCCTTCTCACTCTGTGCACAGCCGTGGATTCTGATAACTCCCTGTGCTCTTCTCATGGAGCACAGGCCACTGTGCCTCCTGTCTGCTTTATGGTGGATCCACGCTGCTTCATAGGATGAGATTCATTATGATTCATTAAACTCACTCATAAAAAGGGCTTGATATCCCCTGGGGCAAGTTCATTAAAAGAATCTCTTTGTGGTTCAATTATGAATCATTTTCCCCCCGTATCCAAAGGCAGCTCTTGAGATGCACAGTGGCAAGGAGACCTCACAAGGCAGATTCAGGAATCCGGCAGCCAAAAGCCAGGGCCTGCACCGTCACTTCCGAATAAAAATACCGCCGTGGGAGAGGGAGCGCCAGATGGCTGTCTGGGGGTGCTCTCTGCTCGGCGTCAACTGGATTCCCAGGGGCGCACTTGCACAGACGGCGACGATGCCCTGGCACGCGGTGCCTGTAGGTTCTGTGTGGGCCGGCCCCGAGGCCCCCGCCGCTCAGAGCCCATCTGCTTTATCACCCACAAGGATCATAGAGGCTTACCTCCCAAAAACCAGCTTGGGAGACAAAAATTTAGACCTAAGACACTTCTCCTTGCATCCCTTTTCTTCCAAAAGAAAGGGAATCCTCCTCCACCAGACAGAGCTTTCCTTCCTGTTTCTATCCCTGGATCTCTCTTGGCAGAGTAACCCACGTGATGACATTTCCCTGGTTACCTCTCAGACGTGTTTCATAGTGATAGCAAGAGCAGTGCATTTTTCAGAGCCATGTGCAGACGTAATAGCTGGTCTTCAGAAAGCATTTTCCAGGAAGTTCTCTGGGTGACATTTCTATGTCGATTTTCTGCAACTTGTCTCCACTCAAAAAATATCTGAGGCCCTGACAGCATTTCCACACTTAGTGAGACACGCACCGTCTGCCCCTTGCCAAGTGTGTCACATTCCTGAATCTGAAGGTTATTTATTCACCTGCTCAAGTTGCCTGTGGCTGTCGGTACAACGTGGGATGCTGCTGGAGCCGAGGGAGGGCACCAGGACTGCTGAGGGGGTGGCTCTGGTGGTCCCCAGCCTGGCCGGTGCCCTGGAGGAGCAGAGAGAGGAGGGGCTGGAAGGAGTGGCCCCCAGCAGAGGGAAAGGGGCATGTCCTCTGCCACTCTGGGGTCCTGACTCAGTCTTGGGGCCCTGGGGACCATCTCTGGCCCACACTCAACTGTCCTGTGGAGCGTCCATTCCCCGACCCCTCAGAGACGTCCCAGGTGGAGCATCTGGTTTTGAAAAGGACACACCCGAGAGAGGCTCAGGACGTTAGCAGGGAGTTTAGTCTGCTCTTGAAGAAGCCTTAGCATACAGCTGTTGCTGCTGCTAAGTCACTTTAGTCGTGTCCGACTCTGTGCAAGCCCATAGATGGCAGCCCACCAGGCTCCCCCGTCCCTGGGATTCTCCAGGCAAGAACACTGGAGTGGGTTGCCATTTCCTTCTCCAATGCATGAAAGTGAAAAGTGAAAGTGAAGTCGCTCAGTCGTGTCCGACTCTTCGTGACCCCATGGACTGCAGCCCATTAGGCTCCTCCATCCATGGGATTTTCCAGGCAAGAGTCCTGGAGTGGGGTGCCATTGCCTTCTTCGTTAGCGTACAGCAGAAAGTGGAAAATCAGAATCAATGAACAGAATGTTTCTTTCCAATGGGTCACTTTCGATATGTTAGTAGGAGCTGCCTGAGGCCAGGGCGCTGCACCTGGGGCCACATCAGGGCTGTGGGTGGTGGAGCTGTGTGTGGACTGGTTTCCTCTCCTAAAAACAAAAGTTACCTGTGCAATTTCTGTGGTTTGTAAACAACACATTTAAATTATGTTATTTAACAGCTTTATTCAGATATCATTGACATATGAAAGTTGTATGTATTTATGGTGTAGAACATTTTTGATACAGGTATATATCGTGACGCGGTTACCACAGTCACGGCGATCAACACAGGCGTCACCTCACAGAGCTGCCGTGTGTGTGTGTGTTCCATGTCATCTTCTCCCACCAACAATCTCTGTAACCAACACCACGATCACAATGACAGGGGAGCCCCTCCAGTGCCCCCGCATCCCTGCACCCTCACCCCCATCCCTGGCCCCTGGCAGCCTCTGACCTGCTCGCCAGCTCTGAGGCCATTTCCAGCTGTGAGGCTGCTCACCAAGCAGGATGCCCCTGAGGTCCATCCAGGGGGCCCCGTGTATCAGGTCTGCCCTTTTCATTGGCACACTGCGTCTCATTCCACAGATGACCCCAGTGGATAACCCTCATCCGCTGGAGGGAACTCGGTTTGCTTCCACATTTTTGGCTCCTACAGAGAAACCAGCTGAGAACATTCACGTATGGCATTTTTGAGCATGTCTGTTCTGACTTCTCTGGGATAAATGCACAAGAGGATAACTGCTGGATGTTAGGGAAAGCACATGCTAGCATTCCAAGAGATGGCCAAACAGTTTTCCGAGGTAGCCATGCCACATCTATTCCCACCTGGGATGAACGGGAATTCGGTTTCTCTGCATCCTCTCCGGCATCTGGCGCTATGACTCCATCAACCCAGGCATCCTACTGGGCGTAGCGAACCTCATTCTGCTTTTTCACTCGTGTGTCCCTGATGGCTGATGTGCTGAATCTTCCAAGTACCTGTCTGCGCCCAGGTCTCTCCTTCAGTGCACGTCTGTCCACGTCTTTGCCCATGCCCCAGATGGGTGTTTTTTCCCCTGAGACATGTATTTTTTCTGCCTGTCTTCCAGCTACAAGTCCTTTCAACGACATTTTGCAGATAGTATCTCAGCCTGTGGTTCATCTTCTCATCCTCCTAACAGGGACTGACACAACATAAATGTTTTTAATGTTGATGACATTCACTTTATTAGTTTTTTCTGTTTATGGCTCATGCCATTATAGGTCTCAGAACTCTCTGCTTGGCCTTAGATCTTGACAATCGTCTTCTATTTTTTCTCCCTAAAGTCATGATTTTGTATTTTTATTTGAATCTTTGACTCATTTTGGGCTAGATCTTTGCATAGTGTGAGATTCAGGCTGAGGTTTTGTTTTTTCCCTACGTATATGTTCCAGTACAATTTTTAAAATTATGGTAAAAACCACATAACATAAAAGATGCTGTCTTAGCCATTTTTAAGCGCACACGTCAGTGGCATTAAGTCCATTCACACTGATGTGTGGCTATTACCGCCATAAGACCCAGGGACTTCCCATCTTCCTAAATGGAAACTCTGAGCCTGTGATACCAGGGCTCCGGATCTTCTCCATCTCCCTGTCCCTGGCAACCACGATCTGATCTTCTGTCTCTAGGAGTCTGACAACTCTGGGACCTCATGTGCATGGAGCCAGGGGAAGCTGGAGGGTCTGTGCTTGGGAGTGACGGTTCTGACAGGTAATTCCTAGTGGGTCGGGATGGGACCAGTCTGTCCTGGACACTCTGCCTTCTCTTCTCTGAGGTGTCCAGTGACTCAGTTATAGTTTCAGGTTGTACCTGTAACTGGAACAACTATGTTATTAGAAGCCCTTACTCTGGTCTGAAGGGAAGAAGTACACACAGCACCTGCGGGTCTCAATGAGAGGGAGTTCCTGGTGGCCTGGTGGTTAGGGTTTGGCACTGTCCCTGCTGTAGCCTGAGTTTGATACTTGGTTGGGGCGCTGAGACCCCACAAGGCCTGCAGTGAGGCAAGAAACTAAAACAAAACCCCCCAAAACTCAATGAGAAAGTCTGCATCAGACCTGCAGCCCTATTCCTGGAGTCATTGCTTTGCAACTCAACACTGTGAGTATCTGGCTGGGAAGCAGGGGGTGGAAATGTGGTTAAGAGCAGGACGTTATGACTTGGGTTAATGCATAAGGAAGAACAAGGATGATGCATTGCTCTCTGGATGAAGGATAGACAAGGACTGTTTGCAGACATGGACCCAGTCTAAGGACATGGGTTATCTGCACACAGAGGTGTGTAGTGGAGATGCCATTCCTAAACAAATAATGGTTATAAATAAATCTACCAGGTAAATAGATGGAGAAACAATGGAAACAGTGGCAGACTTTGTTTTTCATTTTTTGACAGACTTTATTTTTATTTCCCAAATCACTGTAGATGGTGACTGCAGCCATGAATTAGAAAAACGCTTGCTCCTTGGAAGAATGCTGACTAACCTAGACGGAATATTAAAAAGAAGAGACATTACTTTGCCAACAAAGGTCCATCCAGTCAAAGCTATGGTTTTTACAGTGGTCATGTATGGATGTGAGAGTTGGACTATAAGAAAGCTGAGCACTGAAGAATTGATACTTTTGAACTGTGGTGTTGGAGAAGACTCTTGAGAGTCCCTTGGACTGCAAGGAGCTCCAACCAGTCCATCCTAAAGGAAATCAGTCCTGAATATTCATTGGAAGGACTGATGCTGAAGCTGAAACTCCAATACTTTGGCCACCTGATGTGAAGAACTGACTCCTTTGAGAAGATCCTGATGCTGGGAAAGATTGAAAGTGGGAGGAGAAGGGGATGACAGAGGATGAGATGGTTGGATGGCATCACTGACTTGATGGACATGAGTCTGAGTAAACCCCGGGAGTTGGTGATGAACAGGGAAGCCTGACGTGCTGCAGTCTGCAGGGCTGCAAAGAGTCAGACATGACTGAGCCATTGAACTGAACTGAACTGAACTGAACCAGGTAAACAGGCAGCTTAAATAAACCTAGTTATGGTTAATGATTTTCTTTTTCTGAAAGGCTGCTTTAAAAAAATCAAAGAGGCCCTATCTTACTTTATTTGGCCACTTGAACAGGGAGATTTCTGTGCCCACAGCAGCGCACAGGCCATAAGCCCCTGTGCAGAGAGCAGTTTCAGAAGCCCAGCTGAGTCCAGATTGGCTCCTCAAGTAACTGTCCTGGGGCCTCAGGACCCCCACTCCCAGGAATCTAACTTCACAAACAGCTAAAATGCAGGAAGAGGGGAGGTGGACAGAAGGATCAGTGATTTGCTTCAGAAGAAAAAAAAAAACAAACAAGAATTCTTATATGTGCCACCATTTTTTCATAAGAAAAAGCAATAAACATTAATGAATAGTTATAAGGATGATTACCTGGGATTGACACAGCTTAGAGAATGAGGGCATTCCCTGGTGGCTCAGATGGTACAGCGTCTGTCTACAATGAGGGAGACCCGGGTTTGATCCCTGGGTTGGGAAGATCCCCGGGAGAAGGAAATGGCAATCCACTCCAGTACTATTGCCTGGAAAATCCCATGTACAGAGGAGCCTGGTGGGCTACAGCTCATGGGGTCACAAAGAGTCAGACACGACTGAGCAACTTCCCTTCACTTCTTCTTCATATATAACAAAATTTCCTGTCTTAACAAGAGCAGGAGGAATGAGGAACTCCCAGCTGGAAGGACAGCCCTGGGCTCCTTGGACCAGATTCTAGGAAACTGGGCTCAGGAGACCAGGACCACCCCTGCCCCACCTCCGACCCCTGCAGATGAGGAGCCCACGGCTGCTTCTGCATGCTCACTTTCCTTACAAAAATATCTGACAAATATCTCCAAGGCGAATCAATGTATTAAAAAAAAGCACTGAGCCAAGGAATTGGGGCTGGGACGTGCCTGTGACATGGCTTTTCTTGAGGGCAGGGCAGGTGATGGTGAGCAGAGCTGGGTGCAAAAGGAACCAGGCTCCAATCCTGCCCTGTCACTGCTAAGCGAGAGCTGCTGATGGTGGGCCAATGACTCAGGACTGTACTTCATGTCTGCATGTGATGTGAGACCTGGAGGGGGGCGTTGAGTAGAAATTAAACACAGGGCAGGTAGAAAGCTCAGGTAGAAACTGTGGCTTGTTTGAGTTCAGTAACTGAAAGCTGTCTTCACTGTCCTAATTCCATGGCCCAGCAGATAGGTCACGGGGAATCACATGGGCAAAGATCCAGAGCGGAGGCAGAAACCACAGTGCCAAAGATACAGGACGCTCAGAGACAATACTGTGCAGCCCGGGTGCAGCATTCTGCCCTCACTTCTGGAGATTCTCAACGCTTTGTGAACAAAGGAGCCCCCATTTCCACTTTGCTCTGAGCCCTGCAACTCTGCAGAGTTTCTCACGGCAAGAAAGAGAAGGTTCCAGCTTTGCACCCAGCCGTCTGGCCTCGAAGCCCAGCCTTCTCATCTCAGTGGCTCATGAGGACCTCTGCAAAATGGAGGGAAGCTGACCCGGGAGCAGACCTGGCCCCAGCCAACTCAGCGTCAGTCCCGGCCTCTGCTGGCCTGGCCACTATCCAGAATGAGTTCAGGGCTAGATCAGAGCTTCCTGGTGTCGTGGCTGCAGCTGGCATGGGGAAAGGGCTGGTGCTTGGAAAGGAGAATAGTGCTTGAGCAGAGGGTGAGTCATTCTCCGTTTACTCAAGAGAAGCTTAGGTGGGGATTACTGAGGGCAGCAGGAGGTGCGGAAAACTCCTTCAAGTACTTTCCAAATATTTTAGGCTCACGAAAATCCAAAGCCTTTTGTGCCAATGGCTTTTTCACTTTTAGGCTGAAAGCCACGTTTATTTAAAGAGAAATGTAATATAATCCACATATTCATCAGTATCGTTTGTCAGTTGCTGTTACTATAAATGTCCTAATGTTCTGCGCTTTTTTTTTTTTTTTTTTGCTGCAAATCACACATAAAATTCTCCTTAGGTATTTTATGGTGTACAATATTTATGTTAATCTCCTAAAGAAATTAATACATCACCTTTTCTTACATCTTTTGCTGAAGTTATGTGATGTGTGGGTTCTATACCCCATCGTTGGGTAGAGCAGTCTTGGTGTGGCCTCCCCAAGATAGGCCTCACCCCCCTGCTTTCCAGATATACACTCTCCAAGTCCCCCCAATATCTGTATAATTGCATCCCCTATCTCAAGGTTAGTCAAAGTATCAGGACTTGTGAGACCAATGGAACTACGGGTTTCTAATAATGACTCCTGGAATTCATTTGCAATTTTGCACAGTTTTTTTCTGGTGTTTTAAGATGATTAAATGATAATTTTAAAGAACAGACACATGGTTTTAGTTACATTTTAGTGAATTGGATAAGTTTGTTCTGAGTGTTTAAATGTGGGTGTACTATTTAAGGACCCTGGATTATTTAGTAGATTATAAGGTTAATAAGGTTAATTGACTGAATGTTGCAAATGCATGGCCTGCCTCACCGGTTGCAGCTCAGCCCTCAGCTGACAAGCACGTCAGGGATACACAGCATCCTTGTGGATTTGTCAGAGGACGCAGAGTGGCAGGTAGCTGGGTCTCTGTGAGACTGACTTGAGAAGGAGAATGTTATTTTGACTGGTTCCTGAAGTCGTTTACTGTGGAAAATCAAGGAAGATTTGTAAGTGTTCTACCAAATGGAGCTTCAAGGTCAAGTTAGGGAGGGAAAGTGTGTGTGTGGTGGTGGGGGGCTGTCTTTTAGGCACACATGTGGCAGTTAGAGCATCCCAGACACTGCCCAGAGACAATGGGGTTCACAAACACCATTCAGGATTTCCTTGAAATCACCTTGAAAAAAATAAAAAAGAGGACTGGGTAAAATGACTTTAATAACATGTTTAACCCAGAATCTTAACTCCTCGACATGTAATCAGTATTATAAAACATTAATTTCCATCATTTTCATATTAAGAAATGTGGTGTCCATCTTTGCTCCAGGCCCATTTCCATCTGGATTAGCCATGGTTCACATTGTCCCTGTGGGGCATGGCGGCCCTTCACTGAGTAAACCTACTGTTTAATGCCCACTGCTTCACACATATGACTGACCTGAGCAATCGCAGTCATTCCTGACACACTCATCTGCTTTGATTTGGAAAACTACCGGCGCCTCACGAGACCCTCCAGTACACTGAGCTCATCTCAACGAAGCCATGCAGCGCTAGAATTTATGAAGCCAGAACTCAGAATCCATCTGACCCCATCCTGCAGTTCCCTTTGCTCTTCAGGCATCAACTACTTTGCTGAGAAACCTGGCTTTCTGTGCTGCCCTTGGCAGCTGTGTTGTCCCCAAGGAGCGGTCCTTCCCATCAAACTTCCTTGCTCCTTGCAGGTCCCCACCGGGCCATCAAGAGCTGCAACAGGAGGCCCAGGCCCTTGCTCAGATGTTCAGTTCCCTTATGAGGATGCACCCAGCATGAAGTGTGGATATAGCACCGCAGGCACCGAGTATGGAAAGACGGGGCACTCCTCCTCCAGGCCTGAGGCTGACCAGCTCCACCTGGGCCCAGCAGACAACGCGCATCATGGAGGAAGGTTTATACTATGAGCATGACATCCCTATAGCTACGGGCTGCTTTCTAAGCAGATGAATCCAGTGTAATTAAAGAAAAAGTCATGGAGAGAATCACTTCACAGATCCAGAGATCTGAGTGTGACCAAGGTTTCCCCGGTAGGAGAAACCTCACAGGCCAGGACCCTCTGGAAACTGGAGAGTCTTTTCTAAAAGTACTCCTGGTGGGGTCTCCTGGTGGCTCAGTGGTAAGGAATCTGCCTGCCAATGCAGGAGACACGGATTCAACTCCCGGCCCGGGAAGATCCAACATGCGGTGGAGCAACTGAGCCCATTCATGCTCCAGAGCCCGTGGGCCTAGAGCCTGTGCCTGCTTGAGAGAGAAGCCGTTACCAGGAGACGTTGATGCACCACAACCAAGGGTAGCCCCCACTCATGCAATTAGAGAAAAGCTGCCCAGTGACAAAGACCCAGCACAGCCATAAATAAGTACAATTATTTTTAAAAAGCTCTTTGTATATATGTATGTATATAACCGAACCACTTTGCTGTACACCTGAAACGCAGTGTTGTAAATCAACTGTACTTCAATAGCCAAAAATGCTCCTTGACCCAGAAGAAATACAATGAGGCTGCTAAACCAGTGGAGAAGGAAGAAACTGGTCTCAAATGGTGGGAGGGACGTGAAGGGAAGATTGAATAATAGGATGACTCAGTTGCTAATGATCCTGATTCAGTCATTTTCTGCTTAAAAGGGCGCTTCGACCTTTTCAAGCCCAAATATATGTTTCTTGACAGAAGGCCGCTCTGTGGAGAAGCTGCAGAGCCCAGATCTATCAAGCACTCTGACAGACTGATCCTAAACCGAGGGTGGGGGGTGGGTTGGCGCTGCGATTATTAATTGAGTCAATGATCTATTTTATCTGACACTACGCGTACATGCACACAACGCATAAATTACACAAAACAGTTCCAACATGGTTAATGAACTTGCCCTAAGGCTAATAAAGAAAAACGCTTAGCTAGGTCCTTCTATTTATTTTTTTCTTTATGTGTAACAGCATTGTACTTAGTAGCATTAATCAAGTTGAAGGACCATCTGTATTAAAATGTAAAGACTGTCTTTAGACTGTGTGTCAGCAGAAGTGAAGGGCCCAGGTACCAGTCAGGGTGAAGATGCCCTGAGATGGCACATGTGGCTCCATGGGTCTCTCTGGCCCGGGTGCTCTAGGTAGGGAAGAGCAATCATGTGGCTGGGGAGTGGTGCTCTCCCCCAGTGGGCAGTGCTTGCAAGGTGGGTCATTACAGTGGACACAGCTTGCTTCCCCAAACGATCTTGGTGTCAGATGCCCAGAGTTTATTTCTAGCAGGGCTGGGAACTGGTCACTCAGGCTTAGAGAACTCAGCTTGTGTCACCCTGGTCTATAGAATGGGGACACTAGTTGTGCCACTCCCAGTCTGGGTGAGAATCAGATCAAGTGACAGACACAAAGCTCCAGGCACAAGACTGACAACTGGTCAACACATAAACACGTGAGAGTAACAAACCATCCAGGGCGGTAACACAACAGCTAAGCTGTTTGATCAGTTCAGTCGCTCATCATGTCCGACTCTTTGTGACCCCATGGACTGCAGCACACCAGGCCTCCCTGTCCATCACCACCTCCCGGAGTTTACTCAGACTCATGTCCATTGAGTCGGTGATGCCATCCAAACATCTCACCTTCTGTTGTCCCCTTCTCTTCCTGCCTTCCATCTTTCCCAGCATCAGAGTCTTTTCCAACAAGACCTTCTCATCTTTGTGGCCAAAGTTTGGACTTTGATATTTGATGAAGAAGTTCAAACACCAGTGTGTGGGGCTGATTGCCATAAATGCCTTAGTGAAAAAAGAACGTATTACCAGTAGCCAATAAGCACATCTGGAGATGCTCAGCATCATTAACTGTTGCTGTTGCTGCTAAGTTGCTTCAGTCCTGTCTGATTCTGTGTGAGCCCATAGATGGCAGCCCACCAGGCTCCCACATCCCTGGGATTCTCCAGGAAAGAACACTGGAGTGAATTGCCATTTCCTTCTACAATGCATGAAAGTGAAAAGTGAAAGTGAAGTTGCTCAGTCGTGTCCAACTCTTAGCGACCCCATGCACTGCAGCCCACCAGGTTCCTCTGTCCATGGGATTTTCCAGCCAAGAGTTCAGTTCAGTTCAGTTCAGTCGCTCAGTCGTGTCTGACTCTTTGCATCCCCATGAACTGCAGCATGCCAGGCTTCCCTGTCCATCACC
>SJYX01001191.1:9196-26084 GCA_006410675.1 Oreotragus oreotragus | reverse complement strand
AAACGCGTTACTATTTCCATTGTTTCCCCATCTACTTGTCATGAAGTAGATTGACATTTCCTTCTCCAGGGGATCTTCCCAACCCAGGGATTGAAACTGTGTCTCCTGCTTGGCAGGCAGATTCTGTTCCATCTGAGCCACCTCAAAGACTTACTTTATGAAAAATTATATTTAAGAGAAAATTTGTTTAATATTATGAGTGAAAAGCCTTGATAAAAAATAAAAAGAATATACACTGGATTTTATTTATTTTTAAACATTTACAGAAAACATGCTAAGTATTTTGCTTTATGTAGTCTTTAACTTTTATATAAAAAAGGAGTATTTTATTTCCATGTTGTCAGTCACGAGTTGTCCCCTGGAGAGCTGCAATGATGCACGTGGCCGACAAAGGGTAGTAAGTTAGAATGTACTGGACTGACCTGATGACAATGTCCAGAATGTAAGCCATTTTGTTTAATCAGTAAGCCATTTCTAAGTCTTGCTTGTCATCAATATTACCTGGGAGACTTTCTCCTTTTGTTTTGTGTTTTTCATCTACAGATTCTACCTCTCATGTCCCATATCTTCTGAATCAGAATCTGGGGGTGGTGCACACTGTGGGGACCTAGGAATATATGTTTCTTAAGAGAAAGGAATGGGGTGAAAGAAAAAGCACTTCTCCAGAGATTCTGATGGAAATCCAGCCTCAGAAACTATCTGTTCAGATGACAAGACTACTATCAAGCCTGCTATCCATGTCTGTCTGAAGACAGAGCGGGAGGACACACATCTCTGAACCGCACACCTGGCAGAGAGGTGCGCACAGGAGAAGGGCAGTGTTCTCGCTGTGACTCATGTTTCAGCAAGTGGCCTCTTTCTCCACTTACGCTGGGGGAAGGATCATTCAGATGGTGGGACAGGTCAGTCTGAATTTTACCATGCTAGAATTTCCCAGGGTGGTGAACAGAAACATCTGGAAAGAAAACAGCTGTTGGGGCAATTTTCCCCCCAGATCAAATCTTCACAAATGGAGAACATGACTACCTTGTGCTGCCATATTCCTGAACTTTAAGGACTGTCTGTTCTGTTACTTTTGCTTGAAACTGTAAGGAAATAAAGTTAAGAACAGTGATGCTATACATACTGACAGTCTGTCTCCCTGACTGAACCTGAGTTGGGCTCCTCTGAGACCTCTTCTGAACCAGGCCCAGATGCCACTCTGACCCCGGGCTGCTCAGATCACTCTCAGGAAGAGTCCTGGTGGGTCAGTTTAGTGAAAATCTCCCACCATTGACATGTGATTGAATTCCTCATCCTCCACCCTGGATGTGTTACTGCCCTCATCACCAACCACTGCCTGCCTTGTGCAAGATTCCTGTTGAGTTGTTCCAGCAAAAGCCTTCGGCCCAGAACTCCCTATGTGCCTCTTTTACTGGAGGTGGGCCCAACCTCTCCACTGGAGAACCCCACAGCAGTGGTCTTCTTTACCACATTCAGCAAGTGTCAGAGAGCAATTTTCTGGATGATACTCAAGTAGAACCTCACACTGGAGGGGCATCAGTGCTCCTAACATGTTGCCTGGCAATGTTCAGCTCTTTTGCAGGCTTCCTTTTTGTACCCAGAGACCAGAGATCTATGTGAGCTGGGAGCTGCAGGAAGGAGAGAAGATGCTGAGGGAAAACCATGATGATTTAGTTTGGGACACACTGAATCTGGACTTCCAGCAAGGAGGTATCTGGGGATACTTAACAGGCATCTGAAGCCCAAGTACAAGCCAACGAAGAGGCTGAGATAAGACATGGACCCCTGAGAGTTGTCCCCTAGAGAGCTGCAGTGATGCACGTGGCCAACTGTGTCTGTGGAGGACGGTGGTGCCCACACCTCCCAGATGAACATCATCAGGACATCCTGTGGTCTCTGGGGGTGGAGGTATCTGAGCAAGAGAGTGGCACAAGGATTCCTGGGACTGGGCTTGCGGTAGGTGGTTTTGAGGACGGTTGAAGGATGCGGGGTCCACTCTGGACTGGGTGCTGTCATGAGGCAGGGGTCATTTTATGCCTGGGGTTTCACAAATCTTACCTGGAAGCAGAGCAGACGATAGTAGGACTAAAGCTGTAACCAATAAAGAAGAAGCAGTCTTTCCTATTCACCAGGAAAACACATAGTTGGTTGTTTTTGTGTCTGATATGAAGCTTGTATTTTCCAGTGTTTAGATCTATCCACATGGAGGTCTTGGTTTCGTCCTGCTCCATCCTGGTCTTGAGGTGACTGTTGGGGGCACTCAGTGTAGCTGCTATACTCACGGGGAGACCAGCAATACCCGTGACAAGTCCCAGAGCTGGCCCAGGCTGGCAGGAGGAGGCAGACAGAAGGTTCAAGACAGTATCTTGGTCCCTTTCCCTACCCCTTACTTTAAAGACAATGAGAGGCTTTCCAGGTGGCTCAGTGGTAAAGAATCTGCCTGCCAGTATAGGACATGCAGGTTTGATCCCTTATCTGGGAAGATCCCCGTGGAGAAGGAAATGGCAACCTACTCCAGTATTCCTACGGGAAATCCCATGGCCCGGAGGCACCTGGAGGGTCCGTGGGGCTGCAACAGTCGGACATGATTGAGTGACAAAACAACAAAGACGGTGAAAACAAAATGAGACAAACCCAAGAAGGCAACCTGAGCTGTCTCCACTTCACATTTTGAAATACTTGTACCACTATGCAGGGAAACAACAAACAAGACACTACAGCAAAGCGGGCTACTTGGAATCGCCACCTAGTGAGGCGGAGGTCGTCTGCTTCTTGTGGCTTGTGCAGAAGACTGTTGAATCCACTTGATTTAACTAAGTGCGGTTGGTTTATTGTTTAGCAGAGCCTACCTAAGAAACTCAGAAGCTTGTTAATGGGTCGGTCTGTCATCAAGACTCAAATCATGTGCAAGAAATTGCAGCAAAGTGATAAAACCACATCTTTTTAAAAAGTGATTTTCCATGCGTCCCTAAGTGACGGATTTTTCTTGGTCCATTGCGACCTGATTGGCTCTTGTGAAAAGTGGATTTTAACACTCGTGCCTCTGCTCAGACTCCTGAGGGGTTCTGTGAGGCCGTCCGCCTGGCTAAATGGACCACTGTGTTTTCGAGAACACTTTCCAGACGTGGTTTCCTCAGATCAGATTTCTAAGGTTCCTATCAGCGCCGTGGTTATGGCTCCATTCTTCCATAGCTGATTCTAGCACTTGCACCGAGTTGGGGGGCGGGGTCTGGTGCTCAGACAGAATGGTGTGCTGGTGCCTCAGCTGCAATCGAGCATCTTTTCACCTGGTCCCACACCCATCCTGTCGGGTCTGCTGCATCCTCGCCCCTCTCCTGGGCACCACGGGCATGTGAATGTCTCCTGCCTGCTCCTGGAGGACACAGAGCCCAGGCGCCCCGTCACGTGCTCACCGGCATTCTTGAGAAGCCCTGACACCCCAGCCTCCCTCGGTCTCCCTGGGAATCCCCGTGACTCTGCGGGATGAACGCAGAGAGGGCAGCCTGGCACGGAGCAGGCGGCAGCCTCTGGCTGCCTCCCATCCGCCTTCCGGGCCCTTTCCCCTGGGAAAGCCCGGCTGGGGACTATGCGATCTATGGGTGTTTTCAAACCCAGACTTTGAGCCGGTCTCTTTGATGGCTCCATTCGTTATGCTCCCGTCGATCTAGCATGTGAAGTGTGAGGACGTAAGCACGGATGCCATAATAGAGCCATTGTCGCCACATTGCTTGAGACCAAGAAAGAGGCCTGTGGACCGCTGGTCGGATGCCAGCCACAGCCCCACAAGGGCTTGCCCTCATCTGGTCTCTAAGACATGAAAGTGTAGCGCCCAGAGGGGCCTGGAGCCACCCTCAACCCAGTAGGAAGATTTCTTTGCAGCTTAGGAATCAAATCCGGGCAGCCTGGGAGCCCAGCAGATATTCATGGGTTCCAGTGTTATTTAAATCAGGTCCTTTCTGCGGCGCCCATTGACCCAGCCCTGGAAGGCAGTGCTTCCCCTCCCCCCATCCCCCTGGGCAGTCCTGCAGCACATGCTGGGCTTCCTGCCACACCAGAATCACATCTGATTTGTCAACAGCTGACACTGTGAGTAACAGCTTTACACATACCATGTGCAATGTCCATACGCTGCTTAAAGGCAAGACAATTGGTTAAATTTAACGTTGCTGCAATATATTTTGGAATGCTCCTTTGAGCTTTTCTGGAGTAAATTGGCCCTTAAATGAAAACATACAGACAGGAGAAATCCCAGGTGCTTTAGATCAACAGAGACTTGGGTAATCCCATGGATTTGGGTATATCTGACATAAACAACGTTCATTAAACCTGGGGCCAAACTTGCAGCTGCTGTCAGCAGGCTAACTGGAATACACATCCACGGTCCTCACGTGTTTCTATGATGGGTGCTCTACTGGGCTATTTTGATTTGTTCTCCTTTCCTAAAATGCCTCGAATGTTATGGGCTTCCAGTTTTTCAGCCAAGAAGTTTTTTCAGTTGGGAGGTTCAAATTGAGATCCATAAACGGAAAAAAAGTGTCCATTTTATGTGTCAGGAATATATTTAAGTTCCTATGAATTCATATTAACAAAGACACAATTTATTTTCCTGTGGTTGGGTGTTTATTTTATGAGCATCATTCTTGGAGAGATGTAGTGAGTGCAGGACTGTCACACATGCCCAGCATCGCCAAGTGGAAACCCTGCCATCACGGGGAACTGGAGTTCAGACAGACGAAGCTCTGGGACAAGAAGCAGGAAAGCAGAGACCTGCAGCTTTTCCTCACAGACTCAAGGCTGGTTTTTACCCCCTGCTTCCTTTCACATACAATGGCTATGCTAAATTTTATTCCTACAGCACCACTGTTTGAAAGCACAGTCACTTGATATTTGAAAGTGGGGAACTAGATTCATATAGCATCAGAAAGTCTACTCCTAGTATCTGAATTCTATGAAATTCAAACATAATCCCATTAACAGTTCAGAATGCAGGACGTGTTTCTTAAAATAGAAGTATACTCTGTAATGCAGTAGTCTAGTCTCTTACTGGTAGGCTCTGCTTTAGTGATACAAATTTTAAAGTAGGGTTAAGGTGAAAAGTCTCAGTGAATGTAACTATGCACTGTCTATTTTTTTTTTCTTAAGCAATATAAAATGTTTTCTCAAGACAGTGCCAGGAAAAGAAAAACAGAAACACAGAACAAGAGGACAGGATAGGAAACCAAGAGATAAACCCACGCACCTATGGTCACCTCATCTATGACAAAGGAAACAAAAATATACAGTGGAGAAAAGACATTCTCTTCAGCAAATGGTGTTGGGAAAACTGAATAGCTACATGTAAAAGAATGAAATCAGAATACTTCCTACCCCCGACACAAAAATCAAAATAGATTAAACACCTAACTGTAAGGTAGGAAACTATACAAGTCTTAGAGGAAGATGTAGGCAAAACACTCTGAGACATAAATTACAGCAAGCTTTGGCACAGCAAAGGAAACCATAAATAAAATGAAAAGACAAGCCTCAAAATAGGAGAAAATATTTGCAGGTGAAGCAACTGACAAAGGATTAATTTCCAAAATATACAAATTGCTCATGTAGCTCAATATCAAAAACACAAACTACCCAATCAAAAATGGGTGGAAAATAGACGCTTCTCCAAAGAAGACATAAAGATGGCCAACAAACACATGAAAAGATGCTCAAAATCACTAATTATTAGAGAAATGCAAATTGAAACCACAATGAGGTATCACCTCACGCCAGTCAGAATGGCCATCACCAAAACCCGACAAACAATAAATACTGGAGAGGGTGTGCAGAAAAGGGAACCCTCTTGCACTGTTGGTGGGAATGTAAATTGGTGTAGACACCATGGAGAACAGTATGGATTCCTTAAAAAACTAAAACTAGGGCTACCATATTACCCAGCAATCCCACTTCTGGGCATACACTGGGGGAAAACCATAATTCACAAAGATACAGGAGCTCCAACGTGCATAGCAGCACTATTTGCAATAGCCAAGAAAGGGAAGCAAGCTACATAGCCATCAACAGAGGAGCTGATACAGAAGCTGTGGTACCTATATTCAATGGAATATTACTCAGCCATAAAAATAAATTAAATTGTGCCATTTGCAGAGGTGTGTATGGACCTAGAAAACAGTCATACAGATTAAGGTGAGAAAAAAAAACAAACAAACAAGTATTGTATATGTCTACATATATATAGTAACGTGTATGTGGAATCTAGAAAGATAGTACAGATTAATTTATCTGCAGAGATAGTGACACACATGTAGAGAACAAATGTATGGACACCAAGAGGCAATGGCGGTGGGATGAACTGGGAGACTGGGACTGACACGTAGGCACTGTTGATACCATGTATCGATAAAGCAGATGCCTAATGAGAACCTACTGTGTAGCACAGGGAACTTACTCAGTGCTCTCTGGTGACCTAAATGGCAAGAAAATCCAAACAGGAGAGGATATGTGGGTGTATACAGTTGATCCACTTTGTTGTACAGCAGAAACTAACACAAAGTAGCTATACGCCAATAAAAGAAAAGTCAGTGACAGGCAAGAAAATCATCAAAGTACATCTAAGCAAAAACTGATCTAAATGAAACTATGTATATTCTTTATAGACTTGGCAACATAATCACAAATATGTTACAAAAATTCTGTACAGCAAGTTTTGGAACTGTTTTTTTTTTTAATGATGAAAACAACTGTTGCACATTATCCAAACATCAATAGATTTCCATATCACCACCTACACAAAGATTCTGACAACATTTTTTCAATCAGGGAGACTGTTGTAACTTACTTTAAAAATACCTATATTATACTATAAGGCACGGACACTGTAAACCTTATATCTTGTAACTTCATTTCTCTTTAGGGCCGAATCTCAGCACTTCCACTGTAAGTAAATGCTTTGGAACAAAAAGAAAACACAGCTCCCTGAATCCCATTCTTTTATTATTTCAAATAATTTGAGAAAATCCCCAAATCTTCCCTTCTCCTAACCCTGGGGACCATAACTCTTTTCTGTTTCCAATTCTTACACTGACCTCATTTTCTCACTGGTCTTTTGGAAAGGCAGGTGAGGAGGAGAGGAAGAAGGAACGCCATATCTGTAGGAGTTTGGAGAGNTGTTTATTTTATGAGCATCATTCTTGGAGAGATGTAGTGAGTGCAGGACTGTCACACATGCCCAGCATCGCCAAGTGGAAACCCTGCCATCACGGGGAACTGGAGTTCAGACAGACGAAGCTCTGGGACAAGAAGCAGGAAAGCAGAGACCTGCAGCTTTTCCTCACAGACTCAAGGCTGGTTTTTACCCCCTGCTTCCTTTCACATACAATGGCTATGCTAAATTTTATTCCTACAGCACCACTGTTTGAAAGCACAGTCACTTGATATTTGAAAGTGGGGAACTAGATTCATATAGCATCAGAAAGTCTACTCCTAGTATCTGAATTCTATGAAATTCAAACATAATCCCATTAACAGTTCAGAATGCAGGACGTGTTTCTTAAAATAGAAGTATACTCTGTAATGCAGTAGTCTAGTCTCTTACTGGTAGGCTCTGCTTTAGTGATACAAATTTTAAAGTAGGGTTAAGGTGAAAAGTCTCAGTGAATGTAACTATGCACTGTCTATTTTTTTTTCTTAAGCAATGTAAAATGTTTTCTCAAGACAGTGCCAGGAAAAGAAAAACAGAAACTCAGAACAAGAGGACAGGATAGGAAACCAAGAGATAAACCTACGCACCTATGGTCACCTCATCTATGACAAAGGAAACAAAAATATACAATGGAGAAAAGACATTCTCTTCAGCAAATGGTGTTGGGAAAACTGAATAGCTACATGTAAAAGAATGAAATCAGAATACTTCCTACCCCCGACACAAAAATCAAAATAGATTAAACACCTAACTGTAAGGTAGGAAACTATACAAGTCTTAGAGGAAGATGTAGGCAAAACACTCTGAGACATAAATTACAGCAAGCTTTGGCACAGCAAAGGAAACCATAAATAAAATGAAAAGACAAGCCTCAAAATAGGAGAAAATATTTGCAGGTGAAGCAACTGACAAAGGATTAATTTCCAAAATATACAAATTGCTCATGTAGCTCAATATCAAAAACACAAACTACCCAATCAAAAATGGGTGGAAAATAGACGCTTCTCCAAAGAAGACATAAAGATGGCCAACAAACACATGAAAAGATGCTCAACATCACTAATTATTAGAGAAATGCAAATTGAAACCACAATGAGGTATCACCTCACGCCAGTCAGAATGGCCATCACCAAAACCCGACAAACAATAAATACTGGAGAGGGTGTGCAGTATTGCACTCCCTCTTGCACTGTTGGTGGGAATGTAAATTGGTGTAGACACCATGGAGAACAGTATGGATTCCTTAAAAAACTAAAACTAGGGCTACCATATTACCCAGCAATCCCACTTCTGGGCATACACTGGGGGAAAACCATAATTCACAAAGATACAGGAGCTCCAACGTGCATAGCAGCACTATTTGCAATAGCCAAGAAAGGGAAGCAAGCTACATAGCCATCAACAGAGGAGCTGATACAGAAGCTGTGGTACCTATATTCAATGGAATATTACTCAGCCATAAAAATAAATTAAATTGTGCCATTTGCAGAGGTGTGTATGGACCTAGAAAACAGTCATACAGATTAAGGTGAGAAAAAAAAACAAACAAACAAGTATTGTATATGTCTACATATATATAGTAACGTGTATGTGGAATCTAGAAAGATAGTACAGATTAATTTATCTGCAGAGATAGTGACACACATGTAGAGAACAAATGTATGGACACCAAGAGGCAATGGCGGTGGGATGAACTGGGAGACTGGGACTGACACGTAGGCACTGTTGATACCATGTATCGATAAAGCAGATGCCTAATGAGAACCTACTGTGTAGCACAGGGAACTTACTCAGTGCTCTCTGGTGACCTAAATGGCAAGAAAATCCAAACAGGAGAGGATATGTGGGTGTATACAGTTGATCCACTTTGTTGTACAGCAGAAACTAACACAAAGTAGCTATACGCCAATAAAAGAAAAGTCAGTGACAGGCAAGAAAATCATCAAAGTACATCTAAGCAAAAACTGATCTAAATGAAACTATGTATATTCTTTATAGACTTGGCAACATAATCACAAATATGTTACAAAAATTCTGTACAGCAAGTTTTGGAACTGTTTTTTTTTTTAATGATGAAAACAACTGTTGCACATTATCCAAACATCAATAGATTTCCATATCACCACCTACACAAAGATTCTGACAACATTTTTTCAATCAGGGAGACTGTTGTAACTTACTTTAAAAATACCTATATTATACTATAAGGCACGGACACTGTAAACCTTATATCTTGTAACTTCATTTCTCTTTAGGGCCGAATCTCAGCACTTCCACTGTAAGTAAACGCTTTGGAACAAAAAGAAAACACAGCTCCCTGAATCCCATTCTTTTATTATTTCAAATAATTTGAGAAAATCCCCAAATCTTCCCTTCTCCTAACCCTGGGGACCATAACTCTTTTCTGTTTCCAATTCTTACACTGACCTCATTTTCTCACTGGTCTTTTGGAAAGGCAGGTGAGGAGGAGAGGAAGAAGGAACGCCATATCTGTAGGAGTTTGGAGAGAGCACCCTTTCCATCACCTTTAATGGGTCCAAACAGTGTCTGCAGAGGGGAAGTGGGCTTTGGGAACGCAACAGTGAGAGGAGCACGCTGGGGGTGGTTCCAACCAGCGGGAGTCACCACCCACCACATCCCTGTGGGCATGAGGTGCATGAGCTGGCAGTCTGCCGTGTGAGTTGGACTTATGGTTTCATCTGCCTGCTTGCTTCTCCACCTGTGTGATGAGCATAACACAGCCAGCTCAGAGTCTTCTTGAGGTGTCTACTGGTGGCATGCAGATTTCTAAGGACCCCATGGACTGTAACCCACCAGGCTTTTCTGCCCATGGAATTTTCCACGCAAGAATACTGGAATGGGTTGCCATTTCCTTCTCCAGGGGATCTTCCTGACCCAAGGATGGAACCCGCCTCTCCTCCATTGGCAGGTGGATTCTTCACCACTAAGCTACCAGGAAAGCCCCCCAGATAAGAGATTTCTAAGGAGGGGAAAACCTGAGGATAGATTTGTGTGAGCTTAGGAAAGAGGGAATGAACACAAAACCACTATAAACTGAAAATATCCTTCTCCTGCCTCTCTGATCCTTCACGCCACCCATCATGAAACATACTGAAATTAGGAGGGTGCTGGGGGAGTAAGGAGTGAGTGGGATCGACCAGTCACCCCAGAAACTTGCAGAGGCCTAGAAGGAGGCTCAGACACACATGAGAGGAACCCAGAGGGGACAGATTCTTCTGGAGCTAGGGTGAACTTACCAGGATGAAGACTAAATAGAGTCAATGCCTGATTTCCCATTTTTAGAGACTCAACACCTTAGCTTAGGGTTTGATCTTTGACATAAATTGTAGCAATATTTCTTGGATCAGTCTCCTAAAGCAAAAAAATAAATAAATAAAAGCAAAAATGAACAAATAGGGCTTAATTAAGCTTAAAACCTTTTGCACAGCAAAGAAAACTATTGACAAAATGAAAAGATAACCCATGGAATGAGAGTAAATATTTGCAAATGATGAGACCAAGAAGGGGTTATATCCAAAATACATAAACAGCTCATGCAAACTAGTATCAAAACCCCAAACAATCCAATCAAAAGCTGCCTGAAGACTTCAACAGGCATTTCTCCAAAGAGGGCATGCTGATGTCCAGCTAGCACATTAAAAGGTGATCAATATCACTAATTATTAGAGAAATGCAAATCAAAACCACAATGAGGTATTACTGCACACCTGCCTGAATGGCCTGCCTGATAACAAATGTTGGTGGGGATGTGGAGAAAAGGGAAACCTCCTACACTGTTGGTGGGAATATCAACTGGGGCAGTCACTATGGAGAACAGTATGGAAGTTCCCTAAAAAACTAGAACTATCATATGATCCAACAATACCATTCCTGGGTTTACATCCAGAGAAAATGAAAGTACTGATTCAAAAAGATACACGAATCCTAACCCCAGTGTTGTAGTACTACTCACAATAGCCAAGACGTGGAAGCAAAGCAAGTGTCCATCAATAGTCAACTGGATTATGTTGAAGAAGATGTGATACATATATACACACACAATGGAATACTACTCAGCCATAAGAAGAATGAAATAATGCCATTTGTAGCAACATGGATAGATCTTGAGAATATCATGTTTAGTGAAATAAGTCAGATGACAAAGACAAATATTTTTTGTATCACTTATATGTGGAATCTAAAAATAACACAAATGGATATATATGCAAAACAGACTCACAGATACAGGAAAAAAAAAAAAACTTACAGTTAACAAAAGGAAGAGGGACGGGGAAGGGACGAATTAGGGGCATGGGATTAACAGATACAAATGACTATACATAAAATAGATAAGGATATATCATATAGCACAGGGAATTATACCCAGTATCTTCTAATAGCCTCTCTGTGGGTGTGTGTTAGTTGCTCAGTCATGTCTGACCCTTGGCGACCTCTGTCCTTGGGATTCTCCAGGAGTGGGTAGCCAGTCCCTTCTCCAGGGGATCTTCCCAACCCAGGGACTGAACCTGGGTCTTTTGTATCACAGACAGATTCTTTACTCTCTTAGCCACTGGGGAAGCCCCAACAGCATAAAATAACCTACAATGGAATATAATCTACAAAAGTACTGAAACACTAACTGAATACTGATACTGACACAATACTGTGAATCACCTATACTTTCATTATAAAAAATAAAAAAGAGTCTTGTCTTTCAAAGTCTTAAAGTCTGGCTCTCATCTAGGGCACTGACCTCCTCCACTCAGGCTGCTCAGGCTGCCATGACGGAATGCCAGAGATGGGCAGAGACCTGGGAGAGACCAGGCAGAGACCCTGGTGTAGCTCCCAGGGGCCTCAGAGTGTGAGCAGGGATGTGATGCAGCACCCAGGGTACTGAGCCTGGTCCCTGGGCAGGTTTCTGCTTAGTGTATTTTGGAAGAGGAATGTCTGAGGAACATGCAACTGGAGGTTTAGGAGGTGTGGCCAGCACGAACGGTGCAAACCAGATTGCAGGCCATCTGGTCCAGGGTGACTGTCCTGCGTCGGCTGTGCCCCTCAGTGTCAGGAACTTTTCTTTATCNAGGTTTCTGCTTAGTGTATTTTGGAAGAGGAATGTCTGAGGAACATGCAACTGGAGGTTTAGGAGGTGTGGCCAGCACGAACGGTGCAAACCAGATTGCAGGCCATCTGGTCCAGGGTGACTGTCCTGCGTCGGCTGTGCCCCTCAGTGTCAGGAACTTTTCTTTATCGGGTGACTCCTCCTCAGAGGGTGCGAGGTGATGCTGCTTTTTGGATAAAAGTGCCAGTCTTTCCAACTTATGGTGAAGTGAAGTAAAGTCGCTCAGTCATGACCCCACAGACTGTAGCCTACCAGGCTCCTCTGTCCCTGGGATTTTCCAGGCAATAGTCCTGGAATGGATTGCCATTTCCTTCTCCAGGGGATCTTCCCAACCCAGGGATCGAACCCGGGTCTCCCGCATTGTAGACAGACACTTTACCCCGGGTCTTCCGCATTGTAGACAGATACTTCACCGTCTGAGCCCGCTGCTAAAAGCAGAGGTTTCGTGTTTGCTCCTCACACTCCGGCCATCACGGTGTCCTCCCTACTGCTGAAAGCTGGAGATGGTGCCGTGCCGTGCAGACACCCACCCCCAGTGGGAGGGTCCCAGTGCCCTCCTCGAGCATTTTCTCTGTTGCTTTCAGGTTATCCTCCACAGAGGGGGTATATGTCTAACTGCACTCATGCCTGCAGCAGGGGAGGGAAAACCCTAAGTAGACATGAACTTCAAGGCACCCTGGGGAGAGACGGGAGAAACGCCTGGACATCCTCCCAGAGTGAGTTCTGAATGGACCAGTGGGAGACCAATGAGGGTAGTGAGGCAGCGCTGTGTCAGGACTCGGATGCTCTGTGGACTCAGGGTGGCCCAGTGACAAGGTTCTCCTGCGGGTAAAGGAGCAGCTTACATACCCCCAGGTGCTCGTGGATATTCTGAGGACATTCTAAGATAAGATGGGGGTAATTCGAGGCATTTCTGGCCCATGAAACCAGGACAGCAGTGATGGTCTAGGAAAGGCCAGGGCTAGCATCCTGTACCCAGTTGTGACTGCCATGGATGGAGGTAACTTCTGCGAAGAAAGTTTAAATGTCCTCTAATCCCACCCAGCCCTCTGAGAGATGGAAATCCCACATTCTGACAGACAAGAAGGAGGTTGTTACTTGTGCAGGATCAAAGGGCTTTCTAAAGGCAGGGCTTCTGTCAAAGCCCAGGCCTTCTGACTCAGCCACTGTCTTCCCCGGTGCCGCCGCCCAGTGACCCCACTGGTAGGGTAACAAGGCCTATCTCCTGCAATTGGTTAGCTCACGTCAGGTCCCCGCCACGCAAGGCATATGAGAACCAGGCCCCATCGGCTCCGGGGAATTGAATTTAGCACCACCAGCGCCTGGCCATCATTCACAAAACATCACCGTTCAGCCTGTGGGGTTCTTTCAGTGCCCATGAATATATCTCACTGCAGATTATGTCGGGTAATAATTGTCTCAGTGCACATTCAATGGTTCCTCCCAGATTTGCTTTACAATCTGGTGGATACTAAGTTGTTACTATGGCAGGGCTTCCTTCACTTCATTTGATATTACTGCCATGCTTATGGGTTTAATGTTGTAGTTATATTTAATTTCACTCATAATTAGGGGCTATTTTGATCATTTGTTGGCTTCCTCCAGCTTTGCAAATCGACTTCTTTACACAGGCCAAGTGAGGGCAGGGCAGCATGCAACTTTGTGACGTCTTTCCAGAGGCTCTGTGCCCTGATACCCAGACCTGAGAGTTGGACTGTGAAGAAGGCTGAGTGCCAAAGAATCGATGCTTTCTAATTGTGGTGCTAGAGAAGACTCTTGAGAGTCCCTTGGACTGTAAGGAGATCAAACAGTCAATCCTGAAGGAAATCAACCCTGAATATTCATTGGAAGGACTGATGCTGAAGCTGAAGCTCCAATACTTGGGCCACCTGGTATGAAGAACTGACTCATTGGAAAAGACTCTGATGCTGCGTAAGATTGAAGGCAGGAGGAGAAAGAAGGTGGCAACAGAGGATGAGATGGTTGAATGGCGTCATCAGCTCAATGGACATGAGTCTGAGCAAACTCTGGGAGACAGGGAAGGACAGGGAAGCCTGGTGTGCTGCAGTCCATGGGGTCACAGAGTCAGACACGACTGAACGACTGAACAACAGTTACATTCATACAATCATCTTTCCTTGTTCCTTTCTCCATGTTCACTGACAGACAAGTATCAATGCCATTGTGTTAACTGTGTTTCTAGCATTTATAAACTTGATGCTTTGCATCTTGCTCTTTAAAAGTTTGATACCGAAAAATTACTAGAAATTAGGAGAGAGTACTGTGTTAACTAATCACACAGCAATGTGTGCAATGCGTGAGTTTGCCATGAGAGACACATTCCCAGTGCAGTGTGGAAAGCTCTGCATTGTAACACAGTATCCACAGCGGACTCACCCATGACCCAGGCATGTTCTGATGGACGTCTCATCCCAGTAGAATGCATGCTGTCTAGGAAACTCGAGTTAGTGAAGCAGAAAGCTAACTCCAAGATATCACCTTCTCCAAATACAGGTTTTGCTTAAAACAGCCTCTTTTAGAAGCACACAAAAGGAATATTTACAATTGGAGCATAGCAAATGCAGTCTTTCCATCTTGTCAGCAGTGACGAGGGGAATGCTGAGGTCCCCTGCACAGGAGACATATCCGCAAGGACAGAGCCTTCCACACCAGGTCACCCCAGTGGCTGCGGTGGCAGCTTCCTCCGCTGCATTTGCTTAAGAGGCTGCCCAGGGCCATCGTGTCTTATAGGTCAGAGGACTAACTTGCTAGACCAGCTCCTCCCGAACCCCAACTCGGGAGACAGAGCTGACCCAGGAGATCCCGCCAACATAGACATCAGGACGTGGCAGGTCACAGGGAGCAACGTGAGCCCAGCGTCTCTCCTCCAGCACTCACAGTGTCCTCTCCTCACTGCGAAAACCCTCCTTTCCTCCACCAACACAGCAACACCTGGAGTTATACACCCTGCCTGGGTTACCCGACCGCCTTGAAAAGACCTGCCCGATGGCTCCATGTGCAGGCTGTCAGAGGGCACTGCCTCTGGGGTGCTCCTCCGTGCATCCACAAGATGGTGAGAGGGAGCAGGCACAGGAGTGCTGAGCTAATAGAAGCACACAAAAGGAATATTTACAATTGGAGCATAGCAAATGCAGTCTTTCCATCTTGTCAGCAGTGGCGAGGGGAAAGCTGAGGTCCCCTGCACAGAAGACATATCTGCAAGGACAGAGCCTACCACACCAGGTCACCCCAGTGGCTGCAGTGGCAGCTCCCTCCACTGCATTTGCTTAAGAGGCTGCCCAGGGTCATCGTGTCTTAAAGGTCAGAGGACTAACTCACTGGACCAGCTCCTCCCAAACCCCAACTCGGGAGACAGAGCTGACCCAGGAGATCCCGCCAACATAGACATCAGGATGCGGCAGGTCACAGGGAGCAACGTGAGCCCAGCGTCTCTCCTCCAGCACTCACAATGTCCTCTCCTCACTGCGAAAACCCTCCTTTCCTCCACCAACACAGCAACACCTGGAGTTATACATCCTGCCTGGGTTACCCGACCACCTCAAAAAGACCTACCCGATGGCTCCATGTGCAGGCTGTCAGAGGGCACAGCCTCTGGGGTGCTCCTCCGTGCATCCACAAGATGGTGAGAGGGAGCAGGCACAGGAGTGCTGAGCTAATCACACAAGTTTCAGCCTGACAAGCCCCTTGGACTCGTCCAGGGGGTCCCCCACTGCTCCAGTGCCGCCTCTAAGCTGGCCCTCTCCCCCGCTATTACTCTGGAAGAGAGACCAGGAAACTGCTGCTGCTGCTGCTAAGTCACTTCAGTCCTGTCCAACTCTGTGCGACCCCATAGATGGCAGCCCACCAGGCTCCCCGTCCCTAGGATCCTCCAAGCAAGAACACTGGAGTGGGCTGCCATTTCCTTCTCCAATGTATGAAAGTGAAAAGTGAAAGTGAAGTTGCTCAATTGTGTTCGACTTTGGCGATCCCATGGACTGCAGCCTACCAGGCTCTTCCATCCATGGGATTTTCCAGGCAAGAGTACTGGAGTGGGGTGCCATTGCCTTCTCCAGAGACCAGGAAAGACACTCTGCAACTTTGACTGATTCTTCCAACTCATGAAAAGGTGGATGTGGAAGACAGAATCTCGGAGTTTCAGTCCTACCTCCTGGAGTTACAGGAGTCTGTAAACTGTAGGTGGACAAAGTGCTGTGACATAGCTGCTAAGTGTTACCATTGACAGTGCCTCAGAGATTCCTACCAGCCCATCAGTTTAAAACAGATTCCACCGCGAAGAGCTGTCTCTTATACACATCTAGATGTGTATAAGAGACAGCAGGTGAGGAGGAGAGGAAGAAGGAACGCCATATCTGTAGGAGTTTGGAGAGCACCCTTTCCATCACCTTTAATGGGTCCAAACAGTGTCTGCAGAGGGGAAGTGGGCTTTGGGAACGCAACAGTGAGAGGAGCACGCTGGGGGTGGTTCCAACCAGCGGGAGTCACCACCCACCACATCCCTGTGGGCATGAGGTGCATGAGCTGCCAGTCTGCCGTGTGAGTTGGACTTATGG
>SJYX01001190.1:40495-77518 GCA_006410675.1 Oreotragus oreotragus | reverse complement strand
AAGCCCTGGGATTTCTTTGGAAGGAATGATGCTAAAGCTGCAACTCCAGTACTTTGGCCACCTCATGCGAAGAGTTGACTCATTGGAAAAGACTCTGATGCTGGGAGGGATTGGGGGCAGGAGGAGAAAGGGACGACCGAGGATGAGATGGCTGGATGACATCACCAGCTCGATGGATATGAGTCTGAGTGAATTCCGGGAGTTGGTGATGGACAGGGAGGCCTGGCGTGCTGCAATTCACGGGGTTGCAAAGAGTTGGACACAACTGAGCGACTGAACTGAACTGAACTGAACTGATGCTATGTATTGAGAGTTCTTTTTCATGGAGATCAAAACTACAATGAACTATCATCTCATGCTGGTCAGAATGGTCATCATCAAAAAATCTACAAACAATAAATGCTGATGAGGGTATGGAGAAAAGGGGACCCTCTCACACTGCTGGTGGGAATGTCAATTGATACAGTCACTGTGGAAAACAGTATGGAGATTTCCTGAAAAACTAGGAATAAATCTACCATATGACCCAGCAATCCCACTACTGAGCATATACCCTGAGGAAACCAGAATTGAAAAAGACCAGTGTACCTCACTGATCACTGTGGCACTATTTACAATAGCCAGGACATGGAAGCAACCTAGACATCCATTGACAGATGAATGGATAAAGAAGCTCTGGTACATATATACAATGGAGTANACCCAGCAATCCCACTACTGAGCATATACCCTCAGGAAACCAGAATTGAAAAAGACCAGTGTACCTCACTGATCACTGTGGCACTATTTACAATAGCCAGGACATGGAAGCAACCTAGACATCCATTGACAGATGAATGGATAAAGAAGCTCTGGTACATATATACAATGGAGTATTACTCAGCCATAAAAGGAATGCATTTGAGTCAGTTCTAATGACTTGGATGAACTTAGGCCTATTATGCAGAATGAAGTAAGTCAGAAAGAGAAAAAGAAATATTGTGTATTAACACATATATATGAAATCTAGAAAGATGTTGCCAGTGAACCTCTATGTAGGTCAGCAGTGGAGACACAGGCATAGGGAACAGACTTGTGGACATGGGTGGGGATTGGGGGGAAGGAGAGTGTAGGACAAATGGAGAAAGTAGCGTGGAAACATATACACTATCATATGTAAAGTAGATAGCCAGTGGGAATTTGCTGTATGGCGGAGGGAGCTCAAACCAGTGCTCTGAGACAGCCTAGAGGGATCTGATAGGGAGGCAGATGGGAGGGAGGTCAAAGAGGGAGAAGACATATGTATAACTATGGCTGATTCATATTGATATACGGCAGCGGCAGAAATCAATACAATAGTGTAAAGCAATTATCCTTCAGTTAAAAATAAATAAAATTAAAAGAAGAGCTCCTTTAAGGTCAATTTGCAAGGCTTTGGGGGATGCCTTTCTTTTGGATTTGTCTTTTAAAAAAACTGGATTTTTTTTTGTACTGAGTTCTTTGCAGAATTTCTTTCTAGAAACATGGTTGGCTTTTAATTTTGGCTTCTAGAGAATGAAGCAGAAGGCAATGGCACCCCACTCCAGTACTCTTGCCTGGAAAATCCCATGGACGGAGGAGCCTGGTAGGCTGCAGTCCATGGGGTTGCAAAGAGTCGGACACGACTGAGTGACTTCACTTTCACTTTTCAATTTTATGCATTGGAGAAAGAAATGGCAACCCACTCCAGTGTTCTTGCCTGGAGAATCCCAGGGATGGGGGAGCCTGGTGGGCTGCCGTCTATGGGGTCGCACAGAGTCTGACATGACTGAAGCGACTTAGCAGCAGAGAATGAAGGCCCTTCTCACATTCATGCTTCTAAGAAGATGATGGGCCACAGTTTGCTTGAAGCCTTTGAGTGATTTTGCAAAGAGGCTAAGCCTCTGAGTAGTGTTGCAAAGAGTCTAATTTGTCACATTCATCCAAAAAAAAGTGTTGAGCCCAAGAGAGTTCTGACAATGAATAAACACAGAGTCTGTCATTATGTTTTATATGAGGAGCTGAACAAGGGAATAATCATTCATCTTGATAGATACTGAGATGGATAGGTCTGTATGAAATACCAATTGATGACCCTCTGCTGGTGAGGCCAGGAAAGCTTTGTGGAGAAGATGTGCCCTCTGGAGCTGACCTTAAGGGACAAGTCATCTTCACAGGTGGAGGATAAGAAGAGCTGTGGAGGTGTGAACACAGGATCTTGGACCCTGGGAGTGGAAGAAGCTACCATGGTCTGTTGAGCCAATTTCTATTCATTCTTACTGCTGCCCACCTGGCCCTGTCCTCCATTGGTATCAGTAGACTAAGCAAATTGGATGAATGGGCACAGTTACAGTGCTACTGTGATATTTTTCAAGCAAGAAAGGAATTTCTCAGATACCATAAATATTCCATTTGTTGGAGGAAGCCAGAGTTGGTACTGGGCCCTAGGAAGTTCTAAACACTCTGGAAATCTTGTTAAAGCTAGAGGCTTAAACAAATTAAGGGGTCCCTATCCTTAAAGTCTTTCTTTGTTAGCCTCCTTTTGATGAGAAAATAATTGATTATCTTTTATAGTCCTTCTCCCTGGGGAACACTGGAATGGTTTGAAAATGCAATCTAATTATAATTCTTGAAACCTCCTACAGTGGTAGGAGGTAAGTATTATTACCCTTTTGGTCCCTTTCTTCTCCTGTTTTTAGCTTAAATCTGACCCTGGGAGATGAAGAGACTTGCCTAAATATAATGTAGTCTGTCAATGGACATAACAAAAATAACTGTTATATAAAAACTCTGGCTGCAAAATGACTTGATAACATCATTTGCTATGGTTCTTCAGAATTATTAGCTACTGAACAAGAGTTGAGTGAATATAGTAGTAGTCTGGTAACCCTTAATCTGTTTCCTGGAAATCCAGGGTTTTTAGCACTTCTGAATGAGAATTTTGCCCTTACGGTATCCCTCTTCTTTTTCTGACACTGTAGTCTTTGACCTTCTTGGTCCTTTCTGGTCACAAAACCCATCAGTCAGTTCCCTGGGAAGCTTGTTCTATTTTGTCCTGCCTCCCATTAGTCTAGGCTGGACACCTGACTTAGGGATGGGCATGCTTCCTACACCAGGTATCCATGGGACTTCCTGATATTCTCTTTTCAGGAAGGGTGGATGAAACCTTGAGGGTGGTGATATTTCTGAGTTCTGACTCTTTCTATACCTTTTCTATCCACTTTATACTATTTCATTTTTCGGTTGCACACTTCCTAGATCCCATAGGTTGTGGGTCTTCCTGCTTATTGTACCATGAGTCTGTTGACTTTCTTCTGTAAACTTATGGAGCTCCCATTTCCTGTGATCTTTCCCTTGTTCTCTTTTTGGTATGGGTTTATACCATATTTTATTTAATATTATTACTTTGTGGTGTTTTTGGAAAGGAAAACAGAGAAAAGCATGAGATCAATCCTGCATTTCTTCACTTCTGGATATATAATTTTAGGAGTATTGCAATAGGCTTCTCCTATTTTCTTCTGGCTCTTAAAAATAAGAAAATTAACCTGTTATTTTCTTAGGGACACTTGGAGATTCCTTGAAAAGACTTTACATTTCTACACCTTTCTCAAGTGGATTGAGTGATCTGTTGGGATTTCTACATATACTTCTTATTGCTAGATGTTTGTTACTTATGATTGAATCAAAGTCTTATTCATTTAAAAAGTCAGTATCAACAAAACCATGAATCCCTTGGAGAATATCTTTTAAGCATATCACTGATAGCATTGCACATTGTAAACTATAGAGAGGTCTGCTTACTCTCTGCTGTTAGGACCTGTAATTGAATGGGCTAACCAAAAAAAGTCTTTTAAAGTTAGTGAAGCATAAGAAAATATATTATGCTTTAGTAAATGCAATATATTAAGCATTTATTAAACTTAAATCATACAAATATCCAAGAAGTCACCAATCTTTTAATGAAAGCCAAGGTCTTTTGGTGACAGTCATCAAAATGACCCTCAATTGTCCTTTTAATTGGCCGTTCCAGTGTTTTGCTGGTATGGTCCTGATGTTAAGCAGATCAAGTTTCCAGATAGGAGTCCCCAATTGTCTTCCTTGAGTAAACTACACCCAAAAGTCAGATGTTTATAATATCTTCTTATATATATGATATTATATATAATATCATTTATAGTTTTATCTTTCACACCTCATTCTAAAATAGGTTTTATTCATTGTATTGAGTCCTTTCAAAGCCAATGTAGCTTTCCTAGGAGGAACTCTTCTTACTTTCATATTTCCTCATAAATATTATATATTTAAATAATGCTGAATTATGTACTTTAATGACCATAATAAGTGCCATTGGCATAAGCAGGTTTGGAAACAGATGTGACTGAGTTCTGGCGAGTGTGTATGTCACTTCCTGGAGCAAAGTGTCAGTGTGTTTTCCAGGGGCCAGGTAGAGCCTCCTGTAACTCCCAGAGGAGCTGGCTTGGAAGAAGTTGGTTAAGAGCATTTTGCCGGAATGGTCCTGCTGTGAAGCAGATCAAGTTTCCACCACTAGAGTGGAAATGAAGAGTCTTCTCTCTTTCTCTGAGTGTAAGCCCAATGTAATGGCTTCTGGAGAGTCTTTCTGGGAGTGGGACTTTGGCAGCCTCCTTCCAGGTGTTTGCTACCTTTGCTTCATGTCCTGACTTGACTTTTAGGGATAGACACTGAATTATGGCTGTAAGTCTTTGTTGAAACAAAAGAAGCCCAACTGCCCCAGCCCATCCAACAGACCACCAAACAGCAAAGCCTTTAATGTACTCTCCTAGACACTCTCCTCTTAAAATCTGTCTCCAAGGAGAAGTGAAAGTTAATTTGTCAAAGGTAATTTACAACCTGAATTTTCAGGGGAGAAAGAGTTTCCCTGAAGGCATCTCTTTATGGAAGAATTTGGATGTAGAATGAGACGTTGGACTCTGGGATTCAGCTGCTCTGCTCTGGATAAATTGCAGTGCTGTCAATGCAGCAGTATTTATTGCTGGGCTGGGTACAGTATGTTACTGTGGAGGTGGTGTGTGCATCTGTCCTGGTTAGAATGCACTTCAGATGTCCCTGGGACTGTAACAAAGAGGCCTTATTGCATCCCGTGTTCCCTTGGTGGCATTTTGGTGTTCTTGCCAAACACTTCCACTGGTTGACAAGGGGGTTGGGGCCAGATGCACACAAGCAGTAGTAAATGAGTCAATGTGCAGTTTTCTTAGATGCAGAATGATGGGATCCAGGAGGGCGTAAAAACCAAACTTTATGCTATTTCATCCAGAGGAAGGAACCAGACCCACAGGGCCAGGAGTCACGGGGACAAGCCTTATCCCATTGCTAACAAGAGCTGGAGGGAAATAGGATGATGATGATAACATGAAAATGGTTAAGTCTCTGTCAACTTTAAGTATTTTCAGAGCTTCCCTGGTGGCTCAGTGGTAATGAATCCACCTGCCAATGCAGGAGACATGTTTGATCCCTGATCCGGGAAGATCCCACATGCTGAGGAGCAGCTAAGCCCATGTGCCATAACAACCGAGCCTGTGCTCTAGAGCCCGGGAGCCTCAACTTACTGAAGCCTGCATGCCCCAGAGGCCGAGCTCCTCAACAAGGGAAGCCACCACAATAGAAACCTGCCCGGCGCAGCTGGAGAGTCACCTATGCTCGCCTCAACTAGAGAAAAAGCCTGTGCAGCAACGAAGATCCAAAGAGAGGTTAATAAATAAAATTATGTTAAAAAAAGGATTTCAAAGAATAGTACCCAGGTTCTCCTACAGAGCAAAAAATGTGAGATAAGGGGACCCTGGGTCTGTGGACTTACCTGGGTGTAGTTCCTTAGTTCTAGCAAAGTAAGTCATGGTGCTTTAGTTTCTTTCACTGTGAACAGGACCACAGTGTCCAGGTCCTTCTCTGTCCCCCACCATGTGTTACTTTGGCTGTGAGCCATGCCTCCCTAATTTATACTGAGGGACTGCTAAAGGAGTTCTTATTCTGCATATTTTTATATTTCTAGCCCACCCTCCCGGGTTACATATTAAAATGCAGGCCCTGTGTTTTGATAGTCGACAGTGCTGCCTATTGAGCACCAAACGAGGGGGTCCATAGAATATATTGCACAGCAGCTGAAGAGGAAGAGCTCAGAAATACTGAAATGAAAGAAGAGTTAACTTACTAGCAACCTTACAAAAGTCTGTCTTGACAAAAATAGAGTTGATTCTGGTCATGTGTAAATGCTGCCTGATCCTACCTCAAGGCTGAGCAGGAAAAGGAGGAAGGGTTGTTGGGCCTGTTGGAAATCTAATATCTGTTGAGAAAGAAAAATAGACTTCTTTGAGTGATGTAATTATTTATAATTAAAAGAACCAGATGGATCAAAGGGTGAATAGTGCCAATATGAGACTATATTCAACTGTGTTTACATGTGGAACCTAGATCAGAAAACTTTCCACCTTCCGTAGACTTTGACCCCATTCTTAAAGATATGGGAATATCACACCACCTTACCTGCCTCCTGAGAAATCTGTATGTAGGTCAAGAAGAAACAGTTGAAACTGGACGTGGAACAATGGACTGGTTCCAAATTGGGAAAGGAGTACGTCAAGGCTGTATATCGTCACCCTGCTTATTTAACTTACATACAGAGTACGTCATGCGAAATGCCAGGCTGGATGAAGCACAAGCTAGAATCAAGATTGCTGGGAGAAATATCAATAACCTCAGATATGCATATAATACCACCTTTATGGCAGAAAGCGAAGAGGAACTGAGCAGCCTCTTAATGAAAGTGAAAGAGGAGAGTGAGAAAGCTGGCTTAAAACTCAACATTCAAAAAGTGAAGATCATGGTATCTGGTCCCATTACTTCATGGCAAATAGATGGGTGAATAATGGAAATGGTGACAGACTTTATTTTCTTGACTCCAAAAATCACTGCAGATGGTGACTGCAGCCATGAAGTTAAAATGACTTTTGTTCCTTGGAAAAAAAGCTATGACCAACCTAGACAGCCTATTAAAAAGCAGAGACATTGCTTTGCTGACAAAGGTCCATCTAGTCAAAGCTATAGTTTTTCCAGTAGTCATGTATGGATGTGAAAGTTGGACTATAAAGAAACCTGAGCACTGAAGAATTGTTGCATGTAAACTGTGGAATTGGAGAAGACTCTTGAGAGTCACTTTGACCCATACAATAGAGAGGAAGTGACCATGTGCCAGTCTGAATGAAGCCCAAATCTGGCCAGATTCCACTTTCTGCCTTTAGAACACTCATTCTTGGACACCAGCTGCACATGATGAGGCCAAACCACAAGGAGAGGTCACATATGGGATCTCAGGCCAAGAGACACCCCTGAGCTCTAGGTCAATAATTGGCCTCAACCATCTGCCATGTCAGTGCACCATCTCAGATGATCAGCCCAATTGAGCCTTCAGATGAGACTTCAGTTCAGTTCAGTTCAGTTGCTCAGTCATGTCTGACACTTTGTGACCCCATGGACTGCACCACGCCTGGCTTCCCTGTCCATCACCAATTCCTGGAGCTTACTCAAACTCATGTCTATTGAGTTGGTGATGCCATCCAACCATCTCATCCTCTGTTGTCCCTTTCTCCTCCCACCTTCAATCTTTCCCAACATCAGGGTCTTTTCCAAAGAGTCAGTTCTTTGCATCAGGTGGTCAAGGTATTGGAGCTTCAGTTTCAGCTTCAATATCAGTCCCTCCAATGAATATTCAGGACTGATTTCCTTTAGGATTGACTGGTTTGATCTCCTTGCAGTCAATGCCAAGGCCCACCAGATGTGTATAAGAGACAGAAATAAAATTATGTTAAAAAAAGGATTTCAAAGAATAGTACCCAGGTTCTCCTACAGAGCAAAAAATGTGAGATAAGGGGACCCTGGGTCTGTGGACTTACCTGGGTGTAGTTCCTTAGTTCTAGCAAAGTAAGTCATGGTGCTTTAGTTTCTTTCACTGTGAACAGGACCACAGTGTCCAGGTCCTTCTCTGTCCCCCACCATGTGTTACTTTGGCTGTGAGCCATGCCTCCCTAATTTATACTGAGGGACTGCTAAAGGAGTTCTTATTCTGCATATTTTTATATTTCTAGCCCACCCTCCCGGGTTACATATTAAAATGCAGGCCCTGTGTTTTGATAGTCGACAGTGCTGCCTATTGAGCACCAAACGAGGGGGTCCATAGAATATATTGCACAGCAGCTGAAGAGGAAGAGCTCAGAAATACTGAAATGAAAGAAGAGTTAACTTACTAGCAACCTTACAAAAGTCTGTCTTGACAAAAATAGAGTTGATTCTGGTCACGTGTAAATGCTGCCTGATCCTACCTCAAGGCTGAGCAGGAAAAGGAGGAAGGGTTGTTGGGCCTGTTGGAAATCTAATATCTGTTGAGAAAGAAAAATAGACTTCTTTGAGTGATGTAATTATTTATAATTAAAAGAACCAGATGGATCAAAGGGTGAATAGTGCCAATATGAGACTATATTCAACTGTGTTTACATGTGGAACCTAGATCAGAAAACTTTCCACCTTCCATAGACTTTGACCCCATTCTTAAAGATATGGGAATATCACACCACCTTACCTGCCTTCTGAGAAATCTGTATGTAGGTCAAGAAGAAACAGTTAAAACTGGACGTGGAACAATGGACTGGTTCCAAATTGGGAAAGGAGTACGTCAAGGCTGTATATCGTCACCCTGCTTATTTAACTTACATACAGAGTACGTCATGCGAAATGCCAGGCTGGATGAAGCACAAGCTAGAATCAAGATTGCTGGGAGAAATATCAATAACCTCAGATATGCATATAATACCACCTTTATGGCAGAAAGCGAAGAGGAACTGAGCAGCCTCTTAATGAAAGTGAAAGAGGAGAGTGAGAAAGCTGGCTTAAAACTCAACATTCAAAAAGTGAAGATCATGGTATCTGGTCCCATTACTTCATGGCAAATAGATGGGTGAATAATGGAAATGGTGACAGACTTTATTTTCTTGACTCCAAAAATCACTGCAGATGGTGACTGCAGCCATGAAGTTAAAATGACTTTTGTTCCTTGGAAAAAAAGCTATGACCAACCTAGACAGCCTATTAAAAAGCAGAGACATTGCTTTGCTGACAAAGGTCCATCTAGTCAAAGCTATAGTTTTTCCAGTAGTCATGTATGGATGTGAAAGTTGGACTATAAAGAAACCTGAGCACTGAAGAATTGTTGCATGTAAACTGTGGAATTGGAGAAGACTCTTGAGAGTCACTTTGACCCATACAATAGAGAGGAAGTGACCATGTGCCAGTCTGAATGAAGCCCAAATCTGGCCAGATTCCACTTTCTGCCTTTAGAACACTCATTCTTGGACACCAGCTGCACATGATGAGGCCAAACCACAAGGAGAGGTCACATATGGGATCTCAGGCCAAGAGACACCCCTGAGCTCTAGGTCAATAATTGGCCTCAACCATCTGCCATGTCAGTGCACCATCTCAGATGATCAGCCCAATTGAGCCTTCAGATGAGACTTCAGTTCAGTTCAGTTCAGTTGCTCAGTCATGTCTGACACTTTGTGACCCCATGGACTGCACCACGCCTGGCTTCCCTGTCCATCACCAATTCCTGGAGCTTACTCAAACTCATGTCTATTGAGTTGGTGATGCCATCCAACCATCTCATCCTCTGTTGTCCCTTTCTCCTCCCACCTTCAATCTTTCCCAACATCAGGGTCTTTTCCAAAGAGTCAGTTCTTTGCATCAGGTGGTCAAGGTATTGGAGCTTCAGTTTCAGTTTCAGCTTCAATATCAGTCCCTCCAATGAATATTCAGGACTGATTTCCTTTAGGATTGACTGGTTTGATCTCCTTGCAGTCAATGCCAAGGCCCACCCAGATTTTGGAGGATGGGGAACCAATGAAAAAGTGTCAGGGTCACCTTGCAGAAAAACATATAAAATGGGAAATATTTTTCCAGTTTTCTTTGGAAAAATATAACCTCTCACAAGATTTAAAAATCAACATTGTATATACAATTCTTTTAAAATAGCCATATACACATTTGTATTATTACAGTACACAAACACATTTTTCCAGTCTGCAAGCTTATTCTTTCATTCATTCAACAAACATTTATCTAGTGCATACTGTGCAGTGTATCAGGGCCAGTAAATGACAAGATGAAAGAATGATAGAAAGAGAGAGTAAAAGACGCAGATAATTGTTTGGATAGAGAAAGACAAACAGTGATATATCAATCAGACAGCTGCTCTACACATGGAGAGAACCCAGTGCATAAACAGAAAATGAGGCTCTCCAGAGGGGAGAGCTGCATACTAGAGCTGTAGGAAGGACAGCATAAGATAGACCATCTCAAGTTGTACTTTCTCTCCTCTGGACTCTCACACTGTGAGCCACGTTGAAACAACCAAGGGTTTATGTGATCTGGAGAGTCCTTAAATCTGGATGTTAGTGCCTCTCTCTGGAAGGTGCCACTTTAAAGAGTAATTTGATTGAGCTGTAGAACAATACTATTTTTAATGCAGGTATTAGCAATCTTTATGATTGTATTTTTACTTAATGTGAACTCTGCTGATAGAATTCTGAAAACTAAAGGATGATCATGCCTCTAGTTTCTGTACTCCTGTGAGTATCATTAAAATAAATATATTCCCTAGGTATATAAAAATATTATACATACTTAGCCAGGCTCTCCTTAAAAATCAGTTCCAAATATGTGGCTTAGGGCCATTTACAGGCCGCATGAAATAATGCAGTCCAGACTGGTTGAAATGTGAGGGCGTTTTTTTTTTTTTGGACTTAAATACTAAATGCCGTCTTCAGTTTCAGCATTTAACATTTTATTCAACATTAAAAAATCACTTTTGATGCTGAGTTGCTTTCAGCATCACAAGGAAAGATATATTTGTGTAATCACCACCAAAATCAGGATACAGAACAGTTCTAGCAACTCCCCAAATTTCCATGAGGTACCCCTTTATAGTTGCCCCTCCACCACCCAAAAGCATCGACAACCATTGATTTCTTTGTTCTCTGTCTTATATTTTGTCTTTCAAGAATGTCATGTAGTAGAATTATAAAATATCTAACCCTCAGAGGTAGCATAATGCCTTTGTGATTCACCGTGTTGTTCCAAGTATCAGCAGTTTATCGCTTTTTATTGCTGGGCAGTAGTCCATGGGGTCACACAGAGTCGGACACGACTGAGTGACTAAGCACAGTCCATTGTATGGGTGAAGCACAATTTGCTTGTCCATTTACCTGTCAAAGGGCATTTGCGTTATTTTTCGTTTTGATAGCTATAAATGGAGTTGCTTTGCTATTCATGTTCTGGTTTATGTGAGAGCATAAGTTTTTGTTTCTCTTATGGTAAATTGTAAGAGGGGGATTGCTGTGTCATATGATGTGTATATTCAGTTGTAGAAAGCCTGCTGAACTGTTTTCCAGTATACCACTTTGCGTTTTCACCATCAGTGTAGGAAGGTTTCAGTTTACCCATTTTATTCTACTTCTTTCATTCTTGATTATCCGAGGTTTTCTTCTGATATTAATTCCCTTCTGTGTGAAGTATTAATAAGTTAGTCACTCTGTCGTGTCAGACTCTTTGCAACCCCATGGACCGTGGTCCGATAGGTGCCTCCGTCCATGGGATTCTCCAGGCAAGAATGCTGGAGTGGGTTGCCATTTCCTTCTCTAGGGGATCTTCCTCACCCAGGGGCTGAACCAGGATCTCCACGCAGATTCTTTACTGTCTGAACCATCAGAGATGCACAATATGAAGTGCTTCCTTTTGCAGTTCTTTTATTGTCAGTCTGCTGACAATGGATTCTATCAGTGTTCCTGTATTTAAAAATATCGCCTTCATTCCTTAAATATGTTTTTGCTGAGTGGGTATAGAATTCTGGGTGATAGTTTGTTTCTTTAAACATTTTAATATCTATTCAATATCCTTCTGACTTCTATTATTTTTAATAAGAAATCTGCAGTCATCAAGGTAGTTTTTCCTTTAAAATAATTTGTTGTTTTTCTGTGGTTGTTTTTAAGATTTTTTCTTTGTCCATGTCTTTAGGGTTCTCTTTTTCTTTTTAGCAGTTTGACTGTTATATATTTGGGTGTAGATGTCTTTGAGTTTACTTTCTGGGGATTTACTGAGTTCATTGGGTTTATATTTTTGCCACATTTAGGTTTCTTCTAGTCATTATTTTTTCAATTTTTTCCCTCTCCTTCTGGGACTCTGATGATACAAATGTTAGACTATTTTGTCCCACAAATCTATGAGGATTTGTTCATCTATTTCTCAATCTTTTTCTTTCTTTGTCTGGATTCTATAAATTTTATTGAAACCTCTCTCTCATTTCCATGTTAGTGTCAGTCTCATCTCACAAGGTTTTATTCCACTGATTGTATCATTTTTACTCTAAAATTTCCATTTTTTTTAATAGCTTCAATTTCTTTGCTGAGACATTCCACCTTTCTTTTGGTTTCCAAAGTGCTTATTACTTGTGGGAGAATTTTTATAGTAGTTGTATTACAGATTCTGTCAGGCAATTCCAGTATCTATGTCATCTTGCTTTAGTGTCTGTTGATTGTATTATCCTGGTTCTCTGTATGTTGAGTACTTTTGGATTGTGTCATGGAGATCTAGCATATTATATTTTGTCTACAAGACTGAGCGTTGTTTAACTCCTATGGGGAGTGTTGATATTGTTTTAGCAGGCAGTCGATCCATTTGGTTCAGTCTACAAGCTCCCAACAGCCTTCTGTATTTGTGGTTCTAGTGTCATCTGCTTTCAAAGCTTTTGTAGTGCTATTTGGAGAGACAGTGCTTTGTAGAGACAATGAGATCTGTCTCTTGTGTGTGCCAAGCTATGGCCAGTCTGGGACCTGAGTGGTGTTCTATTTTTTTATTCTATTCTCAACATCTGTTTAGGGTCAACTCCACACATGCACAGCTCATGGGCGGTCTCAGGAGTTTATAAACAATTTTAAGGGATCACTTTTCTGAATTTTCCCCTACCATGGCCTCCCTTATCCTTTCTGGTTCCTTGGAACTCCCATTTTCAGTCCCCTTGGGCTTTAGTTACATGTTCAGTTGCATACCCACCTTGACTGTGCCTGTATCCAGGACTAAGCAATTGGAAGACAGAAAGAGAAAAGGCAATGAATCTGACCACTGCCTGGGACCGCAGCTCCTCTAACTGTGGAAGTAGGTCCTTTTCCTTCTGAATTTTAGGCTACTTTAGTCACCTGTTGCTACCTCTAATACTACCTCCATAGCACCCCATGGCGCTGGGGATGCAAGAGTGAAAAAAGGAAGAAAATGATAAAAACAACTGGAGGTGCTCTCTGTGCTCTTCTAGTAAGGAAAGATACACACACAGATGCCCAATTTCTGATGGCTTGACTGACATGGTTTTCGACTTTATGATGTTTCAAAAATGATACTTAGTCACTAGTAACCACCATACTTCGAATTTTCAATTTTGATATTTTTCCTGGGCCAGCAATATGCAATATGATATTCTCTCATGATGCTGGGCAGTAGCAATGAGCCACAGCTCCCAATCAATCATGCAATCAGGAAGGTAAACAGCTGATACATTTATGACCATTCATCACCTGTATGACCATTCTGTTTTTCACTTTCAGTACAGTATTCAATAAATTACATGAGATATTCAAAACTTTATTATAAAATAGGCTTTGTGTTAGATGATTTTGCCCAACTTTAGGCTAATGTAAATGTTCTGGGCATGTTTAAGGTAGGCTAGGCTAGGCTACAGAGAAGGCAATGGCACCCCACTCCAATACTCTTGCCTGGAAAATCCCATGGACAGAGGAACCTGGTGGGTTGCAGTCCAAGGGGTCACTAAGGGTCTGACACGACTTAGCGACTTCCCTTTCACTTTTCACTTTCATGCCTTGGAGAAAGAAATGGCAACCCACTCCAGTGTTCTTGCCTGGAGAATCCCAGGGATGAGGGAGCCTGGTGGGCTGCCGTCTATGGGGTCACATAGAGTTGGACACGACTGAAGTGACTTAGCAGCAGTAGCAGCAGTAGGCTAAGCTAGGATGTTCAGTTGGTTAGGTGTGTTAAATGCATTCAATTTCTTTAGTATTTTCAACTTAGGGTGGATTTAGGGTAGGTTTATAGGGATGCAGGGTTTCCCTGATGGTTCAGCTGGTAAGGAATCCACCTGCAGTGCAGGAGAGACAGGAGATGTGGCTTTGATTCCTGAGTCAGGAAGACCCCCTGAAGGAAGGAATGGCAACTAACTCCAGTATTCTTGCCTGGAGAATTCCGTGGCCAGAGGATCCTGCCAGGCTACTGTCTATATGGTTGTAAAGAGTCAGACGTGACTGAGCGACTAACACTCACTTTACACTGTAGGGATATAACCCATCATAAGTTGAGGAAGACCTGTATTTACCTTTATACTCCTCAAGAAGAGCCAGAGGAGTTCTGGCACTTTATTCTGTGTTGGTAACCATATGTGAATCTCGGGCTGGGTTAATTTCAGGTCTGCAGAGCGCAGAAGTGCCAAGTAGCTGCTTCCTTCATTTATTTAGTGGGAAAGACAGGCACAGTGTGCTTACAGCGTCTCGTCCAGAACCACCCCTCTTAAGGTATTTTGATCATGATAAACAATTTACAGTTTTTATTTTTTACTTTCCCTTAAAACACACTAGCACTAACTTCATTTTGAGGAGGATTTACAGACTTCAGGTCATTTCGAGATTTTATCCGCTTTTTCTATTCCAACCAAAAACGCCTACAGGCAGTATCTGTCAGATTCTCTCAGTTCTATCTCATAGAATTTTGGGGGATGATGGGAATATTCCACACTTGTGCATGGTAACCATTCATGTCATGTGGCTCTCAAGCACTTGGGATGTGACTGGTGAGACTAACTGAATTTTAAATCTTCTTGAATTTCAGTTAATTTAAATTTCCGTAGTCCCCTATGGCTACTGAAGGAGCTGCATAGTGGCTCCTTTGCTGTACAGTTGCCACTCTAAAACATGCAGCTGGCAAGCCTGGGTTTGTGTCCAGGGAAGGGACATCTCTGTTTCTTGCTTTGCCAGTTCACATGAAAGCTTCTTTTGCAGTGATTCCACTGTTGTAACACAACACCTAGCTGGAGTGTTTTGATTTAGGTAATTCGGGAAGTGCCCGTTTTTCAACATAAGTTGCTGTATTTGGATAGTGTCTGTGTAGAAGGCATATCCTGTGGAGCCCTTTAAAGAAAACATCTTCTGTATTACATTTTAGGGTGTGGGGCTCTATTGGACAGCTCTGACAACTCTGATTCAGCCGTTCCCCTTCCTTTAAAAGTCACCCGAGGCCGGTTGAGCTGGCCTTGGGACAAGCCAACAGTTTTCACTCTGTCCCTACCCAGGCTTCCAGCTGAAAGCCAAAGTGGACCTTAGTCAATGGCCTCATAACTGTGCATTTAAAATAGACTCATGCTTTAGGCCTGTATTTTGAAATATTATCATGCCTTTGCCGAAACTTTTTTAAGGAATGACAAAAGACTCATCTCCAAAAAGCTATTTCTTTCTAGCTTAGTGCTTTCATTTAATAAATTTCTTTTTGGTTCCTTTGTGTGCTTTTAAAAATGAATACTCAACTCTCCCTAATTTTATGCCTGCAATGTCAGAGTTTTGGTATTCTGATTTGGAAAGAGATAAAGAGGAAGAAAGTTAATGTGATTAAAGTCACATTTTTCAGTTAAAAAAAAAAAGTTTCACAATTGATTCATTTGATTCCACAAGTCTCTCATCTGGGGAATGTTCTCCTAAGCTGAGGTGTCACTTACAGAGAGGTGTCACTGCCAGTTGCAGGAAGAGCCTGCTGGTTGGAGTGTGCAAACTGCCTATTTACTGCGAGTGATGGGCTTAAGAACAGTGAGTGCCTTCATGTGGTTTTTCCCTTTGTTGTCCTATGAAAGAGCTGGTGGAGATCTTTTAAGCTTTTTATTGCCATCTAGAATTACTGTATTTGAAAACTATACTGAAAAAAAGCTTTTGCCTTAGCTCTTACTTTGGGAATGTTGTAGATCACAGAGAACTGTGTCAAAGACTTTGCTGTTGGGGAGGGTATTTTGCAAAGCACACAGATTCCTGGCTCAGAGAAATATTGTGGCCATTTGACTTTCCCTTGGCAGGAATGCTGTGGCTAAGGCAATGTCAATGAACTTATCTTTAGAAACCACTGTCCTCCCCTTTAGAGCAGACAGAAGGAAGATAAAACGGGCTCTGTGTATCATCAGCAGAAATAAGATGAACAATACATTTCTGTTTATCAAGTTCTAGTTTGTCCATTTCTTTTCCTTTGTTCAGTTATGGTGAAAAGGATTTATCTTTTAAGTAAGTTGTGTAAAATGAGTACATCCTGAGTTCATCCTAGTCTCAGTGACTCCTTTGGCATGTCCTCATGGACATAGGAGTCAGATGCTTGGGACTTCTGCATGAAAGGAGCAGCTATGTGAGAGTGACTGTGCTGTCAAGGGGGCCAACTTACTGCAGACCTTCTTGATTCATGTGACTTTCGCAAGTCCTGGAGGGGCGCCTTCCACATGCTTTGATCTCCAGTGGTATTTCCCTGCAAACTTTGGCATGCGAATCACAATGTGTCTAAATCATATTTAAGATTGTACGACAGGAGTATCCCTGACCCTTTTGCAATTGGCAGTGCTTCCTTATTCCTACACGCCCTCTACTTGGGGCGGGGAGACAGAGGGGACCCAGAGTGGTTCTTTGACAGAATGAAATGTAGATTTTTCTGCATTGCTTGATTCTGGCCAAACCACTGAGGTGTGTGTCAGAAACAAGAGGACCCTTTTCCCAGAACAGTCAACTGATAATATGACACAAGTGTCAAGATCTTCAGGTTGAGCTTTTTAATTTTAAAATTAACTAATTAATTACTTTGGCTTCTTTGGGTCTTCGTTGCTGGGTGGGCTTTCTCTAGTTGTGGAGAGTGGGGGCTACTCTCTAGCTGTGGTGCACACGCTTCTTATTGCAGTGGTTTCTCTTGTTTCTTCTCAACCTTTCTGTTCTACATTTTCCTTACTTGTAAGTCAGAGATGCTGGCACTAGCCTTAGAGGGTCATTGTTAAGATGAATTGGTCCATGTCAATATTTAGGACAAGTGTGGTGTGGGGAGGCTGTGTGGAAACGCTAAGTGCTCTTACTGTTACTGCCTCTGAGCATAAAGAGTGTTTTCAAGTGAAGTCATAAAAATCACTCTATTTGTTTTGAATGTAAATGGACTTTATTTTTAGAGCAGTTTTGGGTTTACAGGTACTTCTTGTGAAGGTTCAAAGATTTCACACATACCTCCTGGCCACCCCCACAGTCTCTCCTCCACCATCAATATCCCCACTTGGGTGGCACCTTATAATTGATGAACCTACATTGACATGTCATTGCTCAAAATCCGTAGTTTACATTAGGATTCACTGTTGGTGGTGTGCATTCTATGGATTTGAATAAATGTATCAATATATGTATTGCTGCTGCTGCTGCTAAGTCACTTCAGTCATGTCCGACTCTGTGTGACCCCATAGACGGCAGCCCACCAGGCTCCCCCATCCCTGGGATTCTCCAGGCAAGAATACTGGAGTGGGTTGCCATTTCCTTCTCCAATGCATGAAAGAGAAAAGTGAAAGTGAAGTTGCTCAGTCTGTCCGACTGTTAGCGACCCCATGGACTGCAGCCCACAAGACTGCTCCGTCCATTGGATCTTCCAGGCAAGAGTACTGGGGTGGGGTGCCATTGCCTTCCCTGAATATATGTATTATGGTATCATAATGGTTTCATTGATATCATTGTGATATCATACAGAGTAGTTTCACTGCCCTAAAAATCCTCTCTGCCTTGCTTATTCACCCCCAACCTCACAACCCCTGTTCATCATTGATGTTTTACCCTCTCTATAATTTTACCTTTTCCAGAATGTCGTATAGTTGCAATCATACAGTATGTGGCCTTTGCAAATTGGCTTCTTTCCCTTAGTAATACATGTTTTAGTTTCCTTCTTGTGTTGTCATGGCTGGATAGTTCATTTCTTTTTTTTTTTTTTTTTTTTTATTTATTTTTTTACACGAACTCCCAAACATGAACCCCCCTCCCACCTCCCACCCCACATCTTCCCTCCAGATCATCCCCATACACCAGCCCCAAGCATCCTGCATCCTGCATTGAACGTAGACTGGCAATTCATTTCTTACATGATAGTATACATATTTCAATGCTATTCTCCCAAATCATCCCACCCTCTCCCTCTCCCTCTCCTTCTCCCTCAGAGTCCATAAGTCTGCTCTACACATCTGTATCTCTTTGCTCTCTTCCATACAGGGTCCTCATTACCATCTTTCTAAATTCCATATATATGTGTTAGTATACTGTATTGGTGTTTTTCTTTCTGGCTTATTTCACTCTGTATAATAAAGTTTGCTAAGATATTTGTGTAAAACTTAAGCTCCTTGAACACTTGTCCATGCTGTCTAATTAAATACACTAGCTGTAAGGCCCTTTAGTTTTAAAATTTAAAAGATGAATGAGGATATCAAAGTGATTTTGAATCCAATTATATTTTGGTAACTGCTTACCCAGGCAGAGGAAGAACAGTCCACTCTGTATTATAGTAGGTTCTAAAGAAGTGCAGAGCGCTCACTCAAGGCTCACTTCACCATACCACTTCTATCTCAGAGAGTTCATTTTGAAGTTACAAATATTTGCACAGACCAACAAGTTATATAGGTATCACACACTTTAAATACATGTAAGCACTGCTGCTGTTAAGTCACTTCAGTCATGTCCGACTCTGTGCGACCCCAGAGACGGCAGCCCAGGAGGCTCCCCCATCCCTGGGATTCTTCAGGCAAGAACATTGGAGTAGGTTGCCATTTCCTTCTCTAATGGATGAAAGTGAAAAGTGAAAGTGAAGTCACTCAGTCGTGTCTGACTCTTGGCAACCCCATGGACTGCAGCCCACCAGCCTCCTCTGTCCATGGGATTTTCCAGGTTAGTACATCAATCTAAAGTTAAAATGACTGACATTAAATAAATTTTAAGAAATATATAAAAGTGAAAATTTTCAATGTGAAAAATGCTATGAATTTACTAGCAATTTCAGAACTCCTCTAAATAATAATACTGTTTTTAGTATTTGTAATACCCATTATCTCAGGTGGTAAGTCAATGAAAATAAGCAGATGCTTTGGTGATGGTTCTGCGTCAGAATTCAAATCTGGCACAAAATTAAGCATAGTTATCCTATATATAATAAAGGAAAGATGGCTTTAAGATAAATGAAATGTAAGTTAACTTTGCATAATTTCAAATAGTGTATTAATGTTTCCCTTATTTAGTGTTTTTACATTTGGAAATGCTTTTTAGCTCTACAACAATCAAATTATATATGATTGAGAGTAAATTTTGTAGTTCCAAGCTTTAGAAATTTACCTTCATCATACTAAATTCATTTAGAAATTTAGGAATTTTGATGTCTCTATTATATGACTATATTACATTTGACTAATATTCTGTAATGATGTGCTACGATAATATTGATATAATTATCACATGTTGAAAGCTTCAATATGCTTGGCTGTTTACTAGGTCAACATTATCAGATAATTTGAAAATTAAAAAATTTTATATTATAAAAATGGCATCATATAATCACATTGATAAAATTAAACAAATATAACACTGAATATACTGTATATTAGCAAAATCTTCGGGGAAGGCAATGGCACCCCACCCCAGTACTCTTGCCTGGAAAATCCAATGGACGGAGTAGCCTGGTGGGCTGCAGTCCATGGGGTCGCTAACAGTCGGACAGATTGAGCGACTCCACTTTCACTTTTCTCTTTCATGCATTGGAGAAGGAAATGGCAACCCACTCCAGTATTCTTGCCTGGAGAGTCCCAGGGATGGGGGAGCCTGGTGGGCTGCCGTCTATGGGGTCACACAGAGTCAGACACGACTGAAGTGACTTAGCAGCAGCAGCAGCAACAAAATCTTGTGTACTGTCAAGATCTAAGGAGGTATGTCACTAACATTACTAAATAGGTACTCATTATAGCAGCTATTCCATCTCAGCCTGAATGGATACCAATAATATACCTTTCCATAGACAGAATTCACGAACTATGATATAACTACTAAAAGGATATAATTTAAAGCACATGACATGGAGACAGATTCAGATGTAGAGTTTTCTAAGGGAACTATAAAAGCAAACATTTAATGTATATAGACACTATGGAGAAGGTCAGTAACATAATATCACTAACACCGTAGTGGAAAAAGCTTTCTATGTTTCCTCTTCTTCTATTAGTTGCACGAACATATATGGGAGTTTACACCCTCAGATTTGAAAAGTGGGAGTTATGTGTATGCATGCTTATTCTTATGTATTCACAGAGAATATTAAGCTTTCATTGTCTAAGGTCTTTTGAAAATGGAAAAATCTGATTTGTCCAAACAATCCTCCCAGGCAAATTGTTACAATTATTTTTAGTCTTCCTTTCAGTGGAGAAACAAGAATGTGCTTAGTATTAAAAGAAACCATCATCTCAGCTTTAACCTTACTAAGGATAGCAATTACTATCATGAAGTTTGGAACTTGCTTGTGACAAGATAATAGATTTGCCCGTGTCCTTCTGTCTTTGCCAATCACTTTCTCAGGATCCCCCTATTTAATGTCCTGCCCTGTCTCTGGCTATCTCTAACCTACTTCCTATCTGTATAAAACATAAGTTCCTTACATATTAAACTACTACAATTCAAAATAAGACACACACACACTTCTGATCTTACCTCCTACATCTATCTTCTCAGTCCTCTACTCTTTCATACAATAAAATTAATAAATTTGCCTACATTTATTTTCCATATTTCCTTTTACTACCTTCACTACTAAAACCTCAGTCTAATAGCCATTTTTAATATTCTCAGTTCAGTTGCTCAGTCACGTCCAACTCTTTGTCACCCCATGGACTGCAGCATGCCAGGAGGTAAGATAGTCTCTTAATTTTTTTTTCTTATTTCAAAATCTGCCTCCTGGAGTCTGTTCTCTTTACAGCAACCGATGACCATATGTATTTTGACCACAACGTTATCTCTATGTCTACTCCTTCCTAGGTTCAGTGACCTTGTTTGCAGTTTTTCTGATAAACCAGATCCCCTCCTGCAGGGATTATTAAATTCGGCATCACAAGTGGAGAGGAGATGCCCGGCCTCCACTCTTCATCTGAATTTTCTTCCTTTTCTATTACCTGAGAGACCCCACTCCTATTCTTTTCCTCAGCCCTCCTTCAATTTCCCTTTCCTAATGTCCATACCTAATGATGGCTTCTGGAGAAGGCAATGGCACCCCACTCCAGTACTCTTGCCTGGAAAGTCATACGGATGGAGGGGCCTGGTAGGCTGCAGTCCATGGGGTCACTGAATCAGACACCACAGAGCGACTTCACTTTCACTTTTCACTTTCATGCATTGGGAAAGGAAATGGCAACCCACTCCAGTGTTCTTGCCTGGAGAATCCCAGGGACGGGGGAGCCTGGTGAGCTGCCATTTATGGGGTCACACAGAGTCGGACACAACTGAGGCGACTTNTATTCTTGCCTCCTTTGTCAAAGATAAGGTGTCCATATGTGTGTGGATTTATCTCTGGGCTTTCTATTTTGTTCCATTGATCTATATTTCTGTCTTTGTGCCAGTACCATACTGTCTTGATGACTGTGGCTTTGTAGTAGAGCCTGAAGTCAGGTAAGTTGATTCCTCCAGTTCCATTCTTCTTTCTCAAAATTGCTTTGGCTATTCGAGGTTTTTTGTATTTCCATACAAATCTTGAAATTATTTGTTCTAGTTCTGTGAAAAATACTGCTGGTAGCTTGATAGGGATTGCATTGAATTTGTAGATTGCTTTGGGTAATATATTTATTTTTTTATGTTGGTTCATATCAATTTTATGAATGGTTTATTGTTTTTTAAACCAATACTTTGCCTCTGTGTGAATAAGATCTGCTCTACAAAGTGGTGGCTCTCAACCTTTAGCCTTGGGTGCGTGCCCAGTCACTTCAGTTGTGTTTGACTCTTTGTGACCCTGTGGACTGTAGCTTGTTAAATACAGATTGTCCTCTCCCACCCTCAGTGTACTGGATTCTGTAGATCTGGGGTGGGGGCTGAGAGTCTGCCTTTCTAAGGGTTTCCTGGGGCTGCCGCTGGTGGCAGGCCCTTCGGGAGGCAGTGCTCTCTGGAGGGTGTGTGTGTGTGTGTCCCACTCTTTTGCACCTCTTGGACTGTAGCCCTCCAGGCGCCTCTGTCCCTGGATTCTCCAGGCAAGAGTACTGGAGTGGGTTGCAATTTCCTCCTCCAGAGGATCTTTCCAACCAAAGGCATTGAACCTGTGTCTACTGTGTCTCCTACATTGGTAGGTGGATTCTTTACTACTGAACCATCTGGGAAGCCCTGTGTACATGCACAGATACATGACTGTGCATGAATAAGCAAGTTTGTATGTGCACACACATGTGTACATGTAGGTGTGTATGCATGCGTGAGCTGATGTGCATGTGTGTGCACATGTATGCACATGTGTATATGCATCTGTGAACCTATTGTGTGAATATGTGTGCACATGTATGTATATGTGTGCATGCATCTGTAAGCCTATTGTGTGAATGTGTGTGTGCATGAGCATATATGTATGCACATGCATTTACATGTATGTGCACATGAATGTCTGTGTGTCCTTTTCCAGTGCCCAGCCGAGTTGCTGATAGTCACCACCCTCCCTGGGTCAGCCCTGAGGGCGGGTACAGGAGCCCAGGTTGGGGACTAAGGGAATAGGGGTCATCCCCGTAGGAACACACTGGAAGGACATAGTCTTTGTTCCAAGGTGCGGCCTTCAAGTGGGCCAGGGTTGTCTTTGTTTTTCTCTTCCCACACAGGATTAGGGCCAGATTCTGAGTGGGAACCAGACTCGTTTGTGTTACAGGGTTTGGCAGCTGCACACTGGCTTCTTCCGAAATCCAGAGGATCCATGGCATAGCATCTACTCTCATTCTGCACATTCACCTCTTTATTTTCTCATGTTCATTTCAACAGGATTTATGCTTGATTAAGTTACTTTCTTTTATCATAATTAAAGAAAAATGTGGTGGGAGAGCCCTCCAAACTTCACTCAATGAAAACCAGATTGTTGAACCTGCAGGGAAACAAGGGCTGCCCTGTGCACCCGGCGCCCAGTGGAGAACCAGCCTTCGGGGGGACCAATTGGCCTTGAAGGGGATATGCCCTCCCGGCACTGCCCAGATGACCCAAGGCCAAGGGCAGAGTGGCCTGTTGACCTGCTGGCCCTGGCCCTGCCCCGAGGCGCTGCACCCTTGGTGCTAACTCAGGCGCAGTGAGCTGCCCGGGTGCCCAGCTTGGCTCATAAAGACCCTTTCTTCTGGGCCTGCCAGCCATCTTCAGTGTGCATGCGCATATCTGTGAGGAACGTGCTTCTAGCTGACTCAGAGCTGGTCAGGCTTACTTATAGAGGTGACATTGCAGGGTTGCAGTGCCACCTGGGAAGTCACAAAGCCTTCCATCTTGCCAGGACCAGGGTGGTAAGAGTCCCCCAAAGACTCAATTAAGTGAGGTTGATGCTGGCAGGTGGGATGGTCTCTCAGCAGAAGGGAAGATGAACTTGCTGATGCTGATGGGATGGCTTCTGTGATCCACGTGGATGCTTGGGGCGTTTAGAGCCCCAGAGTCCCAGACCTGAAGAGCCAGACAGGGAGGGGGAGGTGGTGCTTAAGAAGGGGCAACAGTCGCCAGTGAAATCAGGAGCAGAGGCGGGGCCTGTGGTCCAGTCCCCATTCTGCCACAGCCACACACAGGGTTCACTGGCCCCCCTGACCAAGGGACCCTTTTGGGGGGTGGGTGTGAGCATGGGTTCTGGAGCCTGACAGCCTGGGCCCCCATCCTGGTGCTGATGCTTGCCAGCAGGCTGAGCTTGGTGAGTGACTTCAGCATAGAGTGGCTGGATTTGGTCCTCTCTCCACTGTGGATACAGAAAATGATATCCCATGTGAAGGTATTGTGGTGATTGGATGAGTGGGGTGCTCGGAACAGCAGGCGCCTGTCAAGGGTTGGGAATGATTGTGATGGTTAGGAGGTGTCTCTCTGGGGCTGTGAGACCTCAGACCATGGCACTGTTATCAGTCAGCTCTGGTTACCACAATGGGGACCACAGATTGGGAGGCTTAAGCAACAGGCGTTTGTTGTCTCAGTTCTGGAGGCTAGAGATCAAATTATTGGCAGGGCTGTTTCCTTCTGAGGCTTCTCTCCTTGGCTTGAAGACCCTTCTCCCTGCATCCTCACCTGGTTGTCCCTCTGTGAGTGTCTGTGTAAACAAACACTACCTCCTGGACCAGGGAGGAGGCCTGCATCAGCCTCCAGGGAAGAGGATGCAGGAAGCGGGGAAGGATGTTGGGTTTGTCACTTACTCAGCTGATGCTCACTGCGCTCCGCTGGGCACCCAGCACCCCTGCCCTGATGCAGCTGGCAGTTCTAAGGTCCTGTCCACCTCTTAGCCTGAGCCCTGTCGACTTTTCAGACTTGCCCTTTTGCTCTCTGGTTGCCAGAAACTCATGGGGGTAGTTACTGCCGCTGCCTATTCCGGTGCTGTGGGAAACGAAACTTCTCCCCTTCCTTTCTCAAAGAGGGAATTCATGCCTGCCTGGGAGTTTGGGCTTCAGAATCTGCATGACATCCCTCCTTGTCCAACAGCTCATCTCCACCTACAGGGACATCCTCCGTGTCCTGGCCCAGAAGCCTCAGAGGGAAAAAAGGCCCAGGGTTTTTATTGAGCCTTCTGGGAACATTGCTTTCTTGTCACATGTGAGAATGGGGTTGACTTTAAGGTAAATTTTTAGTAATCTAAGAGCTTCCTGGGGAAAAGGAAATGGCAACCCATTCCAGTACTCTTGCCTGGAAACTCCACTGGACAGAGGAGCGTGGTAAGCTACAGTCCCTGGAGTTGCAAAGATTCGGATACGACTGAGTGACTTCACTTCACTCACTTCATACTTTATCACTGGGGAAGGAACTGGCAACCCACTCCAGTATTCTTGCCTGGAGAATCCTATGGGCAGAGGAGCCTGGTGGGCCTTGGTCCATAAGGTCATAGAGAGTCGGACACGACTGAAGTGACTGAACACGCACACAAGAGCTTCCTGGACCCAAAGGACATCTGACAGCCCTTCAGAACTGAGCTGTTGTTTAGCTCTACATCATGTCCAACTCTTTGCGACCCCATGGACTGCAGCACGCCAGGCTTCCCTGTCCTTCACCATCTCCTGGACTTTGCTCAAGCTTGTGTCCATTGAGTTGGTGATGCCATCCAACCATCCTCTGTTTCTTCTTTCTTCTCCTGCCCTCAATCTTTCCCAGCATTGGGGTCTTTTCAGTGAGTTGGGCTCTTTACATGAGGTAGCCAGAGTATTGGAGCTTCAGCTTCAGTATCGGTACTTGCAGTGAATATTCAGGGTTGATTTCCTTTAGGATGGACTGATTTGATCTCCTTACTGTCCAAGGGACTCTCAAGAGTCTTCCCCAGCACCACACTTGGAAAGCTCCAGTTCTTCAGTGGGGTGAGCATCAATGAGGGCCCAGCTCATCCTACCGGGTCCTACCTGGAAAGATAAGGCCTCCTCTAAGAGTAGGTGATCAGAGAAGGCAATGGCACCCCACTCCAGTACTCTTGCCTGGAAAATCCCATGGACGGAGGAGCCTGGTAGGCTGCATTCCATGGGGTCGCTAAGAGTCGGACACGACTGAGCGACTTCACTTTCACTCTTCACTTTCATGCATTGGAGAAGGAAATGGCAACCCACTCCAGTGTTCTTGCCTGGAGAATCCCAGGGACGGGGGAGCCTGATGGGCTGCCGTCTATGGGGTCACACAGAGTCGGACACGACTGAAGTGACTTAGCAGCAGCAGCAGCAAGAGTCGGTGATAACTTACTTAACTTATGGTCAGAATATTTTTAAGAGCAATTGAGTTAAATTTGATATTCTTAAATATGGAACATTAACTTGATAATTCTGATTTCCTGAAAATATTGCTCTTTAGCATTTTAGAAATATCAGTTGTGGTTATAACCTATTGATAGGGGTTTTCGTTTGCTTCTTCTAAAATATTTGAGGCGTCACTACTAAATACAGTTTTTAAAATAAAGCCTTTGCTAGTAGCCGTCTATGGGGTCACACAGAGTCGGACACGACTGAAGTGACTTAGCAGCAGCAGCAGCAGGGCAGGGGGAGCAGGTAGGGAGTCATTATTTAATCATAACAGAGTTTTTATTTTGCAAGAGAAGAGTTCTCGGGATGGAGGCAGGTGACAATACCTGCCTAACAATGTGAATGTACACTGTGCCACTGAACTGGACACTTAACAATGGTTCAGATGGTTAATCCTTTGTTATGTACATTTCACCACAGCTAGAAAAATAAGATAAATAAAATTTAAAACTACATGGCAAAGAGAAGGGCTATTTAATCCTGTTGTTAGGGTCTTATAAAAGTCACACGGCGAGCCAGGGCCAGAGACTTGAACTGAAGCAGACCTCTGTCCATGCAGTCACAGTGGCTGAACACCAGTGAGGAGAGCACTGGCCTGGAGGTCAGACCGACCTGAGGGGAGGTCCTGCCTCTGCCACAGGCTTGCTGTCTGACCTCGGTCAAGTCCCTTCCTTTCTCTGCACTTCAGGTTTTTCCTCTATACAGTGAGGAAGTTGGGCCAGACCAGTGCTAAGCTCTAATTTCTCCTGCCCTCTAAACTCGTTCATCCATTCAACAAATATTTAACTTGCCACCTGCAGGGTGCTGTGTTAGATCCTGGGCGTAGGGTGAGGATGTTCAACACAGCCTCCTAACTTCTTGAAAAGTCTTCCTTGCACTCAGCCCCTTCCCTGTAGGCTTGCCTCTGAGCACCTATGTAGAGGTGACTGGGGGAGTCATCAGTGGGACTGGTTGGTATTGCTCTGATGTCATCATCACTAGTCTTAACCAGGCTCTCAGTGCTGTCCAGTATGTCCACTTCATTTCTCTGATCACTACCCTCTTACTTTCCTTACAATGATCATTTCATATCTCCCCCATCCTCTAACCTCTGACACCCTAACTCTTCCCTTATTCTTGGTGTGTAACCTTGACTCCTGCTGCTGCTGCTAAGTCACTTCAGTCGTGTCCGACTCTGTGTGACCCCATAGACGGCATCCCACCAGGCTCCCCCATCCCTGGGATTCTCCAGGCAAGAATACTGGAGTGGGTTGCCATTTCCTTCTCCAGTGCATGAAAGAGAAAAGTGAAAGTGAATTCGCTCAGTCTGTCCGACTTTTAGCAACCCCATGGACTGCAGCCCACCAGGCTACTCCATCCATTGGATTTTCCAGGCAAGAGTACTGGGGTGGGGTGCCATTGCCTTCCCCGAACCTTGACTCCTAGTTTATGGTAAAAGTTGAAGCTCTCAGATGAAATCTCCCTGAATTCCCAACTACCTTACCTACAAACCCACCTACCCCATCTTCTGGGTATACCCCCTGCTCCATTTGAGGTTCTATTCCCCCCTCTCCAAGCCATTCCAGCCACTGGACTTCAGAGCTGCCCCCTTCCCACCTCCATAGATTCACGTGACCAGTTTCTTTTGTCTCAATAGTTCCCTCTCAAGCAGACCATGAGCGTCAATGTTTAAGTGTGTTTAAGTCTTTTGCATCTTGAAAATCAAAGCCTCTCCTCGACTCAACCTCCCCTTCTAACTGCCAGCTCACTTCTCACCTCTCCTCCTGTTGCAGTCAGATTTCTTGGCTACAAGTAACAGAAGAAAACTGTTGCTGAATTAAACAAACAAACAAACAAACAAAAACGGAACTGATTATATGGATACTGAAACACGTGTCCACAGAAAGACTAGTACACGAATGTTCACAGCGGCCTTATTGATCGTAGTCAGAAACTGGATGCAGCTTCAATAGTCACCAACAGGCGAGTGCACGGAGAGGTGAGTGTGGAATGTTAATGAGTAGCACACTACTCAGCAACAAAAAGAAATGAACCACTGGCAAACATACAGCAACACAGAAAAATATTCAAAAACATCAAGGTAAAGAAAAGAATCCAGACACAAAACACTGATTGAATTTGTGTGCAATTCTAACACAGGTAAAGCTATAGAGATATAGAAACACCTCTGGGACCAGAGGTGGGGGAAGCAGTTGACCATAAAGGGCCACAGGAAACTTTTGGGGGGGTGATGGAAGTGTTCTAAATCTTGATTAGAGTAGTGGTTACTACACAGGCATATACATTTTTAAAAACTCATTGAACTATGCCTCAAGTTGATTTTGAGTACATAAACTGCCATAACTAAAGCTGATTTTAAAAGTTATAGATACACTTTGAGGTACGTGTATACTCAGTCGTGTCCACTCTTTGAGATCCCATGGACTGTAGCCCACCAGGCTCCTCTGTCCATGGTGATTCTCCAGGCAAGAATACTGGAGTGGGTTGCCATTTCCTCCTCCAGGGGATCTTCACCACCCAGGGGTCAAAACTGNTAGATACACTTTGAGGTACGTGTATACTCAGTCGTGTCCACTCTTTGAGATCCCATGGACTGTAGCCCACCAGGCTCCTCTGTCCATGGTGATTCTCCAGGCAAGAATACTGGAGTGGGTTGCCATTTCCTCCTCCAGGGGATCTTCACCACCCAGGGGTCAAAACTGTGGCAGTGGCAGGCAGGTTCTTTACCACTGATACACAGCTAGATGATAATAGAGAGATAACAGGCAGGTAGATATTTGGTTGGCTTACAGAGTTGCCAGGAAGATAGACTGGCTTGGGTCTGCTTCTAAAACCACCATCACCATAGCCCTTTCTTTTGGTGCCACAGCTAGCCGCACTCACGCCTTTGTCACCAGCAGCCCTGCTGGTCCACTAGCCCGGGAGCGCTTCCTTTCATGACCACCACTGCTCTCAGAAAACACTCCTCTGTGTCTTAGCCCTCCTGATGCCAAGTTATGCTTCTGGTTGGCAAGGCCTTTGGCAAGTCCAGTCCGTTGCTCAACCCAGCTCAAAGCCAGTTCAAAGACAAGTATCTGGCACCTTCCTCATCTTCAGTGGGAGGAAGGCCCTATTTCTCAGCGAGACTCATAAGTAGGGAATTCTCCAAATATAGGGAGGTGAGACGGCTACTGGGCAACCAAGAGGAAAGACAGGTGTCGACATTTACAGCTCACACAAACTTCTCCAAAGAGTGGACTACACCAGCCTCCCACCCCCTTCTTCCACTGCAGCCCAGCTTATGTGGTCCCCATCATCCCCCAAACATGGATTACAAATGTCACTGCTGGCCACCCTGCCACACTCTAACAGACACGGCCCTTGTTGGCCATGTCCTCCCTTTTAGAGGGACAGGGCTCCCTCCTCAGGGCCACCTGACTTTCCTTCTACTGCTCCTGTCTTGTCTGCTTCATAAGATCGCCCCCCTCTATCCGAACTTGAAATGCCAGAGCTCCTCAAGACTCAGCCTAAAGGCCTCTTCCCTCCTCCATTCTGACCTTGTCGCTGGTGATTCACATTCATCTCTCCGGCCCAGACCTCTTCTCCCGGCTTCAGACCTGTTTGACATCTGCACTCGGATGTCTCAAAGGCAATAAGGCACACCGTCTCTTCCATTCTGAACCAACTGAGAAAAAGACACAGGAATCATGGAGGTGACGATGAACACGGCAGCTCCAGTGCCGGTGAATCTGGACGGGACGTGATGCTTGAATACGTAGCACGGCCCCGCTCCATAAAACTTACCTCAGCTCCAGTCCTTAGGGTGACCCACCTCGGGGGAATTTGGATCAGCTGAGCAAACACAGTTCTGCAGAATCACATCTTTACACTGAGCCAGGAAAATGGGGCCCAAATGGGTCTGGCCTCCAGATAACCTCTAGAAGCAGGTGGGCCTCTGTCCCATGTGCTGTACACATGAGAGGGAGCAGAGCAGAGCTCAACCATCCTGCAGGCTGAGCCTGACGACAAAGAGACGGTGGCAGGGCCACGCCTGACTGCTGTCATCTCACTAACAGGTAAGTCCCTATCTACTACCTTCTGAAGGGCTTCCCGGAGAGCTCAGTTGGTAAAGAATCTGCCTGCAATGCAGGAGACCCTGGTTCGAAACCGTCTCTTCCATTCTGAACCAACTGAGAAAAAGACACAGGAATCATGGAGGTGACGATGAACACGGCAGCTCCAGTGCCGGTGAATCTGGACGGGACGTGATGCTTGAATACGTAGCACGGCCCCGCTCCATAAAACTTACCTCAGCTCCAGTCCTTAGGGTGACCCACCTCGGGGGAATTTGGATCAGCTGAGCAAACACAGTTCTGCAGAATCACATCTTTACACTGAGCCAGGAAAATGGGGCCCAAATGGGTCTGGCCTCCAGATAACCTCTAGAAGCAGGTGGGCCTCTGTCCCATGTGCTGTACACATGAGAGGGAGCAGAGCAGAGCTCAACCATCCTGCAGGCTGAGCCTGACGACAAAGAGACGGTGGCAGGGCCACGCCTGACTGCTGTCATCTCACTAACAGGTAAGTCCCTATCTACTACCTTCTGAAGGGCTTCCCGGAGAGCTCAGTTGGTAAAGAATCTGCCTGCAATGCAGGAGACCCTGGTTCGATTCCTGGATTGGGAAGACCCGCTAGAGAAGGGATAGGCTACCCACTCCAGTATTCTTGGGCTTTCCTGGTGGCTCAGCTGGGAAAGAATCTGCCCGCAATGCGGGAGACCTGGGTTCAACCCCTGGGTTGGGAAGATCCCCTGGAGAAGGGAAAGTCTACCGACTCCAGTATTCTGGCCTGGAGAATTCCATGAACTGTATAGTCGGTCCATGGGGTCACAAAGAGCCAGACATGACTGAGTGACTTTCACTTTCACTTCCTTCTGAAGGAGGAGGCAGAAAAGGAGGAAGATTTTCTTCCTGGTTCTTCTGAAAGCATGGGGGCACCCACCCCATGATGCAGGAACGCTGGGAAGAGAGGTTGGTAGTCCCTACAAATGTGTCCATAGTCCACCTCATGATCTTTTCCCCAAATATGGCCATCTTCCAAGATCCACTATCAGTCATGGCGTAGGTAACCCTCCAGGTGCCCATGCCAGGAGTCAGCAGCAGGATCATCTTATTTGCTGACTGTGTTTTTCCATCTTTACCCCTCAGTATTTCAGGCTCATCGATTCTCCTTGATTTCCACAGTCACTGTTTAGCTGAAGCATCTCATTTGGTTACTGCATTGCCTCCCAACCGGTCTCCCTGTGCCTAGCCAAGTCCTTCACGCTGTCTCCATGCTGTAACCAGAGTGACCTCTAAAAGCAACTCTGAACATGTCACCCTCCACCCCTTTCCATGCTCTTAGGATAGAGATCAAAACCTCTGGTATGAATGAGGTGCTTGTTGTAAGGACTGGACCCACCCTCCCTTGCAGCCTCCTCTCCTCCTTCCCTGTCTCTGGTTCGGCCAGGATCTCCTTTCACGTCCTCAGATACACCCCGTCTCCTCTCACTACCATCTCCTCTCAGCACCAGCTCTGCACACATTGTTGTCCTGCCTGGATGGCCCTCTTCCCCTCCCCACTCCTTCACTCGTGACTGCCTTCAGCTCTCACTTCGAGAACTTTCCACTGGGCCATCACCTCCGACAATCCTTCCCTTCCTCCCATACCAGATCATCTCCTTCGTCATGGCCTTCATAGGTCCTCATTCCTTCCTCACAGCCCATCTCAGCGGTGTCCACTACTCGCTTTAGTGTGGGCTGATTAATGGTGGTCAGTCTCACTTTTCCCATGCAACATGACCCTGGAGCTGAGCCTCTCAGCCCAGCATTTTACCCCAGCCGGCTACCACAGTGACAGGCAGAGGGCGAGCCTTGGTGAGTGCTTGTTGAGTGAATGAATGGAATGCACCCTCGGCTGATTTCACTTCTTTTAGACCAAGCACGTGCTGGAGCATCTTTGTCCCCTGTCTCTCTGTCTCTGGTTCTCTACTGGTTCTCTTCTGTCTCTGTTCATCTGTGTCTCTATCACTCTCTCTCTCTCTCCTTCCCTCGCCCTCCTTCTCTCTAGTCCACTGTTCCTCTTCCTTTGCTTCTCTCTTTTGCCTTCCTTTGAGTCCTAACAGCTTTGCCAAAAATTCCTCCACCCCAAACTTTTGCAGCCACAGCGCCACCTAGAGTCCATCTGTGAGATGGGCCAATTCTAGGGGAGCTGACCGCTGTCCAGCCCAGCCCAGTACTGCCAGTGCCAGCTCCCCAAGTATTCTGGGCACATTTTGAGTTCTCACACATCATTTTCCTTGCTTTGAGACAATGTCATCTGACCAACCCCCTAAGTGCCTAGTGGAGACTTTAAGATAGAAAATCAGAGCAAATAGGAGGGCAGGGGATGTGGTTCAAAGCGATATCTTCCTCTAAACTTCTATCTTTTCTTTCCCCTCTCTAGCTCTAGTCCTCTCTACTTAACATTATAATTTCAGTTTTTATTAAAATATCGTAGATAGTTCATGAGCAACAACAATATTTAGGGGCCAATGCAGGGTTCCTCCTCCAGGGGAACTTGCAGAGCTACTGAGGAAATGATGTAAATGGAAGCGAGCCTTTCACTTGCACTCAGCTGCCATTTCCCTGTCTCTAAAAATACAAGCTTTGTTTTGGAAGTTTGGACCAAGTCCTTTAAAAAGCGTTCCAACACATCTCATCATCTGTACAGAACTTTATGCACAAAGATTCTTTGCACATCACTGCGTGCAATGACAAACAGGTAGAAACACCCTACCTCCCCCAAAATAGGAAACTGGATACATAAACCATGGCACATTCCTTTGTCTGAATAGCATGCAGCAAGAAAAATAATGCAGTCAATGCTTTAGGATAATGTGAGGACATACTTATAAGCCATTTTGTGGTAGAAAAAACAGATGAGATGTATAGGAAGTATCATTGAATTATATAGAATAAGGATATATATGGGGAAAGATTATGAGAGAAGACTGAAATGTTCCTAGTGGGTTGTCTGGGAGATTCCTTTCCCCCCTTTTCTTTCCTAAAACTTTTGTAAAGAGTTTGGTTTATTTATTTATTTACTATTTGGAACAACCCCCTCCCCCCCCGCAATTTACCAGACTAATCTTAGAGAAAAGAAAAGTGGGAAAAAGGAATAAATGTCGGTTAAAATAGTCTCTGAATAGTTTACAAAAGCTCTCTTCAGAGATCAAGAGTCTCTGAACTATTTCTTCTCAATAGACAGGGCTCTGAAGTCTCTAGGATCTACCAGATTTAAGGTCAAGAAACCTGGGTCAGTCCGCCTCCTGCCATGGACTCAGCCAGCATCTCCTGGGTGCTTAGCAATACGGTTGGCTCTTAGCGACAGACATCATATCTCAGCCACAGTGCCTGCTGCAGAGCACCACAGTCTATTGAAAGGAGCAAGGCAGACCCAGGAGACAATAGTGTGGAAGCTGTTACCCCAGGAAAAATTCCAGAAGGATCAAAAACTTGAATGTAAAACCTAAAAGTACTCTAAGAAGCATAGAAGGAGAATGATTTTATAGTCTCAGAACAGAGATGACTTTTCTAAATATGATAGAACTGAGAAGCCACAAATGAAGATGGTTGATAAACTGACTTCACAAAAATATAAATTTTACTCCTGGCCAAAGACTCCATAGAAACATCAACAGGATATTTTTTAACTCCACAAATTCTAAAGTTCATGTGGAAAAGTAAGTATGCAAAAATATTCATAATATAATATTAAATGGCAAATAATGAACTGGGGGAAATACTTTCAACTCATATCTTAGGCAAAAGTAAATTTCCTTTAAAATATAAGCACAGAAAATCAATTATAGAGATCAACACCCCACCCCATCCCCAAAATGAGCAAAGGATAAACCAAATAATTCCTAGAAAAGGAAATACTACATAGATTTCTTTTAAACATGTAAAAAGATATTCATGATAATAATTAAATTAATACAAATTGAGACTTCTCTAAGATTTTTTTTTCACCTATCAGACTGGTCATGATTAAACAGTTTGATAGTATACCCTATTTGCAAAGATATAGGTAAACCAACAGCCCACACTGCTGGGGGCTAAGGAATGCTAACTCATTCAGTTCCTTTAGATGGCTGCTTGGCAACATCAAGGTACATCTGCATATATCCTATGTCCCAGCAACTCCACCTCTAGGGTTCATTTTGCAGATAGATCATATACAAGTGTGTGTGCACAGAAGTTATTCATTGTAGCTTTGATTGGACTAGTACTGTGTGTCCTGGACTCCATCACTAAGTCATGTCCAACTCTTTGCAACCCCATGGACTGTAGCCCACCAGGCTCCTCTGTCCATGGGGCTTCCCAGGCAAGAATACTGGAGTGGGTTGTCATTTCCTTCTCCAGGGGGTCTCCCTAACCCAGGGATCGAACCCGCATCTCGAGTCTCCTGTATTGCAGGTGGATTCTTTACCAGTGAGCCACCAGGGAAGCCCTAAGTGTTAATCAATAGGAGACAGTTAAATACATTGAGGTATATTCATCAGTGCTACTCCTCGGTGTGGAAAAGAATACATTGTAGGTGAAAAGGGTGAGATGCAGAAGATAGTGTAGAACTTTTGTGTGCAGCAAAATTATATATTCGAAAATGCATAAAATATCTCTGGGAAAGGGGATAAGAAACTGGTGACAGATTCTCTGGGTGGAGGTGGCTGAGTGGCTGGAAACACGGATGGGATGGGAACTTCTCACTGTGTATCCTTTTGTAACTTCTGAAGTTGGCATCATGGGCATGCATTACATTTTTTAAATCTCTGAATCATTCTGGGGCAAAATATTCAATTATTTGGGGAAAATACAAGAACTAGCCATTTAGTAACATCTTATAAAGCAAATACTCCCAATTCCTTCTGTGGCCTTCCCTGGTGACTCAGACGGTAAAGAATCTGCCTGAAACCCTTCCATAGGGAATGTCTAGTTAACTAGCTTGAAGTAGGTAGTCATGTCAGTTGTCACAAGCGGTATGGGAAGTGCTGTGTTTCTGTAGACTTTATTGTTCTTTTATAAAAACAAAAAGATAGAAAAAATGATGAATATTTATTTGCTTTCTATGAGTTAGACTTCATTGTGCTTGTATGTGTGTGTGTGTAATCTTATTTAACAATTCACCAGACAGTCTAAGCTGAAAACAGAGATGTCCAGATGTGGTATTTGCAGGGCCAGTGGTGACAATTGGCCAGGCTGACTTAGAGCTCCAACTGAACTAATTACAGATTTCTCCACAGGCTGCATACGTGCTAAGTCGCTTCGGTCGTGTCTGACTCTTTGCCACCCTATGGATCATAACCTGCAAGGTTCCTCTGCTCGTGGGATTCTGCAGGCAAGAATACTAGAGTGGGCTCCCCTGCCGCCCTCAGGGGATCTTCTTGACCCAGGGGTCAAGCCCTGGGTCAGGCCCTGTCTCTTCCTTCTCCTTCATTGGCTGGTGGGTTCTTTACCACTAGCGCCGCCTCGTTTTCCAGGCAAGAGTACTGGAGTGGGTAGCCATCCTCTTCTCCAGGGCTTCTTCCCAACAGAGGGATCGAACCTGGGTCTCCTGCATTGCAGGCAGATTCTTTACCATCTGAGCCACCTGGGAAACTTCCTCCACAGGCTACTTAAGCTAAATGACCCAGAATCTGCGAAACGTACTGATTGCTGTTCAGTCGTGGCTTTCTGATATGATGGTCTTTGCAGCACTTAGGACCAGAACTCACCCTCGTGAATTAGGCTAGGAAGTGGACATTCCTATTGCCAATCATTTAGGCAGCCACCGAATCTGATACTGGCATCCTATACTCATCAGGCCCTTTGATGCTTGGTCCAAAATTCTAACGAAGACATCTCAGTGGATTCCTGCTTAGGGGCAGGGACTGGCAGGGTGTAAGCGAGCCTCTCCCCTGCAGAGACAGCCTGGGACAAGGCAGGGACGCTTTGAAAATGATCTTAGAGTGGATACAGGCCTTAGGGCGCTAAGAGAATCCACGAGTAGTAGAGATTGTATAATTCTCCAGTGACTGCCCCTCCATTGCCCCTGAACCTTCAATCAAAAGTTATAGACAGTCTTGGATTTCTCTAAGAGATTAAGGGAAGGTTAAGACAACATGGTAAAGGGAAGAGCATGTTCATCACTTCCCAGGGCCAACAGCACGTCCTAACAGAGGACTGTGGGTCTGAGGCATGATTGCCTCCGGTCTCCACGTGGTAGCATCACATGCGTCCTAAACAGAAGAGCTGGGGTCACAGCAGCACCAAGACTACAACAGTCCATGTAGTGCCCACATCCTGGCCTCTACCACTACTGTCCACTAGAAAGAATCAGTGTGTTTTAGAGGACAGAGAGCTCTATATCCCAGAGAAAAAGAGGAACAGTATGGATGGATACGCAGCATCCCGCTGTCGCCAGAAAGCAGGATTGCCTTAAAGGATATCAATGGAGTATTAAAAAGATAAGATGTCAACTTCAAGAGCCTTCCACTGGCAAAACTGTGATCATCTGAACATCAAAGATAAGGGAGACAAGGAAGAGGAGAGGAAGAAAGAGTTTATTAGAGCAAGGTAAGGAACTTCCCTGTTGGCTCAGATGGTAAAGAATCTGCCTGCAATGTGCGAGGCCTGGGTGCAGTCCCTGAGTTGAGATCTCCTGGAGAAGGAAATGGCAACCCACTCCAGTATTCTTGCCTGGAGAATTCCATGGACAGAGAGGCGGGCTACAGACCATGGGGTCGCAAAGAGCTGGACACTACTAAGCGACTAACATATATATATATATATATATATATATATATATATATATATAGAGAGAGAGAGAGAGAGAGAGAGAGAGGGAGAGAGAGAGAGAGAGAGAGAGAGAGGGGGGGG
>SJYX01001190.1:15198-38597 GCA_006410675.1 Oreotragus oreotragus | reverse complement strand
TCAAGGTGAGCTGGCCCCCCAGCATGTGAGCCCCATAGCAGAGCAGTGGGAGCATTCTGCCAGGTGTTGGATTAGTTAAACCTTTTATAGAGGAGAAAAAACATGCAGATCCAATCCCTCACTGCCTGTGAAATCTCTGTATGACCCCACTAGTTAGAAGATAATAAAGAATTCCTAAATAACGTTCATGGATCAGAGCCACAGGTCACAATTAACAGGACAATGAGTTATGTGATGCTGACCAAGTAAGTTTTGCAACATACAAAATGCAGAGGAGAGACACCGAATCTCAAGAAAACTGAAGGCTATGTGAAAGGCCTCATTGTACAAATCCTCCTGATATAACAAGTGAAGATTAAATCAAAAGGAAAGAAACAGCCCAATCTGCTGACTGGCGACCCTTATTCAAAGCCTTTAGGAGAAGTACCCATACTCCATGCCCAGTCAAGAACCAAAATGTTTGGAAACCCAGATTCTGGTCTGAGTCAGTATTACTTTTCAACTTATAAAGTTATTGCAACCCTTGCTACCTGTCAAAATAAATTATCTTAGAAACTAGGAAGGTATAAAATTAAGTATAGAAATCATGAAGAAATATATTAACTCATGGAACAGATACTTTAGGATAAGGATAAATGTCAACATTGTCATTAAGTTTTAATAATTCTCTTTTGTGTATATTTTATCTGTTTCATAAGTTTGGAGGATTCAAAAATATATTACAAAGTTTGTAATTACAGTTTAAGAAAAGATATATAGTTAGCTAACTAAAAGCATGTTCTTAACTAAGAAATATGCTTAGTTAAGTTTACAACGGCTTCCCTGGTGGCTCAGAGGTTAAAGCATCTGCCTGGAATGCTGGAGACCCGGGTTCGATTCCTGGGTCAGGAAGGTCCCCTGGAGAAGGAAATGGCAACCCACTCCAGTACTCTTGCCTGGAGAATCCCATGGAAGGAGGAGCCTGGTAGGCTACAGTCCATGGGGTCGCAAAGGGTCGGACACGACTGAGCGACTTCACTTCACTTCAAGTTTATAACATATTTAAATGTTCAATAAAATTTTGTTTTAACATCTTATTATTAGGTATCTAATGATAATACATATATATTTTTAAAACATTAATACCCCAATAGTGGTGGGACTTCCTTTGCAAGCCCCTTGGTTACGGATTTGGCTACCTACTACAGTGTACAGATTATCCCAAAGCTTAGTGGTTTAAACCAACATTTTATTATATCTTTTGATTTCAGATGTCAGAAACAGGGCAATTCCTTTGCTCCACAGTGTGTCAACTGGGGTCATGCAGTTTTCCACTAGTGACTAGGCTGGGATGGAGGATCCAAGACACATCCACTCAGATGCTTGGTGTCTTAAGGTGGGATGGCTGGAGAGCTGGACTTAACTGGACCCTGGCTATGAAGTCTCAAAGTCTCTCTCCGCATGATTTCTCCTGTAGGGTAAGTCAGACTTATTACATGGCAGGTCGAGGTTCCTAGAGACCAAAGCAGTACTGTCTGTCCTTTAGAAGTCAGGCTCAGCACTGGAATAGTGTTACTTGTGCCATATTCTATCGGCCAAGCAGTCACAAGCCAGACCACATTTGAGAAGAGAGGACACAGACTCCATCTCTTTAAGGAAACAGGATCAAGGAAGCCATTCTGAATCTGCCTCGACCGTTAAATAGCCAGGAGGGTGTGAAATAGCTGAGTGAGCTAAGAGAATAGCAGGTAGTTTGATATAGAAGGACCACAGTGTAAGCTGATGAGGATGATGTCCATGATGATGGATAACCCTGAGTATTATTGTGAGTGCTCACTAGGTGCCAGGCAACATTATACGCACTTTACATTTTCTTGTATTATTGAATCTTTGCAGCAACCTTATGAAGAAGGTTCTATTATTATCCCCAGTTTATAGACTTACAGGTTGGGTAACTTGATCCACATCATTCTGCCCATAGTAGTGAGGCTAATATTCTAATCCAGGGCTACACCCTGTACACAAAAGAGCCGAAAGAGAGGAAAACATACAGAGATCAACAGATGTAGATGGTGAAGAGACTCTGAACCCCGGAGAAGCTGGAGGACATCCTGAGGGCAGTGGGAGGGCTCTCCATTGGGTTGCAGGCACATTTGGGTGCAGAGGATAAAACAGGAAACAGTGAAGTTGCCTGGGCTATTCTAGGCATGAAATGATGAGGCCTGAATCAAGGCTGAGACTTAGGGGAGTAGGTAAGGGGGAAGAGGACTGGCACGCAACTCAGGAAGAAGGTGGGCAGGATCTGGTGCCCTTTGAGTGTGAGGGAGAGAGCGGAGACAGGGACAGCCTCAGGGTCCAGAGTTCCCCCAGTCACAAGCAGAGCCCATGGCAGATGCTTTCAGGGAGATGAGATGCTGACAAAACTCTCCCCCTGCACATCCCCCCCACTGGGGGAACAGCGGGCCCTACCCTGGGCTCTCATATACCTTTATGGGCCTTGGGGAGAGAGCTGGGAGTTGAGGGGAGAGACGGGGGCAGCAGAGGAGGCCCCTCTACTAAGGGGGTTTGGAACAGGGATTGGAGTACTCCCTGAGCAATGCTCATGGGAGCCTGGCTGCCCACGCCCTGCCAAGACAGCCTCAGGATGGAATGGATTCTGAGTTCCCAGGCCTAGGAGAAGACTTTTATTTTCTTGATCAATTCAGAGGCAATGAAGCAAGGAATGAGACTGGAGTGAGCAGGGCCAGCTGGTGTGGAGCAGGTGTTTTCTAGCACAGCCAGCCTTCATCCCACCGACCAGCCTCACTCATCCACAGAGCCCATGTGACCTCCATTCCTCAAATGACCACTGTGGTCATTCAAGGCCCAGCTCCAAAGCAGTGTGACATTGGGATGAAAAGCAAAGGCTTTGAAATCAGATAGACCCAGGCCCAAATCTTAAATCCAGAAGTCACCATCGTTGTTGCTGTTTAGTTGCTAAGTTGTATCTGACTCTTGTGACCCCGTGGACGGCAGTCCACCAGTCTCCTCTGTCCATAGGATTTCCCAGGCAAGAATACTGGAGTGGGCTGCCATTTCCTTCTCCAGGGATCTTCCTGACCCAGGGATGGAACTCGCACCTTCTGCTTGGCAGGTGGATTCTTTACCACTGAGCCACCAGGGAACCCCAGTGAATTTGGGTGAATCACTTAACCTCTCTGAGCCTTGATTTGCCCATAAATCAACCTCAAACAATTATTGGGAGGACTTTGTGATAATGTATATCACATCCTTGGCACAGTGTCTAGTGCATAGTAATTACTTACCAATTAGTAGCAAGGAAAACAAACAAACAAAAATTCCCACATCTGCTTTTACTCTTTCCCGGGCCACACTGGCCTCTCCCATCTTTGTATGTAACCACGGAATGACATGTCCTGTCATTTATGCTCCTTGGAATGACTCAGCATCTCTTTGGTTCTTCCCAAAGCGGGGTTAAGCAGCTCATAGCCCTCTGGGGTGTACACTCCCCCGTCTTCTCCACGGGTACAGGCTTGTACTGGTTGGGTGCCCGTAGGAGTGCAATAAAGACTGATTGGGCTAAATGGCCAATTTATGACTTCGCTTTGAACAGGCCTTAGATGATTACCTTTTATGAGGCTTACACTTTAGACTTAAGATGTAAAACAGAAGCTCAGGTTAAGAGGCAAATAATGGGATATTTTATGTGCTGCTCTGGAGCAAAAGTCCACAGCTTTATTGCAGTGGCTATAAAAGAACATGATTGGAAAAGCCTTGATTGAGAAACCCACAGCGGAAAGGACTCTGGGTCAGGAGACAGGAAGCCCAGACTTCCCACCCTGTCCCACACCATCCAGGCAGGTGCTTGTCCTGTCTGACCTCATGTGCAAAACCAGGGACCCCCCCAAGGACCCTCCCAGCCCTAACCGTGTGTGGTTCTTAAGGCTGCAGGTCTAAGATACTCTCTCTCTGGTATTTCATGATTCTAAAAATCTTAAGATTCTCTGATTCGAAGATTCTAATACTCTATGATTCTATAATACCAACGTTTTGAAGTTTTAGATTGTACTCTCCTAAGATTCTATAGTAAGGTATTACAGCTCACAGACAAGTCTGGAGTCCTGAGACCTAGGGTTAACATTTCAATCTCCCTGCTTATCAGAGTGCAATTCTGGACAAATTGCTTAACAAGAATCTCAGCTTTCTCACCTATACAAGAGAGCTAAAACTGATGATGTGAAGAGGATGAAAAGAAACTGCCTTTACAAAACACTTACTGGCACCGAGAAACCTCTCCGGCAGTTATTACTGTTGTTCAGTCACTGAGTCACGCCCAACTCTTTGCCACCCCGTGAACTGCAGCACTCCAGGCTTCCCAGTCCCCCACCATCTCCCAGAGTTTGCACGAACTTATGTCCACGGAGTCGATGATGCCAGCCAGCCATCTCATCCTCTGGTAATTGTTACTCTTCTAGAGCTCCATACCCACAACGTCTCAAGCATCTAAAATTCCCCGACTTTAAGAGCAAACTTCCTTGTGATTCTGAGAATCTGTGACTCTTCCGATGTCACCCATGAGTCTGGTGGCTCAGTCCGTTAAGAAGCTGCCTGCCACGCAGGAGACCTGCGTTCAATCCCTGCCTTGGGAAGATCCCCTGGAGCGGGGCACGGCAATGCACTCCAGTATTCTTGCCTGGAGAATCCCCATGCACAGAGACGCCTGACGAGCTACAGTTCATGGGGCCGCAAAGAATCGGAGACCACTGAGCGACTGAGCACAGCGCAACACAGGACGCCTGGATCCAACGCTAGTTGCAGGAATGTCAGCATAGCCGTGGCCACCAGATGGCGGGCTCGGGTTACAGGTCCTTCCCTAACTCAGTTATGGATCCAGCCCCCAAGTCTTCTCTGGGGCTCTCATTGAAAAGTTCCTTTCTCTGATGGGATCAGAGTAAAGGAGGCGGGAGGGAAAACTGCAATTACTATGTTTTTCTTATCAATCCAAAGATCAACAATTCAGGAATTAAAGGGGACCCGAGCAGGGAGGTGGTTTTATTGTCAAATGAGCTTAACATGATGCCATAGAAACACTTCATGGCTCGGCCTGGAAAGGTAACTGGGGCGGGGAGCCATACCCCAGGGCTTCAGCAGACTCGGAGATTCTCACGCAGGTTACCAGCTGCTTGCCCGGTGCCTGGGAGCCGCGTGGCCCACCGTGCCCCAGCTCAGACGCCCATTCCTCTGGGAGGGCTGGAATCGTCACCATGTTCACAGATTAGAAAGCAGAGGATCTAAGGGGTCAAGGTTTTGCCTCAGATTCTTCCGTGGTGAGGCCAGGATTCAGACAGAGAACTTTCTAGAGTGTGCTCTGTCCACGAGCTGAGGCCGGCACTGGTGTGTGACACGGGGTGTGGCTTGGGGTGTGGGGTAGGGCGTGGGGTGTAGGTGGGGAGTGGGGTGTGACGACGAGGCCAGCGGGCGCTGCCTGCCGGGGGCCCTGGGTGGTGCGGGGCTCGACGAGGCCAGCGGGCGCTGCCTGCCGGGGGCCTAGGTGGTGCGGGCGGCCAATATTGACTTTGGTAAACACCATTTTGCACAGAGCGCGAGGCGAGGGCGGGGGCGCGCTGACCCGGGGGGCGGAGGCAGCGGCTCCGCATTTAGACGAGGCCATTAGCGGCGATCGATGGCCTCGCCGCGCGCTCCGGCCGCTGGGCGCTCCCAAATGAAGGTTAAGTTTGCTCTGCGCCCCGGCGCGGCCGGCCATGCGCTCGCATAATGGCCCCGGCCCAGCCGTCCCGGTGCGCCCAGGTTAAGCGGAGGCCGACGCACTGGCGCGCGGGGGAGGAGTAGAGCGGCCCTGGAGGCCGGGGTGTCTTTGGGCCCCTGGGTGCCCTGGTCTGGGTCCGTGTCCGGTGCCGGACTTTAAGGCGCTCCGAGCCCGGTGATGTGGTGCGTGTGTGACGCCGGGGTCCCCCGCTTGAATGCTTGATCCGCTGGCGAGGGCGCCAGAGTGCCTGGATGCCGCCTCACTCCTGTAAGCCTGAGCGGCCAGTGAGGGGAGCAGGAGCCCGGTGCAGTCCTGAGTCTGCCATCGCCTTGTTCCCCTTCCCTTCTCATCCTCAGACTCAACCGGAAACAGCTGGGGCGGGGGAGCCTGTTCCCGAACCTCCAGGGAAGGGTTCACACTGCGTTTGAGGGGAGCTGGGCAGTNGCAGGAGCCCGGTGCAGTCCTGAGTCTGCCATCGCCTTGTTCCCCTTCCCTTCTCATCCTCAGACTCAACCGGAAACAGCTGGGGCGGGGGAGCCTGTTCCCGAACCTCCAGGGAAGGGTTCACACTGCGTTTGAGGGGAGCTGGGCAGCGCAGGGACACAGGTGGGCTGTGTGCATGAACATGGGTGTGGCTGTGCCCCTGCCGTGACTACAGTGCTGGGCCAGGGGCAGCCCAGGCCTGAGCAGGTCAGAGTCGTTGTTCTTTGCTGACAGTCCACTGGGGCCTGTTGCCCTGCATCAAGGCGGCAGCCTGGCACCTCACACCTCCCCCAGCAGACCGCACCTCCCCCAGCAGACCCGCACCTCCTGGCTGTTTTATCTGTCAGCTCCACCTGTGAGCATGAGGACACTTGTCCGAGCCCTACTGACGCCCAGAAGCATCCAGCGCTGCAGTGGTATCACCTTCAACTCTCGCACCTGCTCTTTTCTCCACTTGTCACAAATAAGGAAACAGCACAGAGTGGGGAAAGAACAACTTTCCCAGAACCACCAAAGCCAGGAACTGGAGGAACAGGGAGGCAAACTGTGTTCTCCCTCCACACCCTGCTGCTTCTGCTGGTAGCCCCAGGGACGGGCGACTTTAAACACCACATCCTCAGCAGGAAGGATGCAAGCAAAATGCTGTGTGCACCCACCTGAGTGCTTAGGTAGCGTTCTCTGGTCTCTTTCGAGATCTGTTTATCTCCCACATTTAGCTGAGCAAATAGGCTCAGAGGGGGAAAGGCCGTTGCCTAAGCTCATTCAGCATGGGAGCAGGGACGAAACCCCTGGCGGCTGGGTCCCAGCAGTGTGCTGCTTGCCTAGGTCCTGGCTGCCTGCGGTGACTCTGCTGAGTGAGGGGCTCTGGTTGTGGACGGCAGGCACCAGAAGGTGAATGTGAGCCGGGTGACAGTTTGGAGGGGAAACCCAGGCAGTCTCCCCACTGGGATATGTGTGCCTTGTTCTCTCCTGGGACAAGACTCTGGCCCTCTCGTGGCCCCATCCCCAGTCAGCACACCAAGGCAGTTGGACTCGTGGGCTCCCAGGAGAAGAGGTGATGGAGTGGGCCAGAGGGGCTGGCATCTACCCCCAGGGTCTTTAGGGAATGTGTGGGGACAGTTTGTCACAGTGGGTGGCCCTGGGATGCTGTTACCAAAATGCCAGCTGAGCCCAGGAGGACCTGAGCAGAGGTTTTGAGGAGCCAGAGAAATGGGTGGCCTTTGGGGGGTGGGATGCCTTCCTTCCACTCTCCCCAGCCCCCAGCTCCCTAGCGAGGGTGGTTATTCTGAGGGCCCGGGAAGCTTCCTAAGGAAGTAACTAGCATCAGCAGTTACCGTGTTCTCCCTCCACACCCTGCCGCTTCTGCTGTAACCCCAGGGACGGTGACTTTAAACGCCACATCCTCAAAAGGAAGGATGTAAGCAGGAATTAACTAGACTGGGGCTGGCCTGAGGGCGAGAGTGGCATTCCTACGGGTGGAATCTGCAGTGGGAGGCCCTTGGGTGGGAGGCAGCCTCCACTGTGGGCAGTGTCATGGCACTACCTGTGTGTGTGCTAAGTCACTTCAGTCGAGTCCAACTCTTTGTGACCCTATGTCCTTGGGATTCTCCAGGCAAGAATACTGGAGTGGGTGGGTTGCTATGCCCTCCTGGGCAGGAGGGGATCTTCCCAACCCAGAGCTTACCACTAGTGCCACCGGGGAAGCCTGATGGTACTACAGCAAAATGCAAACCTGGAGAAGTCAGCAGCCCCTGGGAGCCACGGAGGAGTTGCAGTCTTATCCAAAAAGCATTAGCAAGCCGTAGACGTAAGCAGCAGGAAGATCTGTATTTTCAAAAGATCCCGTTGGCAACACAGTTAGGCGAGAGTATCAAGGGGTGGCCATTGAGGGGGGTTGATGGTACAATCCAAGCTCAGATGACAGCTCAGATGTGGCAGAGGTATGCATGGGTGGCATGGGTGGAGGGTGAGCCGACAGACCCTGGTGATGGTCCCGCTGGGGAGGTGAGGGAGCAGGAAGTGTCAGGCTGACTGAGCTGAGGATGGACTGCTGGCTGTGGTGCCAGGCACAGAGACCAACAGGATCCCTGGCATGGGTGTTCTGTTTGGGGTCTGTTTGTGTTTCAAGTCCCTTGAAGGGACTTGAAAGAACTCGAGTAGGCAGTAGCCTGTGTGGTTCTTAGCTGAGAGGAGAGAGACATGTTATTCGCAAAGAGAGCTGAAGTCAAGGACATGATGAGGTCATGTAGGGAAGGAGGATGGGGTGAGATGAGAAGCAGGATAAAGGTAAAGGCCCAGGACAAGAGGACAAGCTAGCAAAAGACCCGAGAGAAATCAGCTGAGAGCAACAGAGCATGGCCCCAAGAGAGGATGAGTGCGAACTCTCCAGGCCTTTGCACAAACTCCTCTCTCTCTCTGAAGTCCATCCTCTTCCAACCAGCCCACTCCTGATCTTTCAAAGCACAGAACAGGTCCAGTGTCCTCCAGGAGGCATTCTTCAGCGCTGCTCCCTCCCCGGAGCCAGATAAGGTTCTTGGGCTTCCCACACCCCCTGGGCAGAAGCAGATGGTGGAGAGAGCAGAGCTGTGGAGCCGGACAAGCTGCTCTACAGACGTCTCGGTCTCCTCAACTGTCAAATGGAATTACTGCTCTGCGGGGATTCTATTTCTCCTGAAGATCAAATGATAGAAAGCATAGAAAACCTATACTTCCTAACACGACTCGGGAAGTAGAAGCTACAATTTTCTTAGTTCTTATCACATTGTAGTACAGACATCTGCTTTTGTCTCTTCTCCGGCTCAGCCCTCGAGCTCTCTTTACCTGATAGGGTTTTATCCATCTCAGCATCCCCAGTGTCTGGCCCGGAGCCTGGTACTTTACAATGTACCATGTGCTCATTGTAATCGGAGTGAAGGGCATTTGGTGGGAACAGGAGTGTTCAGGGTAGACCTCCTGCAGGAGGAGGGGCAGAAGCCAGCGCCACCTCCCCCCCGACCCCCAAAAAAGGCACAGTATAAGGCTGTCTCTTATACACATCTGGCTCGGGGAGGAGGCAACAGCTTGAACACGTTTCTCCCAGCCGAGGGGCCTGGAGATGACTTCTCAGCTGAATTTCGACCTCTGAGTCACATACTCTCTCTGAATTTCAGGCAGCCCCAGCCCTGGGGCTGAGCTGGCGAAAAGTGGAACTCAAGACCTGCCTCAGAGGGCTCCCCAGTGAACCCCAGGCCCGCCCCCACCCCCAGGCCTGGCCTCACTGCCCCTTGCCTGCCTGGGCCAAGCAGAGCTGGTGGCTTCCTCCAGCCCCGGGTCCATGGCGGCTTCTCTTCCAGCCTGGGCAGGGGTCCCTGCACTGTGGGCAGAACGTGGGCTCCAGAGCTGGGTAGGAAGGCTGCTCCCCACTACACACAGTGGAGAAATGTGGGAAACTTGGGAAGCTTCTCCACTCTTTGGGTCTCGCTTTATCTGCAAAATGGGGAGCGTATCATTGTAAGAATTAAATTCTCATGTAACTAAAGTGAAAGTGAAAGTGGCTCAGTCCTGTCCTACTCTTTGTAACCCCATGGACTATAGAGTTCATGGAATTCACCAGGCCAGCATACTGGAGTGGGTAGCCTTTGCCTTCTCCAGGAGATCTTCCCAACCCAGCAATCAAACCCAGGTCTCCCACATTGCAATTGGATTCTTTACCAGCTGAGCCACAAGGGATGCCTGAGAATACTGGAGTGGTTAGCCTATCCCTTCTCCAGGGGATCTTCCCAACCCAAGAATCGAACCAGGGTTTCCTGCATTGCAGGCAGATTCTTTCCCAACTGAGCTATCAGGGGAGCCTGTAATTAAAGTACATAGCTCCTAGAAGGTGCTTACCAACTTAGCAAGTGTCAGCTTCCTTCCCTGTCCTCGGAATAGGGGCAGGAAAAGTGGGCACTGGCTGCACCCTGTGCCAGCAGCCTGCAGCACCCTTGCTTCCTCCCACAGAGAGACTCAAACTCTAAGCACAGCATGGCAGATTTTTACTCCCATTTTACCTGTGAGGAAGCCATGGCTTCAAAGGTAGCAGAGCCAGGGTTCACACCAAGGGCCATCTGACCTTGGGTTCACAGTGGCAGGTTCCAGGGGGAACACAGCCCTCTTCCAGAAGCTGGACACCCTGGCACTAGTCCTTCTACCAGCAAAGCTCCTGGCCTCTGGCAGGCCTGGCAGCTCACTGAGCCCCTCACTGGAAGTCCAGAGGGCTCAGTGACTTACGAGCAGAACCCAGAACTCATTCCCGAGCTCCTAGCCAGAGCCTGGCACCAGACTGTTTGTTGAGTGACTAAATGAATGAATTCCCAACTCTTTCTAAAACATCCGTCTCTAAGGGTGCTAAATAGCGAGATAAGTAAGTAAAAATAAACAGGAAGACTGAGGAAAGTAAATGTGAAGGATTCATTTAGTTATCAGTATAAGGAATTAATGTCATTAATCATAGATAATTAATATGCTCTTGATTATCTTTTATCCACAGTCCTTCCTTCTTTTCCTATACAAACATCTATTGGGTGCCTAGCACGGACAGGTGCAAGGATGATAATATTGAATGAGTGCTACTATGTGACTAGCACTATCCTAAGCATTTGACATGATTTTCTCACTTAACATAGCTCCAAGAAGCAGAAGCTATTATTATCATTCCCATTTTAAAGGTCAGGAAACAGAGCTAGAAATTAAATACCTTAGTCACAGTAACTTAGAAACAGGTAATGCCCGATTTATATCCAAATGCACAAATTTCAGAGCCAAGAGGGAACATGTTTTTTGCACCAAGGAACTCACTGGATGATTGAATAAGGGGTGTGCATCGTCAGAATAAGATAGAAGACTGAGATGAAGTATGTAGCATGGGGCTAGGCAAAGAGAAAATTCAAAGATGAGTATTATGAGCACTAATTTTATTGTTTAAGAATGACCAGGAAGATAGTCATTTTGTTATTAGTACCCCTTCTCTTTTCCTTGGTGTCTAATGAACTAAAAAAAGAGAAGCAAAAACAGTGAGGCGGGATGAGAGAAAAAATCCTTTAGAGGTAGCCAAAGAGCCCACACACTTTGACTAAGGAGGAAAGTGAGGCCCAGAAAAGAGTAGGAAGCTCCTCCCGGCAGTCCACCAAAGTAGGAAGCTTCAGCGTCGTTGAATGTCTAACACCAGCTGCCAGAGGGGATAAAGCTTGGTCTGTAGCCTTTGCCACCTTTTGTGGAGTCAAGACCCCTCGTGGCCAACTTCAAGCTACTAAAGGGAGGTCACGGAAGAGCAGAGCTAGGCAGAGATGTGATGGACAGCTCTAGGACCTGGCCGACTGCCGCACAGGCCGTGACAGCCTGGAGACCTCCAGCTGGCCCCTGCCCCAGAGGCACAGGAAGGACCAAGGGCCAGGCAAATGTGGAGCCCGGGAGACCTCTGAGATTAAAAAGGCCTTTCTGCTCCCCATACTCAGGTCATCACGGTCTTTTCCCAGCACAGCATGATTTGGGTGTCAGACTACCAATCCTTCTCTGGGAGCCCAAGTTGCTCATCCTGTGTACTGTCCCATGATTTGTAAAGGTCAGACTTGGTGGTGGGGCAGGGGGGTGGTGGGGCAGGGCAGGAACATCCTGGGTGATCAGTAAGATACTACAATATCTGCTTCCTTTGCATTTCTGAGGGACTGAAGGACAAATGGCCTTGGCTGGGCTCGGCTGTTCCCTTGGTCCAGACAAGACGACCAGGTGGGCTCATTTCGTAAGCACTGCATTTATTCATTTATATATCTAACACTGGTTCCTTTTCATGGCTTATCTCCTTCCCCCTGTGGCCTAGTCCCCTAGTGNGATACTACAATATCTGCTTCCTTTGCATTTCTGAGGGACTGAAGGACAAATGGCCTTGGCTGGGCTCGGCTGTTCCCTTGGTCCAGACAAGACGACCAGGTGGGCTCATTTCGTAAGCACTGCATTTATTCATTTATATATCTAACACTGGTTCCTTTTCATGGCTTATTTCCTTCCCCCTGTGGCCTAGTCCCCTAGTGCTCTCAGCTCACCAGTCCAAGACCTGGACTCAAACACAGGCGGAGCCGGCGATCCCTGCAGAGCCCCTCCACATCAGGGCCCTGCCTTCCACAGTTAGCTCTTCCTCTGGCTTAAACTGGGGCCCTTCTATTAAAATTACCTTACCGTTAGCAATGGTAGTAAAAAACAACAGTTTCATTTACTCTAATATCTATGAACAGATTACTTAACATAGCTCAGTGCTATCCCAAACAAAAAATATAGTTAAGCCCCTGCTGTGTGTCAGGAATGTAATAATGTGTATTATATGTAACCGTCCAAGCAAAGTGACGAGAAAAGTTATTGTCTGCATATTTACTAATGAATAAAGTTCTGCTTAGAAAGGCAACATAAGTTGGGTGAAGCCACATGGCTAGTGGGTGACTGAGCCAGGATTGGAACGCAGGTGTATCTGTGTTCAATAGTCTATAATATTTAATTGCTCCTCTTGATTAAGATAAAGATAATTCTGAGAGAGTGGACCTAGGATGGGCATACTACTTTCCTATTCCTTTGTAATAAATCATCGCAAATGTAGCAACTGAAAGCAACGCTCGGGACTTCCCTGGTAGTCCAGTGGCTAAGACTCCGTATTCCAAATGCAGGGGGCCTGGGTTTGTTGCCTGGTCAGGAACTAGACTCCACATGCTGCAACTAGGAATTCATGCGCCACAGTGAAGATGCTGCATGTGGTAATGCCACAGGTAAGACCCAGTGCAGCCAAGTAAATTAAAAACAAACAGACACAAAAGGCAACTCTCATTCACTGTCTCACAGTCTGTAAACCAGGAATCCAGGCGGGCTCACCTGGGTCCTCCGCTCAGTGTCTCATAAGGCTGAAATCAAGGTGTCAGCCAGTGAAGGTCTTGCAGGGGAGGCTCTGGAATAATTCAGCTTCTTAAGGTCACACACATTCTTTTTCACACGGTCACCCCCATCTCCTGAGCCAGCAACAGTGAGGCAAGTCCTTCTTGTGCTTCCAATACCTCTGACTTCCCCTTCTTCCCCCAGCTGGAGAAAGTCCACTGCTTTTAAGTGCTCATGTGATTACAGTGGGCCTCCCCAGCTAATCCAGGATAATGCCCCTATCTTAAAGTCACCTGGACCACAAAATATAGTGTAATCACAGGAGTGATGCCTTATCTTCACGATTCCAGGATTAGGACAGGACATCTCTGGGAAGCTGTTTTAGAGGTTCTGCCCACTGCAATGGGCAGGCTTTGAGAGTGGAGGTTCTAAGGGGATCCCCTAGGAAGGTCAGACTATGATGGAGATGGGCTTCCCCTCGGGGGCCTTGAACACCAAGAAATTACTGTGGGGGCTAACAGGAATGGTCCCAGGCAAGGAGGCAGGGTTTATAGGGTGAGGGTGGGGATGACAAGAAAGAGAGAGGTAGAAAGAAATGTTAACAAAAGAACAGGCTTTACATCTATAGAAAAGTTCAAGTTGTCTCTGCTTCCTTGTGAGGGTTCCTAAAAGACGCCCGATAAATAATATGCTGCTGCTGCTGCTAAGTCACCTCAGTTGGGTCTGACTCTGTGTGACCCCATAGACGACAGCCTATCAGGCTTCCCCGTCCAAGAATCTCTTCCCTGGGATTCTCCAGGCAAGAACACTGGAGTGAGTTGCCAAGTGAAGTCACTCAGCCATGTCCGACTCTTAGCAACCCCATGGACTGCAGTCTACCAGGCTCCTCCGTCATGGGATTTTCCAGGCAAGAGTGCTGGAGTGGGGTGCCACTGCCTTCTCCGGATAAATAAAATATGTGGTAGTGAACAGACTGTGCTGCTCAGTTCACATGGAATGGGATGGGCTGAGAATCATTGGGTAGACTGGGAGTAGAGCTGAGTTGGAATGAGTTGGATGGAATCATACAGGTCAAATTGGAAATAAGCAGCTTATTTAGACAGAGTGTTGGTGTGGGCTAGATTGGGATGAGTTGGATGGAGTTTAGATCAACTGAGATAGAAAGACGTGAGCAGGGGTAGCTTGGCTGGGTCTGGGTTTTGCTGGGCTACATTGATTAGGGTCAGGGTAGGATGGGTTGGGTTGGAAAGGTTTGGAGCAGATTAGACCCACTTGGGAGAAGGCAATGGCAACCCACTCCATACTCTTGCCTGGCAAATCCGTGGACGAAGGAGCCTGGTGGGCTGCAGCCCATGGGGTCACTAGGAGTCGGACATGACTGAGCAATTTCACTTTCACTTTTCACTGTCATGCATTGGAGAAGGAAATGGAAACCCACTCCAGTGTTCTTGCCTGGAGAATCCCAGGGACAGGGGAGCCTGGTGGGCTGCCGTCTATGGGGTCGCACAGAGTCGGACACGACCAAAGCGACTTAGCAGCAGCAGCAGCAGCAGCAGACCTACTTGAGGGTTGGGTTAGCTGGGGATTGGTTAGTATTTAGTTGCAGAGACAGAATCCACTCTGGATAGCTTGTATGCTGTGCTCAGCCACTCAGTCATGTCCAACTCATTGTGACCCCATGGACTGTAGCCCACCAGGCTCCTCTGTCCACGAGGATGTGCCAGGCAAGAATACTGGAGTAGGTTGCCATGCCTTCCTCCAGGGGAGCTTCCTAACCCAGGGATCAAACCCAGGTCTCCCACATTGCAGGCAGATCCTTTACCATCTGAGCCACCAGGGAAGCCCTGGATTGCTTAAGCCAAAATAAACGTGTGAATGGGTTTTTAATGGCTTACAGTAATGGTTGAAGAGCTGAAGAAGCAGATTCTAGGCTGTATCTTCAGGACCAACTCCCAAAACTGCCCTGCAGACTTGGACCACCAAGGCAGTCGCTTCTTTTGCAACCATCAGGAAGCCATCTGCCAAATCCGGAAGCCACTAGTCAAGCTTCTGGCTCCAGAAACATGCTCCTCTGTATGTCTACACCAGCAGAAATGCACAGCTCAGTATGAAAGCATGACAAGGTCTATCTTCAGAGGAAAAAAAAGTATGATAAGGAAATTCTTTGGCTAGATAACACAAAAGTAGAAGAAATGTTCATAATTGTACACCATACTGCTTTTTCTAATGTTGCATGTTTTTGAAAATTACTAGTATTATTGCAAATATTGATGGGTATCTCATGCCCTGCCTGTCTGTCCATTTGATACACTTCTGAATGAACTGCCTTGCAGGAGTTCATGGCACCTGGTGAAAACTACATCACATCTTAAACTCTAATTCTAGGGCAGTCTGGAAAATGTAGTTTCTAGCTTTTCAGCCTCTGCAGGATAAAAAGGCACAGTATAAGGAGAGAGGAATAGAGACTGAATGAGTTACTCCATACTATCTACCACCACAGAGCTAAGTAGGGAGTGGCTGGAATAAGTGGCGATGGACCAGGTTGCCTGACTGGGGCAAGTTGGACTGAGTTGAATTGGAAGGTGTGGGATGTGTGTGGCTGAGCTGAGTGGAACTGGGCTGGGAGGTAATGGAGCGGTTGGATTGTGATGGGTGGTTTGGGCTGGGAGCAGCTCTGGGGCTGACACTTGAACACTGGTGTCAAGCTCTTTGCATCCAGCGGAGGGAGAGTTATGCTCAGTTGGAGCTAGGAAAGGAGGACTTGGAGGATGGCTGTGTTGCTGAGAATGACACCTCTATTAGTGCATCCTCACTGGGCATCTGCTCCACTACCTGGGACCAGGCTTATCCCCACTTCATGCAAATTGGCCCTATCCCCAGGCTTAGGGCATGTCCAGTGTTCAGTTCAACCTCCTTTGCCCTCCTTAAAATGAAGCCAGTTAGAGCAAGAGGCTTGAGGAATAAGTTTCAAACAGAGAAACTTGCAGGATGTGTTGTCTTGGGGCAAAACCAAACCCCAAATCAGGATATCAGAGCCATATGGTTTCCTCCCCACGTTTCTGGGGGGAGGGGTTGTGGATTTTATGGAATCTGGCACTATTTCCGGAGCCCCACAGGTGCTCTGTTCACGGAGCCAAGGTAAACGGGTGCTGGCAGGCACACACGGTCACATACACCCAGAGCCATGCGTGCGAGCACAGGGATCCCCGGTTTGCAGCACATTGTCAGCGTCTGTAACTTCTCTCAGAATTGCTCTGTGAGGCAGGCGTCATTGTGTCATATCCCAAATGGAGACATTCGTGCTCAGAGAGCCTAGGCGGATTGCTCAAAGACACACAGCAAAGTGAGGATTCGTGTGTTTGTGTTTATGTGAACACTGTCTATATCCTGGACTAGGCTCCAGCCTCCAAGAGGTTTGAAGTTTTGCCCATCTTGCTCATGGTTGTGGTCCCAGCATCTAGAACAGTCCTAGCACATAGTAGGTGTCCAATATATACTTACTCAGTATACACATACATTACTAAATAAATGAGAAACTCAAGCCTCAGAAACCCATGTTGTTTTCATAGTGACAGGCACACACACCTGGGTATGCACTCACATGGTCTTTGTGACATGGGCCCTTTGTCCCATGGCTTTAAAGTCTTATCCCACCTCTGCTCACTGATGTTGCCTGGATCAGGTCACGAATTCATGCACTTCCTGACCCACTGGCTCAGGAAGAGAAACATCTGGACTCAGAACTCCAAAACGCCCCACGCGATCCTGGCATGACGAGTGCATGGACACATGTCTCCCCCTCCTTCATCACCAGCCTTCACTGAGACTCTCTTTGGGGTACAGAGCGGAGGAGACACCGGGCAGTTCCATTTGGCAGTTGGCCTTGCCCTTCCAAGAGAGGACAGGATAGAGGTCTTGGACTTTGTCTCAGCTCAGTTGGAGCAGCCTGCAAGTCTGCCTGCTCACCCAGTGCTCAGAACTGGGTCCCTGTCCAGTTTGCACAGAGCATCTTGGGATGGATGTGTCCTCATCCCCATTTTGCACACAAAGAAACTGAGGCTCCTAGAAAGTAACTGAACTTCCCAAGGTCACTGACTAGAGAGTGCAGGGTCTAGATCAGAATCGAAGTCTGTGTCACTCTGAAATCCATAGGCATTCGTGACAGGAACCCCAGGCCATCCCTGAGGGGGTACATCTCTCCTTCATCCCAGGCCCTGTGAAGGGCAGAGCGGCCATATCCCCTCTTCCCTGCATCCTGCCTCTGCACTCAGCCTGGGCCAGCACAGAGTAGGGGGGCGGGGGGACATTTCTTGCTGCCTCCGACTGGTATTGACGGACCAAGTGACTATTGTAAATGCTACGGTGTTGTGTAATCAGTAGGAAAATGTGACTGTGTCCCCAGAGATGCCACTGGCATTTTGGAGAAAATCCCATCCTTGATTTTCTGGGCCAGTTTAGTTGAAATGTCTGGGTGACAGGGACAGGCTGGAGGCTCTGCTATGTGGGGCTGGACAGATCGCTTGCTGCCCTAGCCCCTGCCTAGGAGAGTAGGGACTGGGTGTGTGGGTGTGTGTGGTTCCGGGTGTGAGTGTGCGTGAGCACAGGAGCAGGGCCCAGGGGCCCAAGCTCTTGAGTCACACTGTGGGCTCAGATCTCAGCTCTGCTCTGTACTCATTTCCTCTACTGTAAAACCAGGATGGCAACAGTGCCCAGCTCAGTAGTCTGTCATGGGATTAAGTGAGAAGATGTAGGAAAGCAGATAGCGTGCAGTACAGAGTCTGGTGCATTACTAATGATAAATATTTGTGGAGTGAATGAGTGAATGCATGAGCAAACAAAGGGAAAGTGCATGAAAGCATGGAGCAAGGAGCATGGCGCAGCAGAAAGAGGAGAGCGTTTAGAGTCAGGAGACCCAAGTTGGAGCCATGCCTATCATTTACTAGCTGAGCAACCTTGGGCAAGTCACTTAACCTCTCTGAGCCTCAGTTAATAATAGCAATAATCCCTGCCTCTCCGGTTGTTGTGAGGATTAAACAAAAGTACAGGGTGGAACTGCTCTGTCAACGGCAGGGCACTGTGCAAATGTTAGTTCTAATTATTCTCCACAATTATGACTGCTCCATGGGAGGCCTGTGTGTGAGTGAGCATGGGGGAAGGATGTGGTGAGGGTGGGCCTGTGACCAGGCTATGTGTGCACGTTGATTGCGTGTGGACGTGTTTGGAGAAGTGGGGCCATTAGAAAAACCATCAGCCCTCTAAGTTGTTCTTTCTCTTGCTAAACTCAACCTGCCAGGCTGACATCGGAAGCAGGAATTAGTGGGAAGTCTGGGGGGACAGGATTAGTGGCTGAACTTTCTATTCCTGGAGACCCTCTTTTCTCAGGAGGTCAAAGCAATTTCCATATATTATCCTGCTGGCAGCTCGGGAAGGTCAGGGAAACGGCAAACACATGACTCTTATTCCTTAGATGGAGAAACCAAGGCAGGAAGGGCAGCTGTTGAAGCTCGTCCTGCTTGGACTCTGTTGGAAGCATCATGAGAAGGACCCTACAGCCACCCTGGCCTGTCCCAGTCAGACCAGCTGGCAATGGCTCATTCATTTTAGTGTTTATTACAGTCCCCCTGGTCCCCATTCCCTGTCCTGGGCTGTGTGTATTTCAGGGGCAGACTGGAGCAGGACCCCCAAGTCCCTGCCATACGACCCATAATCACTGGAGGGTCTTCCTCTGTCTCAGTCTCCACCTTTCAGCCTCTAGCCAGCTGTTGCCCTAATTCCCCTCTACTAGTCTTTCAAGTTCAATCCACTTCTTCCAGGAAGCCTGCCAGACTGCCCTATCTGGCAGATGAAGAAGTTATTCTTCGTTGAGCCATTGCAGCATTGGAACTGGGAGAAGGAAGGGGCTTGGAGGCCCAGCCGCATTGCACCTCTGAGGATGGGTCAAACCAGGATGTGCTATCTGAAACCAATCAAAGTAAGAATTATTCATGTGCTGTGACTGTGGAGCTGGTGAGCCTTGGAGCCTCAGGGTAAGTTCTCTGAGTCTCAGAATTGGTCTCCAGACCAGCAGCATCATCCAGGAACTTGTTAGAAATGTCAACTCTAATGCCAGACCTGCACAAGAAACTCTGGAGGAGCGAGAATAATCCTCCTCTGATCCTGATGCTTCAAAAGATCATGAACCACTGGGCTCAACGAAGCTAGTTCCTCACATCCACACCCAGACACCTGTCCCTGAGCAAGCTCAGGAAGCCCCGCCTTCCCCACACTGGCTTTGGTTCACCCTGAGGAGGGTTCCTGCCCTAGAGATCCAGTATCTCCCCAGAGAGGGAGGGGCTAGCAGCTCCACCGCCCTTTCAGTTCCTATCACCTGCCTCAAATATGTCTCCTGCCTTTCTACTGTGTCACCCCTTGATGCCCTTGAGACTGCCCCCCTGGAAGCCTCTTGGATCTTCTACAGAGCAGGGACCCTACCTGCCACCCTCTTCCTTTGCTCACTTCCCTACCAAGACCCAGCCCTCACTCACCCGGCCTCCTCATCCTCCATGTGTCTGGGGCAAGCCCTAAATCTTTCCTTGTGTGGCTCTTGGGAAGTGGCTTCTTCCTTCTCAGGGCCTGTGTGTCCCCTCTCGTAAGGAGGAGAAGCCCTTCCAGAACCTGCCTAAGGTCCTGGACAAGGTCAGTGGATTGCAAGGCAGTGAGCAGTAGGCCACCAGCACTGCTCCTCAAGTCCCAGCAAGTGGTCAGACCGCTGAGGTGCCAGGCTTACCGTCCACCCCAGGAGGGGCACAGTCCTCCACCTCTCCTCCTTCCCAGTGGGGCAGTCACAGCAGCTGCCATCTTCCCTGACGAAAGCACCTACTGTTCCAGAACCAGCCGACTGACTCCACGCTCTGCAAGCTTTGACCCCTGTCTCATTAATCCACCCCTCCCCCAACAGTCTGAGGAGTACCTCATCCCAGTGTACAGGTTCAGAACTGATGCCCAGAGAGGTTCTGTGGTTTAACTGCAATCTCACAGCCAGTACAAGAATGAAATTCCAACCCAGATCTAACTCCAAAGTCCTCTTCCTTAACCTCCAAGAGAACAAGAAGGCCACCACTGGAGCAAGGAGCAATGGGAGGCAGGAAAGCAGAGGCAGCCTGGATGCTGGCTCCACTCCTTGCCAGTGAACGGCTGTGGGTCGTGGGTCTGTCTCAGCTGCCCCATTTGCATACTGCGAATAATCCCTGCCCTGCCCACCTCACTGGATTCAAGAACAGAGGTGGAAGTGCATAGACAACAACTGTGGCGGCGTCCAGAGCTGGGACCGAGTGCGCACCATGCTTTACAGCTTAAGAAGCGCGTGCCTGTGTGACCTCCAGTCACCCTGTCTGAAGCTCATCAACCCTCTCCAGCATCATCGCAAACTGAGGCGGAGGAGTCGGATGCTAGACGGCAGGGGCCGGGCCAGGAGCCGGGTGCGCCTCCGGCCACGAGCGCAAGGGGGCGCCATGGGCTCACAGCGAGCTGGGGCGGCGGAACCCACCGCGAGAGATCGCGTTCGTACTCCTCCTCACAGCAGAAAGGCTTCGCAGAGCGCCGGGGGGTGCCCGGGTTCCAGGAGCGACCAGGAGGCGTGGAGGAGGATTGCGCCGAGTCTGAATTTGAAATGTGAAGTCCGGAAAGTCAGCTGCCTCTCCCCGCTGTGTGACCTCCCCTGAGACGTTCGACCTCTCTGAGCGTCACTTATAAAATACAGAAATGTAACTCCCTCCACCGATGCTGCTCTAACCCAGTCCACCAAAGGCTCCTGAAACCACAAAATGAGATCGCTGGTTCAGACTAGCAATGCAAACTGTACACCCTCATTCACACGTAGAAATTCGCTCCTTTCTCACTCTTCTTGGACTCTGCATCCGAAGCCCCTCGGAGTCGGCACGCAGGGATCTCCGCATTCCCATTTTACAGAAGCGCAAACGAAGGCTCAGAGGGGTCGCTCTTTCGGGGGTCTTGTGGGTCATTCGGGCATACACGGAATGGTCTCCTGACACCAGCACCGGACTGTCCCTTCCTGGTCCAGCGGCCTCAGGTCCCTGGCAGCACTGACCTCTAGCGACTGGGGTACGTATGAGCCTTCTGCAGATTCCGGAGTGCTCAGGAGTCTGAAACTATCGAAGCCGAAGCGCCCATAAGCTCCGGATCTCCCGCTTGGGCCCGCTCAGCCTAAGGCCAAGGGTACTCGGACCCCAATTCTGGTCCTAGCTTCTAGCTCGGCCACACTGCCATCCCTGGGCGTCCCTGGCTGCAGCGTAACCGGTGTGTGATGGGGGCCTCTCTTTGGAGGCAGAGGGCTCACCCCGGCTCCGGACGCCGGGGCTCTCCGCCCGCGGGCCCCCACCCTGCCTCTTCCGAGCCGCACCCCGATGCACCCCCGCCCCACACACACACACACGCTGGGCAGGATCGCGGGGGGTCAGGCCGCTGGAGGGGTGGCCCATACGGCCCCCTCGCCTGCGCCCGAGGCTGCAGCTGTGTGCACACGTGTAATTAGCTCTAATTATCCCGGGCTTTTTCAGTTCGTAGGCTCCAGGCCTGAGAGCCGCGCCGGGTGAACGCACCCTCTCCGCCCAGGGAACCGGCTCTATCCCAGTCCCCAGGACCTCGCGTCGCCTGTGTGCCCACGCCACCACCCAGCGTCTACACCTCCGCCACGTGCTGGCCTGTGAGCGTGTTTGTGTGTCCGCGGGTGTGTGTTCACACTCACGCGTCTGAGCACGAACCTGGCGCGGAAAGGGAGAGGGGCGGTGGCGCGGCGGAAGGAGAACCAAATGGTTCTCAGCTGCGAAGGAAGGAAGCGTCCGGGCCTTCTGTCTCCCGTCCCCGCCAGTCCTGCATAAACATGAGCCCCCACCACCAGCACCCCGGGGCAGCGGCCCAGACCGAAAATCCCAGGATTTCTGCCCTAACCGCGGAGCCGCGGTGTTGACGCAGCTCTGCTCCCCACGCCCTCGAGCCGTTTAGCCCCTCGGCCAGCAGCAGGCCTCTCTGTCCACAGGTGGCAGAGCCAGGGCTCCGAGAGGTCGGGGCGCTCGTCCCAGGCGGCGCAGCCGCCAGGAGGGCCGCAGCGCAGGATTGGGGGCGGCTCTAAGACGGAACTGCGGGGACAGGAGCGGAACGCTTCCGACTCCCGCGTCCTCTTTGTCGACTGTCTCCCGTCCCCGCCAGTCCTGCATAAACATGAGCCCCCACCACCAGCACCCCGGGGCAGCGGCCCAGACCGAAAATCCCAGGATTTCTGCCCTAACCGCGGAGCCGCGGTGTTGACGCAGCTCTGCTCCCCACGCCCTCGAGCCGTTTAGCCCCTCGGCCAGCAGCAGGCCTCTCTGTCCACAGGTGGCAGAGCCAGGGCTCCGAGAGGTCGGGGCGCTCGTCCCAGGCGGCGCAGCCGCCAGGAGGGCCGCAGCGCAGGATTGGGGGCGGCTCTAAGACGGAACTGCGGGGACAGGAGCGGAACGCTTCCGACTCCCGCGTCCTCTTTGTCGATCGCGGATCCCCAGCCCTGGAAGCCCCTGGTCCTGCGTACTCGGTCCGTGGCGACTTCCAGTCCACTCCCTGCGGCCGACTCGCCTAGTCTACGCGGAAGGGAACCAGGGAGCCGGGGAAAGCCCCGGGAGCCTCAGCTGGAGGTGGCAGGGTCCGCCCCGGGTCCCCCGGAGCAGGATTTCTCAGCACACTTGCTCTGCCTTCCCTTCCCCTTTCCGGGGGCCTCTGTGTGTCCCCCTGTCCCGGCTCCCGGCTCCAGTCTCTTTTCTTTCTTGCTCTCTGACCCTGTTGACTCCTTGCCCGGTGTCTCGCACCGCCTTTGTCTCTGTCTCTGCCTCTCCTCGGATCTCTGCTGGTGAAGCAGCCCCCCACCCCGCCCCCGCAAAGGAACACACACCGGCAGAATCCGCCTTTTCAATAAAAAACGACAACTGGGAAACAGAGTGAATTAAAAAGCATTAACTTAAAAACAATCCATGTGTCTGCAAATGCGTTCCAAATGGCAGCCCTTCGGCGGGGGTGGCGGGGGGGAGGGGGGACTGGTCGGCCATATGTTCTGGAGCCTCAGACACAAAATACAGGGGTCTCAGCGCCACGCGGTGGATCCTTCCCGCTAGCCACCTGGGACAGCAAAGTCTAGGGAGCGGGATTTCGTCTGTGCCCTCACCCTGGCAGACCCCCCCCCCCCCCCCCCCCCAACCCCCCCCCCCCCCCCCCCCCCCCCCTCCCCGCTCCCCCCCCCCCCCCCCCCCCCCGCCCCCCCCCCCCCCCCTCACCC
>SJYX01001190.1:0-15089 GCA_006410675.1 Oreotragus oreotragus | reverse complement strand
CCTAAATTCCTGGTCCCTCCCACGATGCTGTCATCTACTGGTCCCTCCTACTCCCGATGCCTCCAAACCTTCCTATACTGACAGCTCTCCCTTTGCACCAGCCCTCACCAGCCCCCCTACACAGATTCCACCCTCTTCCTTCCCCACCCCACCGCACCCCTAGTCTTGGACCCCATACTTCCGCACCCAGGGCCTGCCCTGCCCCACCCCCATTCTGCCCTTCTGCCCCTAGACCACCCAGCAGCCCTGGCTCGGGGAGAAGCGGTTAGAACGAAGCTTTCCTTGGCCTGAAGAAATTCTCCAGGGAGCCGCGCAGAGAAAGGGAGCTCCCAGTCCTGGTACCTGCAGCCTCTCTGTTCTCCCAGAGGACATCAAAAGTTGTATATCTGAAGGCAGCGTAGTTCTCCAAGCATAACAGAAGTCAGTGCTGTCCTTTGAAGCCCTGACTTTGAGGGGGAACTCCCCTCCCCTCAAAGTTCATCCTGCCACCCTTAACCACTCCTGGCAACCATCCTCTGCCCCTCTGCCTGGGAGTTGGAAGGATTGGAGAACCTCAAACAGGGGCATAATTAGAGAAGAGGGGACTGGGCAGGGTGCCCAGATTCTGCCGCCCCCTCTTCTCAACTGGCAAGGACACCCTAAGACCATAAACCAGACAGGAGGAAGATCTGGATTCTTAGTCTTGCTCTGCTGGTGATGATGACTTAAGATTAGAATAGTGATAATATTAACAATCATCATCATAACAGAGCAGCTAACACTTGTTGAGCTCCTTCTGGTGCATGCCATACACTAGCGCACAGAAATCACTAACAGCTGGAGGAGTTTCAGCAGTAGCTTGCTCTGCCTGGGCCTCAGTTTCCCTCTCTGTAGAAGGAAGGGGTGGGACCTCCAGGCTAGACAGTGAATCTGAAACGTCTGTAGTTGAATCAAAATCTAGACAAGCTGTATCTGTCGTCACCATTCCTATCTGTTCAATAAAGATATCAGGAAGCCAACCAAGAAAAAGTTCAGAATTATTCTGTGTTCTTGAAACAACAAAATGAAAAAGCCATCCCTTTTTTAAAAGTCCTAACAGTTCTCAAGCAAACTGGTCTTTCTCCTAAGAGTCTGCAAGGTGCCATTTAATTTTATTTTTAATGATAAAACTGTTCTTTGTTCATTATACAAGGGAACATTTTAAAATTCACCACACTACTCCTATATCACAAGCCTCACCCAGTGGCTTATCAGATTCTGGGGGAGCCCGGTATGAGGATTTATATAAAACTCCCTGATGATTCCGATAGAATTCTGATTTGCTTGATTTCTGAATCTGATATCAGCTATCTCCTCCAGTGTATCATTCACATATAATCCCATACCTGATTCTCATACCTGATTCTGAGTGAGAATCACTGAGGTTAGGTTCTAAGAATTTTTGTTTCTACAGATTTAAGCAGCTTCTCTGTCTCCATGTGTATCCTGTTCCAGGGAGCCTGTGAAGGTGTATGCACCACATACCTGTAAGTCTAGGCACGGGTCTGCATGCACACGTGCAGGTGTGTGTTTCCTTGTGTGTCTCTGGGTGTCTGTGAACATATGTGCTGGGAGCATATGCGTGTCTCCAAGGGTGGGTACCTGCACCTCTGGGTGAATTTGTTGTGGCTGTGCCTCAGCATCATGTTTACATACGTGAGGAGGCTTTATGCTCGTGTGTGGATACGTCCTGTGTGCCTGCATTGGTGAGCCTGCCATTTTCTGAGGCCTCCAACAGAGCAGGAGTTTCTGTGGAGGAGGAGCTCCATCCAGGCCCCTGAAATGCCAGGTGAGCAGTCTCCAGGACCCAGAACTCACAGTCAGAGCTCCTCTCCTGGTTGGGGAAGAGGGACGATGATTTTGAGCATAAACATGGATCTCTGTGCTGAGCATTCTAATTCTGCAAGCCAAGCACAGAGCCCGGGCAGCCACCAGCTAATTAGCCACCCTGGGGTGGGGCGGGGGGGAAATTGCCTGTATTGGAGTGGATAATGTGTTTGCCTGTTTCCGTAGGATCCTTGACCAACTGAACACCCGCCTCCTCCCTCCTGCTGTATCCCACAGGCCTGTCTCCCCGTGCCCCCAGCTCAGAAAGATGGTGCAGTGTTTGGCTCTAATACATCGGCTTTTCAAACAGGCCAATTGCTAAGCAAATGTCATTTGGGCTGAAGCTTGGAAGGCTCTAAATGAGATAAATGATTCATTTGAATAGGTGAAGATGGGTCTCCTGCTGGATGAAGATGAGCAGATAAAGTCCCCCACGTCAAAGAGAGGCTCCATGTCCCCTCTCCAGGCACACTGTGCTCTCAGGCTGGGGTTCCTCTGCAGCGTAGAAGAGGCAGACCTGCAGCTGAGAATCTCAGGCTTGACAGATCCCTGGTCCCAGAGAGCCTCCAAGCCCCTCTGTCCACTTCCTTTCAGCAGCTGCTATGGGCTGGAAGGAGCAGGAGCCCTGCCAGGCTGGGCTAAAGGGCAGCTGCCTACAGCAGTCTGAGTCATGCCCTTCCCAGGCTTGTATACACATGTGTACACGTATCACACATGGGTCACTTGCACAGGCGGCCTAAGCCCATGACTTCAACCTGTGCTAGGCTCTCAGGTACACATAGGTCTACACAGAGGCACACACTAAAGTACATAAGCTCCCGTTCCACCACTGTTCTAACTGACAAGACATAAGTGGACATTAAGACAATACACCAGTTCATAAGCAGATACAGATATGAATAGATGTCATATACAGATATTGTTATGGACTGAATATTTGTGTCCTCCCCACAAATTTATATGTTGAAGCCCAAACCCCCAATGTGATGGTATTAGGAGGTAGGGCCTCTGGGAGGCAATTAAGTTAGATGAAATCATGAGGGTGGGGCCCCTATGAAGGGATTGGTGTTCTTATAAAAAGAGGAAGAAAGATGAGAGCTGCTCTCTGTACCGTGTGAGGTCACAGTGAGAAGGTGGCCAAGTGCAAGCCAGAAACAAATCTGCCAGCAACTTGCTCTTAGACTTTTCAGCCTCCAGAACCATGAGAAAATAAATGTCTTTCATTTAAATCTCTCAATCTGTGGTTTTTTGTTATAGCAGCCCAAGTAGACTAATACAGGTATGAACTAGGAATTACGCTTGCACACATTTGCAAATATTAATTCAGGTATCAGCGAAAATTACTGACACACTTCTCGATGGGGAGTAATGGGTGTTACCCCTACCACTGCTTCTGGAATCACTTACTGAGCTCTCACTGTGCTGAGTGTTTTACAGAGGTAATTAGCACACGTTATTCTCAAGATAGCCCCCTTCCCCCTGAGGGAGACATTTATTAGCAAAAAATTACTGACACACTTCTCGATGGGGAGTAATGGGTGTTACCCCTACCACTGCTTCTGGAATCACTTACTGAGCTCTCACTGTGCTGAGTGTTTTACAGAGGTAATTAGCACACGTTATTCTCAAGATAGCCCCCTTCCCCCTGAGGGAGACATTTATTAGCTCCCAGAGAGCCTCCAAGCCCCTCTGTCCACTTCCTTTCAGCAGCTGCTATGGGCTGGAAGGAGCAGGAGAGATTAAATCTTAAATAAGGTGCTCAGAGTTAGTTGCACGACTCTATAAGGTAGAGCTGGGATTTGGACCCAAGTCTCCTGACTCCCTGGTGGCTCAGACAGTAAAGAATCTACCTACAATGCAGGAGACCAGAGTTCAATCCCTGGGTAGGGAAGATCCCCTGGAGAAGGGAATGGTAACCCACTCCAGTATTCTTGCCTGGAAAATCCCATGGACAAAGGAGCCTGGAGGGCTACAGTCCATGGGGTCGCAAAGAGTCAGACATGACTGAGCAAGTAACACACTTCTAACTCCAATATGCACGTTCTGTTGGGAATAAGCCATCTAGCACTGGGAGTTAGGGGAGGTGAGCCTCTCCCTCCTGCTATGCCCATGAGGCCAAAGCCTCCATCCACCAGGGCCACGTGGCTTGTGCAGCTCTGAGCCTTATTACTCGCATCATTGGTGCGTGTAGTCTCCAGGAGTCCTACACGGTTCCCCAGGCTCAGATCCACAAGTATCCCTGAAATTGTTAAAGTATTGGTTGTGACTTTTGTACAAAATAATGACCGTGATCAGAACAATAACACAAACTGGTTTTAATATGTGCCCAGCTTAAATGACAGGTTCAGCTCCTGTGTTGACAGTTTCTAATGATGCAAGATTATTTTATTCTCCATACAAAGTCACTCCTCAGATTAATGTAGCTCCGTGTTTTTAGTCAATACTGGAGTCATTTCAAGGTGCATTTGGACAAGATCTCTTAACTGCAGCCTCCATATCCACACCCAGATATCTCATTCACAGCTTAACAGGGTCCAGGGTGTGTTCTGTTTGCCCTGACCCTACCTCTCTTGGGCTCCCACATCCAGTCCTCCTGAAGCCCCTCGTACTTGTCTAGAGCTCTCCTGTGGATATTCTGGAGTTTCCATCAACCCCAAGCCAGAGAAGAGCTTGGAGCAGCCCCACAGACATGTCACATTCCTTCATCCCTGGGCCAGCACCCTGGCTGGCTCCCTTGGAAGAAAAATGAAGGTCCTCCTGACAGGCAAGCATAAATATTTTCTTTCCCAGCCTGGTTCAGATGGGGATACTTTCTGTTAATAAAGTGGCAGCTGGCTATCTGGGAGTGTCTAAACGTGGCCTTCCCTGGCAGGGAGCACGTCATCCACCTCTGTTCACATCCCCAACAGATGACAAGACTTTGCTGGCCTTGCTCCTTTCAGGAATGTGCCTCAGATGGCAGAGAGCAGGCAGGCAGGGAGCATTCATGTCACACCAGTTTTGTCTTCTATCTCTTGAGGGTCTGGGAGGAGCAGCCTGAGTTTGCGACTCTTGGCAAGCATGCCTATCAGGAGCAGGGCCATCGGGCGCCCTACATCACACGATGCGGCTCTATTTATGGGGCAGGAGGGAATGTTGGAACAGGCTGGGTTGTCCCCCTTTGAAAGGTGCTCAGACCAGAAAGGGCAAAACACAACGTAATGGGAAAGCGTGCTTTTCTTTGAGGCATGTGGCCTGGAAATGGAGCTGCAAGGCCCGGAAAGGTTTTGAAATCACATTCTGGGCCAGAGCCTCCCCCGCCCCCACCTGGGACTAGGTGTGAAAATGGAAGACAGGGCACCTCTCCTCACCACTCGTCACCAGCCAGCGCTGTTTGAAATGAAAACAAAAAATTCTTCCTTAAAAGAAAATGTGTTTTCCAAAGTACTGTGAATTCTCCCCTTGACTCCCAAAGCCTCAGACAGTGGTGTGAAGGCGCAGTTCACAGCCTGAAGCTTCGGAGGCTGTTTTGGGAAGAAGGAAGGCACCACTGTCAGGGTGCAGCAGCATCAACCTCCTGGGTGTTGGGGATAGCTCTGTGCAAAACCGGAATTCAGTCAACAAGCATTTGATGAGCACTAGGCCTCTGGGGGTGGAGAAGGAAATGACAACCCACGCCAGTGTTCTTGCCTGGAGAATCCGTGGACAGAGGAGGCTGGTGGGCTGCTGTCCATGGGGTCGCACAGAGTCGGACACGACTGAAGTGACTTAGCATGCATGCATGCAGGCCTCTGGGGGAGGGTTTCCCTGGTGGCTCAGTGGTAAAGAATCCACCTGCAATGCCATAAACTCACAGGAGACGGGGCTTCAGTCCCTGGGTCAGGAAGATCCCCTGGAGAAGTAACTGGCAACTCACACCAGTACTCTTTCCTGGGAAACCCCATAGACAGAGGAGCCTGGCAGGCTGCAGTCCATGGGGTCAGACATGACTGAGTGACTAAATAACAAACGCTCCTAGGGGACAAAAAGACATAAAGATTTCAGTCACCTGGTTTCAAATTTCTGCTGTATCTGGTTGTCTGGGGAAAGTTACCCGACCTCTCTGGAGTGTTGGTTTCCCCGTACATAAAATGGAGCCAATAATACAGATCTCAAAGGACTGTTACAAGGACTCTCCTGAAGGCTGTGTATGAAAGTGTCCACTGCAGCACTTGGCTCCTCAGCAGGTTTGCAAACTGTTCGAAGTTGGTGAAGGAGCACTCAGAGGCTTCCTGTGCCTATAGAACGGGGCAGAGCTCCTTGCTTCTGTAGTCAATACCTTCTGGGATCTGACCCAGCTGCTTCTCTCTCCCAGTGGCCAGGGTTCTCTTACTGAAGTCGGCCTGCCAGTAAGCCCAGTCTACCACAGTCCCTCTGCTCGTGCCACCCAGCTGCCATCCCCACGTGCTTGTCCATACTGTTTGCACACCCCCCCAAACCCTGAAACAGTCCCGTCCCTCCTCACCACAACTTTAAATGGGATGCCTTCGCTTCAGGGATAACAGTACCTACCACTTTCCGTGTGCTGTGCATCAGACACATCTTGTATGACATTTTACACAATCAGGAAAGAGAATCGAGAGAAAACAAAAGGGGATAGGAAAGACTTTCCAGAAGAGGAATGATGTGGTCATAGTTATCATAGAAGAAAGCACCCTGGATCAAAGAGGCATCTGGGGCTCAAGAGGAGGCTGAGAGGTCAGGGAGAAGGCTAGGGTGAGGAAGAGGCTGAGGGTCAAGGAGGAGGTTGTTGCAATGTCCAAGCAAGACAAGATAGCGATAGCAGCTTTTAGGCAGAGAGAAGAGGCTGGATTGGAGACTTCACTCCATTTATCCATTCAGTACATACATATGCAGTGGGCACCTATCTATTCATTATGTATTTAGTGGCCAGGCTATATGCCAGCTGCGGGGATATAGCAGGGAACAAAGCAAACCAAAACCCCTGCCCTCCTTGAGTCGGCATCCTAGCAGGAAAAACAGGATCAACAAAATAAGAAAAATCTACAGAGCATTAGACAGAGGAGCCTGGCGTGCTGCAGTCCACGGGGTCGCAAAGAGTCAGACGCATGAACTGAGTTGCTCAGTTGCGTCTGACTCTTTGCGACCCCATGGACTGCAGCACACCAGGCTTCCCTGCCCATTATCAGCTCCTGGAGCTTGCTCAAACTCATGTCTATAGAGTCAGAGATGCCATCCAACCATCTCATCCTCTGTTGGCCCCTTCTCCTCCTGCCTTCAATCTTTCCCAGCATAAAGGTCTTTTCCAGTGAGTCAGTTCTTTGCATCAGCTGGCCAAAGTATTGGAGTTTCAGCTTCAGCATCAGTTGCTCCAATGAATATTCAGTACTGATTTCCTTTAGGATTGACTGGTCAGATCTCCTTGTAGTCCAAGGGAGTCTCAAGAGTCTTNCCAGCATAAAGGTCTTTTCCAGTGAGTCAGTTCTTTGCATCAGCTGGCCAAAGTATTGGAGTTTCAGCTTCAGCATCAGTTGCTCCAATGAATATTCAGTACTGATTTCCTTTAGGATTGACTGGTCAGATCTCCTTGTAGTCCAAGGGAGTCTCAAGAGTCTTCTCCAACATCACAGTTCAAAAGCATCGATTCTTCAGCACTCAGCTTTCTCTATAGTCCAGCTCTCACATCCATACATGACTACTGGAAAAACAATAGCTTTGACTAGATGGACATTTGTCAGCAAAGTCATGTCTCTGCTTTTTAATATGCTGTCTAGGTTGGTCATAGCTTTTCTTCCAAGGAGCAAGCATCTTTTAATTTCATGGCTGCAGTCACCATCGGCAGTGATTTTGGAGCCCAAGAAAGTAAAGTATCTCACTGTTTCCATTGTTTCCCCATCTATTTTGCCATGAAGTGATGGGACTAGATGCCATGATTTTTGTTTTTTTGAATGTTGAGTTTTAAGCCAGTTTTTTCACTCTCCTCTTTCACTTACATCAAGAGGCTTTTTAGTTCCTCTCCACTTTCTGCCATAAGGGTGGTATCATCTGCATATCTGAAGTTATTGATATCTCTCCCAGAAATCTTGATTCCAGCTTGTGCTTCATCCAGCCTGATATTTCTCATGATGTACTCTGCACAAAAGTTAAATAAGCAGGGTGACAATATACAATATATAAAGACAATAACATGCCTTTCCTCCTTAACATACTCCTTTCCCAATTTGGAACCAGTCTGTGGTTCCAAGTCCATTTCTAACTGTTGCTTCTTGACCTGCATACAGATTTCTCAGGAGGCAGGTAAGGTGGTCTGGTACTCCCATCTCTTGAAGAATCACAGTTTATTGTGATCCACACAATCAAAGGCTTTGGCATAGTCAATAAAGCAGAAGTAGATGTTTTTCTGGAACTCCCTTGCTTTTTTGATGATCCGACGAATGTTGGCAATTTGATCTCTGGTTCCTCTGCCTTTTCTAAAACCAGCTTGAACATCTGGAATTTCACAGTTCATGTACTGTTGAAGCCTGGCTTGGAGAATTTTGAGCATTCCTTTGCTAGCATGTGAGATAAGTGCAATTGTGCAGTAGTTTGAACATTCTTTGGCATTGCCTTTCTTTGGGATTGAAATGAAAACTGACATTTTCCAGGATAAGTGTTATGGAGAAAAATCAAAGCAGGGGAAGGAGATATAGAAGGAAGAGGTCAGTGACAAAATTATAGGTGCAGAGCCACAGAAAGCCTTAGGGTAGCTTTTGAGCAAAGCCCTGAGAGGGCCAGCTCTGCAGATGTCTGGGATACCCCCCAGGCAGAGGGAAACAGGAGTGCAAAGGCTCGGGGCAAGCATGTGCCTGGGGAGAGGATTAGGAGAAGAGGTCAGAGATGAAAAGAGGCTGGATTACAAGAGACCTTGTGCATCCCAGCAAAGACTCCTTAGTTCAGCTCAGTTCAGTTCAGTCACTCAGTCGTGTCCAACTCTTTGAGACCCCATGAATCACAGCACGCCAGGCCTCCCTGTTCATCACCATCTCCCAGAGTTCACTCAGACTCACGTCCATCGAGTCAGTGATGCCATCCAGCCATCTCATCCTCGGTCATCCCCTTCTCCTCCTGCCCCCAATCCCTCCCAGCATCAGAGTCTTTTCCAGTGAGTCAACTCTTCGCATGAGGTGGCCAAAATACTGGAGTTTCAGCTTTAGCATCATTCCTTCCAAAGAAATCTCAGGGCTGATCTCATTCAGAATGGACTGGTTGAATCTCCTTGCAGTCCAAGGGACTCTCAAGAGTCTTCTCCAACACCACAGTTCAAAAGCATCAATTCTTTGGCACCCAGCCTTCTTCACAGCCAGTGCTGTACCAACCCACAAACAATTACCTCCTGGAGCAAGTATCCTTATCAATCAGAGTTCACAGATAAGCAAATGAAGTAACGAGGCTGGGGTCACATGGTTTTTAAGAGGGTGCTTTTCAAGTCCACTCATTACTAATTCTGGTTTCCAGCAAGATGAGAAATCAGCAGAGGCTGCTGGCTCCCTCTCCCCAATTCGACCCTGGAGAAAGCATGAAAGTGAAAGGGAGGTTGGTTAATGAATCTGACAGTAACCTAGGAAATAAGAGGACAGCCGAGTGACAACCAGATAATAGGTTCTGAAGGGCATCTTAGCCACTTTATTCTTTGCCCTGGGGACTGGGCTAGAGCTGCCTGTCAGCCAGTGCTTTGGGGGCAGAACAGCAGCGGCTTGGCTCTGGCTGTGCTGGGAACAGAACAGCAGGCACACAGAGGTCTGGCTCCAGGCACTCCTCCTTGCCCCACAGCCTGAGGACAAGTGAAGTACAGCCAAAGAAAATAATTCTTGGGAAGAACAGCGCCCAAGGGTGAGGAACAGCCAGGTTCCTCCAGGACAGGGCACAGAAAGCAGTGGTTATGTAATTGAGCAGGAACCTGGGGGGCCCTAATGGGCAGACCCTTCCCCCATATCCTTTGCTTTAGCTCCCATTTCAGAATCTAGGTAATAGTATCTGATGCATACTCTTTGAATTGGTTTACAGATGTGAAAACCCCACCAAGGTTGCCAAGGGAAAGGAAGAGTGGGAGAGAGCTGGACTGGGAATTTGGGGTTAGCAGATGCAAACTGGTATACACAGAATAGATACACAAGTTCCTACTGTACAGCCCAGAGAACTATATTCAATATCCTGTAGTAAGCCATAATTGGAAAAGAATATGAAAAAGAATGTGTGTGTGTGTGTGTATATATATAAAATCAAGTCACTTTGCTGTACAGCAGTAATTAACACAACATTGTAACTCAACAATACTTCAATAAAAAAAAATAATAAATTAAGGGACTTCCCTAGTAGTCTAGTGGGTAAGACTCTGTGTTCCCAAGGCAGGGGCCTGGGTTCAATCCCTAGTGAAGGCACCAGATCCCACAGACCGTGACTAAAGTTTACAGGCCACAACTAAAGATCTTGCATGCTACAACGAAGGTCTGGTGCAGTCAGATACATAAATAAATAATTTTTAAAATAATAAATTAAAAAAAAAAACAATTGATGACCATGAACACATAGCCCCCGGGCCTCCTGGAGCTTAAGGATTCATGATTAAACCCATGACACTGCCCTGTTACCTTAATATCAACCCATCAGTGAATTGTACACCAGTTGATCACATCTGAAACCCCCTTCCCTCATCCAGACTTTAAAAATGCTTTGCTGAGATTAGTTGTTTGTCAGTTGCTTCATTTGCTATTATTTTCTCTCATTCTGAAGGCTGTCTCTTCACCTTGGTTATAGTTTCCTTTGTTGTGCAGAAGCTTTTAATTTTAATTAGGTCCCATTTGTTTATTTTTGCTTTTATTTCCAATATTCTGGGAAGTGGGTCATAGAGGATCCTGCTGTGATTTACGTCGCAGAGTGTTTTGCCTATGTTCTCCTCTAGGAGTTTTATAGTTTCTGGTCTTACATTAGATCTTTAATCCATTTTGAGTTTATTTTTGTGTATGGTGTTAGTATGTATGGTATATGTTTTGTGTATGGTGTATGGTATTACTCAGCCATTAAAAAGAACACATTTGAATCAGTTCTAATGAGGTGGATGAAACTGGAACCTATCATACAGAATGAAGTAAGCCAGAAAGAAAAACACCAATACAGTATACTAATGCATATATATGGAATTTAGAAAGATGGTAACAATAACCCTGTATGCGAGAGAGCAAAAGAGACACAGATGTATAAAACAGTCTTTTGAACTCTGTGGGAGAGGGAGAGGGTGTGATGATTTGGGAGAACGGCATTGAAACATGTATAATATCATATATGAAACGAATCGCCAGTCCAGGTTCGATGCAAGATACTGGATGCTTGGGGCTGGTGCACTGGGACAACCCAGAGGGATAGTACGGGGAGGGAGGAGGGAGTGGGGCTCAGGATGGGGAACACGTGTATACCTGTGGTGGATTCATGTTGATGTATGCCAAAACCAACACAATATTGTAACATAATTAACCTCCAATTAAAATAAATAAATTTATATTTTTTTTTAAAAAATGCTTTGCTGAAACCCTTCATGGAGTTCAGGGCCTTTTGGGCATAAGCCACTGTCTCCTTGACTGGCCCTGCAATAAACTTTTCTCTGCTCCAAAGTCCAACCTATTTGTACTGTTTGGCCTCACTGTGCGTTAGGCACATGAACTTGCATTTGATAACAATTTGTTTCAGGTTGTCATTCCAGAGCACTCATCCTGAAGTGTANACCCTTCATGGAGTTCAGGGCCTTTTGGGCATAAGCCACTGTCTCCTTGACTGGCCCTGCAATAAACTTTTCTCTGCTCCAAAGTCCAACCTATTTGTACTGTTTGGCCTCACTGTGCGTTAGGCACATGAACTTGCATTTGATAACAATTTGTTTCAGGTTGTCATTCCAGAGCACTCATCCTGAAGTGTACACCTCCACACACATACTTACATTTCTAACACTTGGCAGAACACAAACCATTGATTGCCAGGCCTTTCAGCCCTCCCTCTGGACATACATTACCTGCCAGGTCAGAGAGCCCCCCAGGGGGCTAGTGTGTGTGAACTCACACAGTAAATAACTAGTGGGGCAGCACCATAAAAGAAAGTCAAAAGAGTATTCCGTGAATACCAGACAAACAACAGCAAATCCACAGACAATTCAAATATGTGCAACAATATCTTTAAAAGCACGGAAGTGGATCAGAGTTCGTAAAACCATTCAAAAACAAACGCTTGTATTGAAGCACCATAAAACCAAGGACTCCTGGCAGTTCACGGCTGAGACTCCACCTTCTCAATGCAGGGGGCTCAGGTTAGGTCCCTGGTCAGGGAACCCCCTTATGTTGCAACTAAGAGCTCACATCCACAAGCAAAAGCGCCACAGCGGAGACATGCCACAACCAAAGATAAATAAATATTTCTAAAAAGGAGTGAAACCATAAAACAACAAGGGACACTGAGTTTTAAAACATTACGGTAAAAAAAAAAAATGAACTGTAACAGACGGGTTGAAGAGCAGAATGAATAGAGCTGAAAAAAGAATTAGTAAGATTAGAAATTCTAGTCCAGATAATTACCCACAGAATAACTGGGAAGAGATCAAAGAAGTATAAAATTTTTAAATTAAAAAAAGAAGAGGTTAGGGCATATGCACAAAAGAAGTAGATTTGTCAGTAAATCCCAGTAGGGGAAAAAAATAAACATTTAAGAAAATATCTGAAGAAACTATACCATATTTTTTCCCTATGATTAGAAAGAAATGAAATACTTTAGTTTAAAAGATCTAATAGAGTGACAGACAGAGTGACAAACCCACTTATGGGGGCATTAAAATGATAGTTCAGAACATCAAAAGCAAAGAGAAAATGTAAATACTCCCAAGGAGGAAGAACAGATCATATCTTAAAATGAGACAATGAAACGTTGAAAAATATTTACTCAAATAATATATATTAATAAAATATGTGTAAAATAATAATTATTAAAAGCACACATATGTATATAGCATACCAATTATAACACACAGTTTGCTTTTTACAGTGTGAACATATCTGTGTAACTGACCCATGTATCAAAAAAAGGGAATGTTACCCACCACCAAGCAAGTCTTCTTGGCCCTTACCAATCATCACTTGCCACTTACAGACAACCCTATCTTGACAGCTAGCATCATATCATATTTTTGAATTTTATATAAACAGATGCACACTGTATATACTCATTTATAGCTAGCTTCTTTTGTTCAACATTGTTTGTAGAAGTTACCATGCAGTTGCACCCATGTAGCAGTCATTCATTTATTCTCACTGATGAAAGTAGAGTTTCTTAACCTCAGCACTATTGACCTGTATTTGCCAGATAACTCTTTGTTATGGGGAGGCTGTCCTCTGCATTATAGGATGTTTAGCAACATCCACAGTCTCTACCCACTAGATACCAGTAACAATCTTCTCTTCCTGCCTCAACAAGTTGTGATAACAAAAAGAATATTTCCAGACATTGCCAAATGTCTCCAGGGAGGCAACCTCATCTTCTCTTAGCTCTGCTGTATAGTACTACATTGTATGAGCATGTCAGAGTTTATTTATCTACTCTACTGTTGATGGACATTTAGCTTCTTTCCAATTTGGGACCTCAAGGAATAAAACTATCATAAAGAGAAACAACATTTTAAAATGCTTAAAGGAAAAGAACATAAAAACCCAGAATTTTTATCTATATAAAAAATCTCAGTTTATCACTCAAGGATCATCTTTGAAACTACTTTGCAAGTAATATTCCAGATAAAAGAGAAATAAATCCACAAGAAAGCTTCATGCCATATGTGAAATAGACGTGAGTAAACAGCCCAGCAGATTCTATCATTTAAAATGGACAAGACTTTGCTGGCAATGCAGAGGTCGTGGCTTTGATCCCTGGTCTGGGGAGATTCCACATGCTGTGGAGCAACTAAGCCCATTAGCCACAACTACTGAGCCTGAGCACCACAGCTACTGAAGCCCATGCACCTACAGCTTGTGCTTGACAAAAAGAAAACTACTGCAATCAGAAGCCTATGCACCTAAATGAAGAATAACTCCTTCTTTCCGCAACTAGAGAAGGCCCATGCAAAGCAAAGAAGACCTAGTGCAACCAGAAATAAACAAATTTTTAAAATTCAAAGCTTTAAGAAAAAAAATAAGATAGGACAAACAACTTCTACTTCTGGGTAGGATGGAGGTTGAAACAAGCCAACATTGTCACTAACAGCAACCATTAAAATCTAGACAGGACTCCCCTGGTGGTCCACTGGTTAAGACTAATGCTGTGGAGCAACTAAGCCCATGCACCCCAACTACTGAGCCTCAGCACCACAGCTACAGAAGCCCACGCACCTGGAGCTTGTGCTCGACAAAAAGAAGACTACTGCAATCAGAAGCCTATGCACCTAAATGAAGAATAACTCCTCCTTGCCACAACTACAGAAGGCCCATGCAAAGCAAAGAAGACCTAGTGCAGCCAGAAATAAACACATTTTTAAAATTCAAAGCTTTAAGAAAAAAAATAAGATAGGACAAACACCGTCTACTTCTGGGTAGGATGGAGGTTGAAACAGGCCAACATTGTCACTAACAGCAACCATTAAAATCTAGACAGGACTTCCCTGGTGGTCCACTGGTTAAGACTTTGCCTGTCAATGCAGGGGACAATGGTTCCATCCCTTGTCTGGGATGGACATGCTTCAGGGGAACTAAGCCCATGTGCTACAACTATAAGCTCATGTACCACAACTACTGAGCCCAAGCACCCTAAAGCCCACGCGCTGCACCTACTGAGTCCAACTGCTGCAACTATTGAAGGCCAAGCCTCAGTGAGATTTTCACATACCACACCCAGAGAAAGCCAGCGCACAGCAACACTTAGCCCAGCTTTAAAAAAAAAAAAAAAAAACTAGACAAATTGCCAATATACAAAATCACATTTTAAAGACATCAAAGGGCTGCGGCAGTAATGAAGACTGGATGGACCAAAAAAATCTCAGAGAGGACAAATATTTTAGAAGAGACCTGTCAGATTGGTAGCTGATATATTCCTCCAGGGACATTTGCCAAATCCAGCCACAGGTTGAGGATCAGGACTCGGCCCAGGCAGATAAACACTAGGCAGGGAAATGGCAACCATCAAAGGTTTCCACTGCTCCTTAGAGCTGGAACGACAAAATCAGAATAAGGAGCCTCAAGCACATCTGATTTTCCTGACTATGCTGC
>SJYX01001188.1:63756-142364 GCA_006410675.1 Oreotragus oreotragus | reverse complement strand
TATTTAGCCTTATAAAAAAGAAGGAAAGGTTATCATATATAACAACATGGATGAAACTTGAGGATATTATGCTGAGTGAAATCAGCCAGACCACAGAAAGTCAAATACAGCATGATCTCATTCATAAGTGGACTTAGACATAGTCAGATTCATCGAAGCAGAGAACAGAACGGTGGTTGCCAGGGCCTGGCGAGTGGTGGGCCAAGGGCTTCAGTTATGCAAAATAAAGTTCTGGAGATCTACTGTACAACATAGGGCTGATGACCAACAGTGTTATATAATATACTTCAAAATTCACTGAGAGGATAGATCTTATATTAAGTGCTCTTAACCATTAAAGAGAAAAAAACAAAGGGGCAGGAGGAACTTTTGGAGGTGATGAATACATTTATGGCATTGACAGTAATGATGGTTTCACAGGTACATACTTGTCTCCAAACACATCACGTTGTATACATTAAACATCTACAACTTTATATACATGTATAAAGAATCCTTGGTGAGGCAGAAATGGCCAGTTCTGGGCCTGAGATGGGGTCCACCTCTCTTTTCAATTTTATAAGCCTTTCTTTTCCCTGGCCTGCACTCCCCCAGCTATCTAATTGCCCTGGGGACCCAAGTGGAAGCAACCAGGACGAGGACTACAGTTTAATAAACTCCCCTTGAAATGACCAGGAGGCCCCAGCTCTGAGCTGTCTGCAGTGGTTCTCACTGCAAGCCTCGCAGTAATACCTCTGCCTTTATTTGTATTACATTTCCCTGTTTACTAAGCGTCATCGCTACACACCCTCGTCTGCCCTCCGACTGCCTGACTTCACCTCTCCGGCAGTTCTGTGAAGGGGCCAGGTTCTCATCCCCTTTGCATAGATGAAGCGAAGGAGAGGGTTAAGTGGCTTCTTCAAGGTCACTCAGTAGAGTGGATACAGAACCCAGTTCTTCTGGTTCCAAGGTCAGGGTTTTCCTCTAACACTTCCTGCTGCAGGCCAGCAGTTAATAAAAACCACTTCTGGAAATAGTTAGGAGCCAGAGCCAGAAAAAAGCACATTTTGAATTGGCCAAGAGGGATTTGCAAAACAGCACATGTCAAATCCTTGGCTCTCCTCCTAATGTGGATGCTTGTTCCTTGTCCCCCGTTCCTGCAGTCTTCATGTGTCTTTATTTTCCTACCCAGAAGCAAAGTGATAGACTGGTCCATTCATTCACTCAGCGTTATGACTGAAATGAGTTGAAGTTTCTAATGCCCAGTACCTCAGAATGTGTCTGCCATTTGGAGAGAGGACCAGAATGTGTCTGCCATTTGGAGAGAGGACCTTTAAAGAGAGAATGAAGGTGAAGTGAGATCACATGTGAGGCAGGGGCGGGGTGGGGGGTGGCTAATACAATATGACTGGTGTCCTTACAGGGAAAGAAGATGAGGACACAGAAACACATGGATGGAGAGGGGACCATGCAAGGGCACAGTGGGAAGGTGGCCCTCTGCAAGCTAAAGAGAGAGGCCTTAGGAGCCACCTGCTGATGCTATGATCTTGGACTTCCAGAACTTTCAGAACAAAAGGTTTGTTGCTTAAGATCCCCAGTCTCTGGGATTTTGTTGTGGAGGCCCCAGCAGAGTAACGCATTCACATATTCCCTCCTCAAACTTTCCTATACACCTTGCCGCCTGCAGGTCTCTGCTTAGCTGTCATTCAGCGAGGTGTCCTGACTACCCTCTTTAAAACTGCAGCTCCACAGCCCTTTGCTTCACACCCATCCGTTCCCTTTTCTGCTTCATTGTTCTCTGTGGCACTTACCACCATCTGGAAACACATGTATTTGCTTATTTCTATTGCCACCACTCGCCCCGTACACACTTAGATATAAACATAATGAAGGCAGGGATTCTTTTTATCTGTTTGGTTCACTGCTGCATTTGCAGTGCCTTATTCACAGAAGATGTTCTAGAAGTTGTGCTCCTTATCCTCCTGGCTTGCCATCCATGGCTTGCAGCACTTTGAGCTGCTCTGCTAGAATTATATGCAATTGCCTTTAATTTTACTCATTTAGATGTTTTTACAAAAGTGGAAGTTCAGCATGGATGAGAAAAGCAGGCAGATAAAGGCACTTTCTAGGGTGATAGAGATGTTCTGTATCTCAATAGGGGTTGGGGTTACACAGCTGTGTACCTTTGTTAAAACCCATTAAGGGGTGTACTTAAGATCTGTGCAAACTACCATTTGGAATTTTACCTATACACAAATACTGGATTCTGGGGAATGATAATCTTGCTGAAAAGTCTTTAGGAAGAAGTGAACTGATACCTGCAACTTCCTCTGAAATGCATCGACAGCACTCATGATGGATTAAGAGATGGAAAGTGAGATGGACAGATTCAAGATGAAGCACATGGAATAAAACACTAAAGGCTGAGTTTATGCGATCACTGTAAAATTCTTTAGGCTTCTTGGTATGTTCAGAAATTTTTATTTAAAATTTTGGAGAATAAAAATCATAAGCAAGGCACGCTCTCCTTTTCTGAGGAGAAGGGTACACAGGTTCCCTTGAAGTACCGTTTTCAGAAGAGTTTTCACCAAGCTCCTGATTTATTTTCCTTTCGTATTTTTAATTTCTCTTTTTTCGACTGTGCTGGACCTTCTCTAGTTTCGGTGTGCAGTCTTCTCATTGCAGTGGCATCTCTTTTTGCAAAGTGTGGACTCTAGGGTGCAGGGGTTTCACTAGTTGTGGCGTACAGGCTTGGTTGTTCTGTGACCTGTGGAATCTTCCTGGACCGGGAATCGAACCTTTGTCCCCTGCATTGGCAGGTGGATTCTAAACCATTGGACCACCAGGGAAGCCCTTCTTTTTCCTTCTTGAGTAAACTGTTGGATCTTTGGTGCTATTGTAAATAGAACTGTGATTCCTAATTCATCCCAATCTCTCCCACTTTATAAAGTGGATTGCAGGTATTAAATATTTTAGAAAGCCCACCATATTTTTAACATCTATAAACTTTTTTCTTTTGGAATTTGGGGACCCATACTACCCATTCAGTCCACTCACTCACTCATTAACTTATTTATTCATCCATCTTTGTCTCTTTCTTGCCTCTTTCCTTCCTTCCTTCTTCCAATCTTTCTTTCACTAACTCCTTTAATCACCATAATACCTCACTGTTATAATTAATATCAGACAATGAAACAAGGAAGAATACTTTTTCATATTAATAATCATGTGTTAGAATCTACAGTTTATGTGCTATCATTTTAAATAATTGGAGAAGGAAACGACAATCCACTCCAGGGTCTTGCCTGGAGAAGCCCATGGACAGAGGAGCCTAGTGGGCTATAGTCCATGGATGGAGTTGCAAAGAGTTAGACTGAACGCACACACACATTTTAATAATAAGGTTTATTTCTACATCTTCATCAATGTTACATCTGGATATCATTGCCAGATTTAGCAAATAATTATTCAGGTGAATTTGAATTTCAGATGAACAATGAATACTTTAAAAATGTATTTATTGCCCCATGCAATGTTTGGGGCATATTTATACTAAAAATCAGTGTTTTTCTGAAATTAAAGTTTAGCTGAGCTCCTTGCATTTTTTTTCTGGCTACCCTACACACAGACTCACCTCGCTTTTATCACCTATAAAATACAAACCTGGGGAAACATCACTTGTTTTAAAAAATCTTTTGTAATAAAAGCTACAATGACAGCATAGAAAGTTCCAGTATACCCTTCACCTAGCTCCCCAGTATTAAATTTTCCAAAGCCACAGTGCATTTGTCAAAACTGAAAAGTTCACATTGGCACAGTGGTATTCACTAACCTCTAGACTTTATTCAGATTTTACTGAGTTTTCCACTGATGTTCCTTTTCTCTTCTAGGATCCAATCGAGTGTAACACATCGTATTTAATAACTCTGGTTTTCTTTTAAAGTTGCATGTTTTTGGAATTGAGGTTGAGTGTGTTTATCTGCCTTTTCTTATATAAGGGCAACTTTCTATGATTAAAAAAAAATGATTACGTTTTCACAGCTGACAAAATGTGTATAGGAGAAGCACAGAGAAGAGAAGAATAGGAGACTGCTTTTCAAAGAGAAGAATAGGAGACTTCCCTGGTGGTCCATTGGCTAAGACTCCCCACCCCGAAGGCTTGGGATCTAGGTTTGATCCCTGGTCAGGAAATTAGATCCAACATGCCACAACTAAAGATCCCTCATGCCACAGCTAAGACCTGGCTCAGCCAAATAAATAAATATTTTTTTCTTTAAAGGAAGAACATAATCTAAGGCACAGATTACTTCCTCATATATTTTCATTTGGTTACAATCTGGGCATGCTGGTGGGAGTACATTGCATGACTAAATCTCTTTACATCTGAGCTTCAGTTATATTAATAGTAATAATATTATTTATTGAGCAATTACTATGTGCTCCTTGGAAGGAAAGCTATGACAAACCTAGACAGCATATTGAAAAGCAGAAATATTACTTTGCCAACAAAGATCCGTCTAGTCCAAGCTATGGTTTTTCCAGTAGTCATGTACGGATGTGAGAGTTGGACCATTAAGAAGGCTGAGTGCTGAAGAGCTGATACTTTTCAACTGTGGTGTTGGAGAAGACTCTTGAGATTCCCTTGGACAGCAAGGAGATCAAACCAGTCAATCCTAAAGGAAATCAATCCAAATATTCATTGGAAGGACTGATGCTGAAGCTCAAGCTTCTATACTTTGGCCACCTGATGCGAAGAACTGGCTCCTTGGGAAAGACCCTGATGCTGGGAAAGATGGAAGGCAGGAGGAGAAGAGGACAACAGAGGATGAGATGTTTGGATGGTATCACCGACTCAATGGACATGAGTTAGAGCAAGCTCCAGCAGTTGGTGATGGACAGGGAAGCCTGGCGTGCTGCAGTCCAGGGGGTCGCAAAGAGTTGGATGTGACTGAGCAATTGAACAACTGTGAAGTTATGATTATGATCAAATCATGAGCCCTGTGAGGACAGAGACAATCCTTTACTTGTTTTTGGAACCATTACACAGTACGTGGCATATAGTCTGCTCTGCAAGTGAAAGTGAAAGTGAAGTCGTGTCTGACTCTTTGCGACCCCAAGGACACTAGGCTCCGCTGTCCAGGGATTTTCTAGGCAAGAGTACTGGAGTGGGTTGCCTTTTCCTTCTCCAGGGAACTTTCCAACTCAGGGATCGAACCCAGGTCTCCTGTGTTGTAGACAGACACTTTACTGTCTGAGCCACCAGGGAAGTCAAATATTTACCAAATAAAGGAGGTATATCATTGTTCTCCCCAAGTCCCTCACCACCAGGTTAACTGGTTTAAAAGTTTACATTTTAAATTAGTCAAGTGAGGCTAAGTTATGTAGGGGTAATAAGTGAATCCCTGAATCTCAGTAGCTTAAGAAAATGAACGTTTCTTTCTCATTCCTGTTTCGTGTATGAACTTGCATAGAGGAAGCAGGGGTGTAGCTCTGCTCCATTCTGTCACTCATAGAGGCTCAGGCTGACTGCCGTTCAGACCTCCATCTCTGCATTCTTGGACCCCAGGCCAGAGAACCAGAGAATGGATGGTTGCACCCTGCTTCTGGTTGCACCAGAAATGACACTGGTCATTTCTGTTAATGTGTTTTAGCTAGAAAGAATGACATTGCCTCTCTTAGCTGCAGAGAGGCTGTGAAATGTTAACTTCCTTTATCCGTCCAAAAAGAGGGAACAAAACGACAGCTTGGTGGATCCGTGGCATTATGCGCCACGCGTTTAAATTAGTTTCCTTTAAGCGGAGTACTTGTCATACATGGCTAAACAGTGCCGAGGTGGAGACAAATTATTCACTTTTATCCACTTGCCTGAACTCCCAGCAGAGGTTGGCACAATGAAAGGTGCATTGTCAGGGCTTGTGGACTGAATAAATACATGAATAAATCAAATGAATGATCATTTAACTTTTCACCTGGCTTTGGAAGGCACACACTCTGAGTCATACTTAATTCCCTCACACCCAGGCTAAACCCTTTAAAAAAGATCCTAGCTAGATTTTTTAGAAGAAAGATTACCCTTCAGACAAACAAATCACAGGAGGTTGCCTGTGCAGCTAAACTCCAGGCTGAGAAAATGTAATAAGAGGGCCTGTCCCTCTGAGGACTAGACAGAAATGAGGGGGAAAGGTCATGCCAATTCATAGCGGGCACCATTCCTTCAGGAATCAGCATCCTACTCACTGCTGTTCTGACAAGGAAGAGGCATCACTTTCATGTGAATGTAGGGACTTACTTTGTTTCTGATAAATTAAACTCGAGAGAGTTCCGGGTTGTCGATGAGGGTGTTTTACAACCAAAAAGGCTGTATTATGGGCAATATGGGGAAGTCAGAAACATCTCTGCACTACCATTTGGCAAAGCAGCGGGAAGGCCTCCCAGGAAAGCGTACGACCCTTCGTGTACTGGCCTATTTTTCATTCTCCCATGTGACTGCACATGTTTATCACAGTATCGTAAGGTCTCAGAAGGGGCCTCAGAATCATTCTAGAATGACCAGGTTAATTTACAGATGAGGAAGTTGGAGCCCAGATTGACCTCAGCAACATTAAACATCTGTGGCTGGGCAGGCTGTTCTCTGCACAACTTAGAGTGTTAAAGACGCAGGCCCCATGAGTAGCGCCTCCTGGAGGTGTATGGTTCCATTGTCCTACATCCTTTCATCGTGAGGAAAAAATGGCCTCCTGTTGCTTTGAATGAAAGATGTGTGTAAATTTCAGGTATCTTTGAATTGACATGATTTAAAGGTGATTAGAATCTCAAATTTTTAAAGAGTCTCATTATTATTGCTTTCTTTCTGAAAGTCAGTATCCCATTGCAACTAAGAGCTCAGACTCGGGAATCAAGGGAGAAATGTAATTTGATCATTAATTTGTTGTGACCTTCGGCAAGTCAGTTTATGAATACTTCTCTAATATTAGGCTATTCATTTGTAATATGGACAAGGTTACCTACAAGTTATCCATCCTTCTACTTTTTTGCCTACTCTGAAGTTGTTCCCGGTAGGAGTGGGCTTACCTTGGACTATGGATGACTAAATCAATCAGGAAATGCTACTTCCTGCTGTCCCAGACTCCTTTGCACCCAGGGGTATCTGTATGATCCTGTTTTGGCCGAGGAGAGGGCAGCATTCATTTCCAGGGGATTTGATGACACTTGAGCCCCTCTCATTCTTTCACAGACTTGATAGGTCTCGGAGGCTGTGGCCAGCTGGGAGGAGAATCCATCTGCCAAGCTCTGAATCAGAAATCAGAAACCCAAGCTCTCATTCCAGCTGTGCCAGGGGTCTGGTTGTGTGACCCTGGGCTAGCCACTTTTCCTTTGGGGATCTTGGTTTTCCCATGCAAAGTGAAGGGGATTAGTGCCTTAGAGGTTATTGATTTATTTAAGTCTTCAGAGAACAGGGTTCCCTTGTGGCTCAGCTGGTAAAGAATCCGCCTGCAATGAAGGAGACCTGGGTTTGATCCTTGGGTTGGGAAGATCCCTTGGAGAAGGGAAAGGCTACCCACTGCAGTATTCTGGCCTGGAGAACTCCATGGACTGGATAGTCTGTGTGATCACAAAGAGTAGGACACAACTGAGCAACTTTCACTTCTCTTCATATCAGAGAGCAGTCTTCAGACTTCTTGCCTGGCCCTACTACCCATTACCCTTTTGGCCCCTCTATGAGGGGAAGATGCTAGCCAGCTCCCCGAGAATCCAGGACTCCCTGGGCCATGTGTCACTAGTGGGAGAGGTCACTGTGGGGCAACGGCTGCACTTTCGCTCTACCCCCGCTCCCTGAGGCTGAGCCAGCTCCAAGATTTATATTCATGAACAGGGGTAGGGGATTAGGAAGCCCATTTTATTCTAGAGCTTAAACTGAGTGCTCTAATTTAAATTTTAGAAGGAAATTTTTTATTCCTTTTTAAAAAATTGAAGTATATAGTTAATTTCAATGTTATGCTAATTTCTGCTGTACAGCAAAATGTTCTACACATATATACACTCTTTTAAATTTTCTTTTGCATTATGGTTTATCCCAAGTGATTGGATATAATTCCCTATGATGCACGGTAGGACCTTGTTGCTTATCCATTTGAAATGTGGTAGTTTGCATCTATCAACCCCAGACTCTCAGTCCATGCCTCTCCCTCTCCACTCTCCCCTACCTTGGCCATCACACGTCTATCCTTCTATGTCTGTGAGTCTGTTTCTCTTTTGTAGGTAGGTTTATTTGTGCCGTATTTAAAAGAAATTTTACACTGATGATTACTAGGTCTACGTTCAACTACTAATAAACAAGTACTTGTGATTCTCTATAGTAAAGAAGTGCTGAGCTTCCCTAGTGGCTCAAACACTAAAGAATCTGCCTGCAATGTGGGAGACCCAGGTACAGTCCCTGGGTTGGGAAGATCCTCTGGAGAAGGGAATGGCTACCCACTCCAGTATTCTTGCCTGGAGAATTCTGTGGACAGAGGGGCCTGTCGGGCTACAGTCCATGGGGTCGCAGAGTCGAACATGACTGAGCGAGTGACGCTTTCACAGCAGCTCCCTAAGTAACTTTGAGAGGGAAGGGGAGGAGTAGAGGGGTAGTAAAAGGAGATTGACAGGGGGAAGATTTAGGCTTTCCTGGATCCCTGGGCTCTGTAGCATCTAAAAGATGAGCAAAATCTCAACTCAGGCTAAGACTTACTGTGACCAAGTAGGACCCTATGAGGCCTTCCCAGAATATACTCTTACCATCCGTCCACCACTCTTTAATATGGGCAGCTGACATTTTCTTAATCCACTGTGCTATTCAACATCCTCATCATCAAAAACTTGAGTCAAAGAAAAACTTCAGAGAAGCGAGAAAATGCAGAAAGAAAGGAAAACTGTCAAGCAAGACAAAAAATAATAATACTTTAGCCATTAAACCAAGTCAAGGACCTTTAGTTCTCCCTCAAGAGCAATAGATAATATTCTGAGCCATGTCCTTTGAGCTGTTTTCTAGATACTGAAACCCCCCCACCCCACCCCAGGTGCAATAAGTTAACTGTGTGTTGCCCACAAGCACATAGACTCCAGGTTGGAACTAGAAGGTTGAGAATGCTGACTCCTGATGACCTCACCACTAACCAATCAGAAGAATGTCCACGAACTGATCACACCCTGCCCCTTGAACATTGTAACACATTCTTCACTGCTCCCTCCAGGAGGGGACACACAGTTTTCAGGGCATTAGCCCACGGTGGCCCCCTTTGCCTGGCAAAGCGATAAACCTGTTCTTTTCTACTTCATCCAAAACTCTGTCTCCGTGTTACTATTCAGCATTGGTAAACAGAGGCCGAGTTTCACAAACACTGCTGAATTTTTAAGAAATATTTCTGAAACACTTATCTTTTGGCATGTCCCAGTCAGCTCTGATACGTTAAGATCCTAAAATCTTGCTAGATTGATTTGAGATCAACCCTGAATCCCAAATGGCTATCTTTCCAGTGGTTTGTGGTTTCCATTCCGAAGACCCAAATACCATTGGTGGTTCCCAGGGGACAGCATTATATGCGTGTGTGTGTGTGTGTGTACTGGGGGGAGTTTCGTTTTCCCCATCCTTCAGTTACCATCCGTCCACCACTCTTTAATATGGGCAGCTGACATTTTCTTAATCCACTGTGCTATTCAACATCCTCATCATCAAAAACTTGAGTCAAAGAAAAACTTCAGAGAAGCGAGAAAATGCAGAAAGAAAGGAAAACTGTCAAGCAAGACAAAAAATAATAATACTTTAGCCATTAAACCAAGTCAAGGACCTTTAGTTCTCCCTCAAGAGCAATAGATAATATTCTGAGCCATGTCCTTTGAGCTGTTTTCTAGATACTGAAACCCCCCCACCCCACCCCAGGTGCAATAAGTTAACTGTGTGTTGCCCACAAGCACATAGACTCCAGGTTGGAACTAGAAGGTTGAGAATGCTGACTCCTGATGACCTCACCACTAACCAATCAGAAGAATGTCCACGAACTGATCACACCCTGCCCCTTGAACATTGTAACACATTCTTCACTGCTCCCTCCAGGAGGGGACACACAGTTTTCAGGGCATTAGCCCACGGTGGCCCCCTTTGCCTGGCAAAGCGATAAACCTGTTCTTTTCTACTTCATCCAAAACTCTGTCTCCGTGTTACTATTCAGCATTGGTAAACAGAGGCCGAGTTTCACAAACACTGCTGAATTTTTAAGAAATATTTCTGAAACACTTATCTTTTGGCATGTCCCAGTCAGCTCTGATACGTTAAGATCCTAAAATCTTGCTAGATTGATTTGAGATCAACCCTGAATCCCAAATGGCTATCTTTCCAGTGGTTTGTGGTTTCCATTCCGAAGACCCAAATACCATTGGTGGTTCCCAGGGGACAGCATTATATGCGTGTGTGTGTGTGTGTGTACTGGGGGGAGTTTCGTTTTCCCCATCCTTCAGTTTCCATCCGTCCACCACTCTTTAATATGGGCAGCTGACATTTTCTTAATCCACTGTGCTATTCAACATCCTCATCATCAAACCTCCTTTCCACCAGCGTCCTAACTCCCCTCCTTCCATAAAAATCCCAGGGCTACCTCTGCTGAGGAGTCTCCAAAGATTTTCACTTCTGAAAGGAGCGGAATGGGTTCCATTCTGAAAAACTACTTTCCTCAAAAGCAAACATCCAAGTGACATAGCTGAGTCTTGCTTTCCAACACCTTTGGTGGGGGTGGGGAGTGGGGTGGGGTTAGCTCCCCAACCAGGGACCCCAGGGCATTGTCATGCTTTTTAAAGTGGAACAGCTTATTGTTGAGGATACAAGTAGATGCTGTAAATCGGCCATGTGATGCGGATTCTTGTTCTTTTTCCCTGGGCAGGATTTGAAGGAAAAAAAAAAAAAAAGGAAGTAGCCAGCCCAGGTGGCTTAAGAATCCACCTGTAAGACAGGAGATGTGGGTTCAGTCCTTGGATGAGAAAGATCCCCTGGAGAAGGAAATGGCAACCCACTCCCAGTGTTCTTCCCTGAAAAATCCCATGGACAGAGGAGCCTGGCAAGGCTAATCCAAGGGGTCGCAAAGAGTTGGACATGACTGAGCATGCACACTCTGCTTAATAGAAAGTAGGTGGTCCCAGCAGTTTACTGCGCCAAGTTCTGTGACAGGTGTTCAGGAAACAAAAGTGGAAGAGCTGCAGTATTGTCCTTGCAGGGCTGGTGGCCTAGGGATGAAACAGACATAAAGACAAGTAACTAAGATACTGACTAGCTTTGGCCAGCGCCTCTCATAATTTAACATTCACAACTACCCGGGTTCTTCCGAAAATGCAAACTCTGAGAAGTAGATTTGGGAAAGAGCCTGAGATCTGCATTTCTCACAGGCTCCCAGGTGATGCTACTGCTGCTGCCAATCTAAGACCACACTTTGATTAGCAAGGGGCCAGGCACTTGAAGCATCATGTCTGGAGCCTAATTCAAATGGATTCAAATCCTGACTCCTCCACTTACCAGCTGAGTGAGTTTGGGGAAGTTCCTTTAGCTCCCTGAACCTCAGTTTCCTCTTATGTATGAAGATGGTAATTCCTACTCAGGGTGTTGAGTCAGCATCAAATGATATAATTCAGGTTAAGTGCTCAGCCCAGTACCTGGTACCTAATAAGCAGAGAAAGCAAAGAGGAACTAAAAGAGCCTCTCGATGAAGGTGAAAGAGGAGAGTGAAAAAGCTGGCTTAAAACTCAGCACTCAAAAACTTAAGGTCATGGCATCCAGTCCCATCACTTCATGGCAAATAGATGGGGAAAAGTAGAAACAGTGACAGATTTTATTTTCTTGGGCTCCCAAATCACTGCAGACAGTGACTGCAGCCATGAAATTAAAAGACACTTGCTCCTTGGAAGAAAAGCTATGACAAACCTAGACGGCATATTACAAAGCAGAGACATTACTTTGCCAACAAAGGTCCGTCTAGTCAAAGCTATGGTTTTTCCAGCATTGTGTATGGATGTGAGAGTTGGGCTATAAAGAAAGCTGAGCACTGATGAACCGATATTTTTGTACTGTGGTGCTGAAGAAGACTCTTGAGAATCCCTTGGACAGCAGGGAGATCAAACTAGTCAATCCTAAAGGAAATCAGTCCTGAATATTCATTGGAGGGACTGATTCACTGAAGCTCCAATATTTTGGCCACCTGATGTGAAGAGCTGACTCAGTGAGTAACACCCTGATGCTGGGGAAGATTGAGGGCTGGAGAAGGGAATGACAGAGGATGACATGGTTGGATGGCATCATTGACTCAATGGACTTGAGTTTGGGAAAACTCTGGGTGATAGTGAAGGACAGGGAAGCCTGGCGTGCTGCAGTCTATGGGGTCACAAAGAGTCAGACATGACTGAACAATTGAACAACAACAAAGCACTCGCTAAATTGTAGCTGTTGTTGGGAAAGGCGATTAGGAATTCTTCAATTAATTAATTTTCTGTGCATTTTGTAGAATTCTTAATGTTAAAATCATTTTATTGAAATATAGTTGATTTACTATGTTGCATTAATTTCTGCTGTAGAGCAAAGTGACTCAGTTATACATATATATATATAATCTTTTTCATTATGGTTTATCTCAGAATCGTGAGTATAGTTCCCTGTGGTCCACAGTAGGCCCTTGTCGTTTATCCATTCTATATATAGCAGTCTGCAACTGCTAATCCCACACTCCCAATCCATCCCGCTACTGCCACTCTTTCCCTTGGCAACCACAAGTCTTGTTTTCTGTGTCTGTGAGTCTGTTCCTGTTTCAGAGATAAGTTAATTTGTGTCATATTCTAGATTCTACATATAACNAAATTCACTGGGGAGGGAGTAGGAGTTCTGGCAACCCACTCCAGTGTTCTTGCCTGGAGAATCCCATGGACAGAGGAGCCTGGCGAGCCACAGTCCATGCGCTTGCAAAGAGTTGGACACGACTCACACTTTCACTTTCAGGAGTTCAGGGCGGTGATGGCTTTTCATTAGCTGAGCCGCAACACTTCTCACTGGCTGGGCTGTGGCTGAGCAAGGAGAAATTCTTCCTTGACGTCTCCTGTTTTAGAGAGCAAGGTGCCTTCTTCCTGTGGGGCAGGCAATTGAGAAGGAGCTGCAGTGCCTGAGAGCGCCCCCTTCTGGCCTCTCAATTTTATTTTAGTTGTTTTTCAAGTTTTTAATTCGACGATAACAGCTTTACAATGTTGTGCTGGTTTCTGCCCTACAATATCATGAATCAGTTATAACTAGGGCCGGGCTCCCCGTGTTCTATAGCAGCCTCCCACTAGCTGTCTATTTTATAGTGTATATACTTTCTCAGTTCGTCCCACCCTATTCTATTTTTTCGTATATGTGCTTTAATGTGGGCTGCTGTTTTCACACTGCCCGTGTGGATCATCCAGAGACCATCACCTCTGGACCACGGGCTATCCCAGAATCCTCAACACTTGTAAGTCCCTTGAATGGAGAGAGAGGACCTGGACACATATGGGGCTGGCTCTTAGAAAGGAAAATCTAGCTGCCCCTGATCGAGGTGGATCTGAATATAACCAGGAGGGCATTTCCCTGTGAGCAGCTGTTAAAAAAAAAAAAAAAAAAGATTTTTCTCAAGGGCTTTTCATTTTATTTTCTTTTTAAGAAGAGCTTTGCCAGGACTTCCCTGGTGGTCCAGTGGTTGAGAATCCACCTTTCAATACAGGGCACATGAGTCCCATCCCCACTCGGGGAACAAAGATCCCACATGCCAAGGAGCAGCTAAGACCACGTGCCATAGCGAAGATGCAGTTCAGCCAAAAAAAAAAAAAAGCTTTGTTGATGGACATGCCATAAAATCCATTCATTGTTAAGGAGCAATTCAGTGATTTCTAGGAATTCACTGAGTCATGTAGCTACCACCACCATATGGTTTGAGAACATTTGCATCAGTGCTGCCCCGCACGCCGCCCTCATCTGCGTTCATCTTCCGTCCCCACCGCCGGCCCCAGGCAGCCTCTAATCGCCCTCCTGTCTCTGCAGGTGTGGCCTGTCTGGACTTCTCATGTGAATGGCGTCAGGCAGTACACGGTCATTCTTGTCTGCCTTCTTTCCCTTAGTAAAACGCTCTTGCGGCGATCCCGGTTGTCGTTAGCTCTTTCTTTTTATTGCCGTAAGGCTGGCCATTGAATGGCTAACCCTCACTACTCCATTCAGCCACTAAGTGACATTCGGAGTGTTCCCACTTTGGGGCAATTATGAAGAGCGCCTCTCTGAATGTTCACCTACAAGGTTTCGTGCAGGACAGGGGCTCTGTAGACCACGCGAGCTCTCCTTCCTCACCTCAGAGACGCAAGCTCTTTTTTTTGGAAGAGAACACACCCACGCCCCTGGGTGAGCCTTGCTCGACAATGATGGGCAGAGTGTTCTGACCCCCTGCTTCTGAGGAGGCAGATTGATACGCGGTGCCTGAGATGTCAGAAGGTCTTAGGCACCGTACAGGAGATTTTGCATGTTTCCCTCAACAAGGCGGGACCAAAGCCAGGTGGGTCCAATTAGTCCCTTCCTGGATCAACACACACTAGTCCCCTCTTGTCAGCAGGGTGGGGGTATGTTCCCCTGAAACCACAGATAGCACCAAACCCTTTGTATACTGTTTTTCCTATGCGTACATATGATAAGTAGTTTATGAATTAGGCACAGTAAGAGATTAATAACAGTCATAATGAAACGAAGTTTAACAGTACAGTATAATGAGTCATGTGAATGTGGTTACTCTCTCTCAAAATATCTTATTGTATAAATATAATGCCTTTTCCACCTGAGTTAAGCACTTATTACACATGTGGCATAACTTTTTTAGTTTGGGGTGCAACAGCAAAACTAGCAGATTTCTGTTTCCTTCTTTACAATTTCACAGAGAGAAGATTCTTTCTTACTGTGGATCTTAGCAATCCAGCCATACGATTTTTTTTCTTCTCTTGTTAAGTCAAGGGCTTTCACCTTTCCTCTTAAACGAAGCACTTACGGCCGCTCTTTGGTATATCCCAGTCTCCAACATCATGAATTGTTTTTTGGGGATTTGCGGTTGTTCACTTGCTAAGCCATGTCCAACTCTTTGCGACCCTGTGGACTGCAGCACTCCAGGCTCCTCTGTCTGTCCTTCAAATCTCCCAGAGTTTGCACAAATTCATTTTGTTTGAATCAGTGATGCTGTCTAACCATCTCATCCTCTGCCTTCTCTTTTTGCCCTCAGTCTTTCCCAGCATTAGGGTCTTTTCTGATGAGCTGGCACTTTGAATCAGATGGCCAAAGTGTTGGAGCTTCATCTTCAGCAACAGTCTTTGCAATGAATAATCAGGGTTGATTTTCTTTAGGATTGACTAATTTGATCTCTCAAGATCAAGGGACTCTGAAGAGTCTTCTCCAGCACCACAGTTCAAAAGCATAAATTCTTCAGCGCTCAGCCTTCTTTATGGTCCAACTCTCACATCCATACATGACTACTGGAAAAACATAGCTCTGACTATACAGAGCTTTGTCAGCAATGTGATGTCTTTGCTTTTTAATATGCTATCTAGGTTTGTCATATCTTTCCTTCCAAGGAGCAAGTGTCCTTGACTTTCACGCCTGCAGTCACTGTCCTCAGTGATTCGGTAGCCCAACCAAAGAACATCTGTCACTGCTTCCACTTCCATTTGCCTTGAAGCAAGGGACCGGATCAGTTCAGTTCAGTTGCTCAGTGGTGTCTGACTCTTTGCAACACCATGGACTGCACGCCAGACTTCCCTGTCCATTATCAACTCCTGAAGCTTGCTCAAATTCATGTCCTTAAAGTCAGTGATGCCATCCAACCATCTCATCCTCTGTCATCCTGTTCTCCTCCTGCCTTCAATCTTTCTCAGCATCAGGGTCTTTTCCAGTGAGTCCGCTCTTCTCATTAGGTGGCCAAAGTATTGGAGTTTCAGTTTCAGCAACAGTCCTTCTAACATTCAGGGTTGATTTCTCTTAAGATTGACTGATTTGATTTCCTTTATCCAAGGAACTCTCAAAAGTCTTCTCCAGCACCACAATTCAAAAACATGAATTCTTCGGTGTTCAGCCTTCTTTAATGTCCAAATGTCACACCCATATATGACTACTAGAAAAACTATACCTTTGACTAGACTTTTGCAGACTATGCCTTTGCAGACTTTTGTCAGCAAAGTAATGTCTTTACTTTGTAATATGCTGTCAAGGTTGGTCATAGGTTTTCTTCCAAGGAGAACTCGTCTTTTAATTTCATGGCTGCAGTCACCATCTGTAGTGATTTTGAAGCCCAAGAAAATAAAGTCTCTCACTGTTTCCATTGTTTCCCCATCTATTTGCCATGAAGTGACGGGACCAGATGCCATGATTTTAGTTTTCTGAATGCTGAATTTTAAGCCAACTTTTTCACTCTCCTCGTTGACTTTCATCAAGAGGCTCTTTAGTTAGGCTGCAGTCACCATCTGTAGTGATTTTGAAGCCCAAGAAAATAAAGTCTCTCACTGTTTCCATTGTTTCCCCATCTATTTGCCATGAAGTGACGGGACCAGATGCCATGATTTTAGTTTTCTGAATGCTGAATTTTAAGCCAACTTTTTCACTCTCCTCTTTCACTTTCATCAAGAGGCTCTTTAATTCTTCTTTGCTTTCTGCCATCAGGGTGGTGTCATCTCCATATCTGAGGTTATTGATATTTCTCCCAGCAATCTTGATTCCAGCTTGTGCTTCATCCAGCCCAGCATTTCACATGATGTACTCTGCATAGAAGTTAAATAAGCAGGGTGACAATATACAGCCTTGATCTACTCTCTTTCTGATTTGGAACCAGTCTATTGTTCCATGTTTGGTTCTAACTGTTGCTTCTTGATCTGCATACAGATTTCTCAAGAGGCAGGTCAGGTGGTCTGGTATTCCCATCTACTGAAAAATTTTCCACAGTTTGTTGTGATCCACACAGTCAATAAAGCAGAAGTAGATCCTTTTCTGGAACTCTCTTGCTTTTTCGATAAGTCAACGGATGTTGGCAATTTGGTATCTGGCTCCTCTGCCTTTTCTAAACCCAGCTTGAACATCTGGAAGTTCACGGTTCATTTACTGTTGAAGCCTGGCTTGGAGAATTTTGAGCATTACTTTACTAGCATATGAGATGAGTGCAATAGTGTGGTAGTTTGAACATTCTTTGGCATTGCCTTTCTTTGGGATCGGAATGAAAACTGACCTTTTCCAGTCCTGTGGCCACTGCTGAGTTCTCCAAATTTGCTGGCATATTGAGTGCAGCACTTTTACAGCATCATCTTTTAGTATTTGAAATAGCTCAGCTGGAATTCCACCACCTCCACTAGCTTTGTTCATAGTGATGCTTCCTAAGGCCTACTTGACTTCACATTCCAGGATGTCTGGCTCTAGGTCAGTGATCACACCATCCTGGTAACCTGGGTCATGAAGATCTTTTTTGTATAGTTCTGTGTATTCTTGCCATCTCTTTTTAATCTCTTCTGCTTCTGTTAGGTCATACCATTTCTGTCCTTTATTGTGCCCATCTTTGCATGAAATGTTCCCTTGGTATCTCTAATTTTCTTGAAGAGATCTCTAGTCTTTCCCATTCTGTTCTGTTGTTTTTCTCTATTTCTTTGCATTGATCACTGAGAAAGGTTTTCTTATCTCTGCTTGCTATTCTTTGGAATTCTGCATTCAGATGGGTATATCTTTCCTTTCCTCCTTTGCCGTTAGTTTCTCTTCTTTTCCCAGCTATGTGTAAGGCCTCATCAGACAACCATTTCACCTTTTTTGCATTTTTTTCCCTTGGGGATGGTCTTGATCACTGCCTCCTGTACAATGTCACAAACCTCCATCCATAGTTCTTCAGGCACTTTGTCTGTCAGGTCTAATCCCTTGAATCTATTTCTCACTTCCACTGTATAATTGTAAGAGATTTGATTTAGGTCATACATGAATGGTCTAGTGGGTTTCCCTTCTTTCTCCAATTTAAGTCTGAATTTTGCAATAAGGAGTTCATGATCCAAGCCACAGTCAGCTCCCAGTCTTGTTTTTGCTGACTGTATACAGCTTCTCCATCTTCGGCTGCAAAGAATATAATCAATCTGATTTCAGTATTGACCATCTGGTGATGTCCACGTGTAGAGTCGTCTCTTGTGTTGTTAGAAGAGGATGTTTGCTATAACCAGTGCATTCTCTTGGCAAAATTCTTTTAACCTTTGCCCTGCTTCATTCTGTACTCCAAGGTACAGAATGTTGCTCCAGGTATCTCTTGACTTCCTATTTTTGCCTTCCAGTCCCCTATAATGAAAAGGACATCTTTTTTTTTTTTTTTTCTCAACTATATCTACTACTGTGGGCACGAATCCCTTAGAAGAAATGGAGTAGCCCTGATAGTCAACAAAAAGTCCGAAACGCAGTACTTGAATGAAGTCTCAAAAACTGCAGAATAATCTCTGTTCGTTTCTAAGACAAACCATTCAATAGCACAGTAATCCAAGTCTATGCCTCAACCAGTAATGCTGAAAAAGCTGAAGCTGAATGATTCTATGAAGATCTACAGGACTTTCTAGAACTAACTTCCAAGAAACATGGGACCGGATGTCATGATCTTAATATTTTAAATATTGAGATTTAAGTCAGCTTTTTCAGTCTCCTCTTTCACTCTCACCGAGAGGCTCTTTAGTTCCTTTTTACTTTCTGCCATTAGATTGATATTATTTGCATATTTAAGATTATTGGTATTTCTCCCAGCAATCTTGATTCCAGCTTGTGATTCATCCAGCCCAGCATTTTGCATGATGTACTCTGCATATAATTTAAATAAGCAGGGTGACAATATATAGCCTTGATGTACTTTTTTTCCAATTTGGAGCCAGTCTGTTTTTCCATATCCAGTTCTAACTGTTGCTTCTTGACCTGTATACAGGTTTTTCAGGAGACAGATGATGTCATCTGGTATTCCTGTCTCTTTAAGAATTTTCCAGTTTGTTGTGATCCACACAATCAAAGGGCTTTAGTGCAGTCAATGAAGCAGCAGTAGATATTTTTCTGAAATTCTCTTGCTTTTTCTATGATTCAACAGATGGTGGCAATTTGATTTCTGGTTCTGCTCCCTCTTTGAAACCGGTTTGTACATCTAAAAGTTCTTGGTTCACAAACTGTTGAAGCCTAGCTTGAAGAATTTTGAGCATGACCTTGCTAGCACATGAAATGAATGCAATTTTACAGTAGATTGAATATTCTTTGGCATTGCCCTTCTTTGGGATTGGAATGAAAACTGACCTTTTCCAGTCCTATGGCCACTGCTGAGTTTTCCTAATTTGCAGACAGCATCAGTTTTTAGGATTTGAAATCGCTCAGCTGGAATTCCATTGCCTCCACTAGCTTTGTTCGTAGTAATGCTTCCTAAGGCCCACTTGGCTTCACACTCCAGGATGTCTGACTGTAGGTGAGTGACCACACCATTGTGGTTATTCAGGTCATTAAGACCTTTTTTGTACAGTTCTTCTATATATTCTTGCCACTTTTTCTTAATATTTTCTGCTTCTGTGAGGTCCTTGCTGTTTCTGTCCTTTATTATGCCCATCTTTGCATGAAATGTTTCCTTGGTACCTCCAATTTTTTTGAAGAGCTCTTAGCACCGAAGAATTGATGCTTTTGAACTGTGGTGTTGGAGAAGACTCTTGAGAGTCCCTTGGACTGCAAGGAGATCCAACCAGTCCATTCTGAAGGAGATCAACCCTGGGATTTCTTTGGAAGGAATGATGCTAAAGCTGAAACTCCAGTACTTTGGCCACCTCATGCGAAGAGTTGACTCATTGGAAAAGACTCTGATGCTGGGAGGGATTGGGGGCAGGAGGAGAAGGGGACGACCGAGGATGAGATGGCTGGATGGCATCACGGACTCGATGGACATGAGTCTGAGTGAACTCCGGGAGATGGTGATGGACAGGGAGGCCTGGCGTGCTGCGATTCATGGGGTCGCAAAGAGTGGGACACGACTGAGCGACTGAACTGAACTAAACTAGTCATTCCCATTCTATCATTTTCCTGTATTTATTTGCACTGTTCATTTAAGAAGGCCTTCTCATCCCTCCTTGCTATTCTCTGGAACTGTGCATTCATTTGGGTATCAGTTTAGTTCAGTCAGTCAGTAGGGTCCACCTCTTTGCAACCTTATGGACTGCAGCACGCTAGGTTTCCCTGTCCATCACTAACTTCCAGAGCTTGCTCAGACTCATGCCCATCAAGTCGGTGAGGCATCCAACCATCTCAGGACAACCACTTAGCATTCTTGTATTTCTTTTACTTCGGGGTGGTTTTGGTCACTGCCCCCTGTACAGTGTTATAAAAGTCTGTCCATAGTTCTTCAGGCACTCTGTCTACCAGATCTAACCCCCTGAATCTATTCTTCCCCTCCACTATATAATCAGAAGAGATTTGACTTAGGTCATACCTGAATGACCTTGTGGTTTTCCCAACTTTCTTCAATTTAAGCCAATATTTTGCAATAAGGAGCTCATGGTCTGAGCTATAGTCAGCTCCAGGTCTTGCATTTTACTGACTATACAGAACTTCTCCACCTTCAGCTGCAAAGACATAATCTGATTTCAGTATTTACCCTGTGGTGATGTCTATATGTAGAGTCGTCCTTTGTGTTGTTTGAAAATGGTGTTTACTATGACCAGCATGTCCTCTTGACAAAACTCTGTTAGCCTTTGCCCTGCTTCATTTTGTACTCCAAGGCCTACTTCAGCTTCTTTGACATCAGTGGCTGGAGCATAGACTTGGATTACTGCATGAAATGCAGTTGAATGGTTTGCCTTGGAAAGGAACTGAAAAGATTCTGTTGTTTTCAAGATTGCACCCAAGTACTACATTTCACATTTCAGACTCTTCTGTTGACGATGAGGGCTACTCCATTTCTTCTAAGGGATTCTTGCCCACAGTAGTAGATATAATGGTCATCTGAATTAAATTCGCACATTCCTATCCACTTTAGTTCACTGATTCCTAAGATGTTGATATTCAACCTTGCCATCTCCTGCTTGACTATATCATGGACCTAAAATTGATTCATGGACCTAAAATTCAAGGTGCCTATGCAATATTGTTCTTTACAGCATCAGGCTTTACTTTCACCACCAGACACATCCATAGCTGAGTTTTGTTTCTACTTTGGCTCAGCTACTTTATTATTCCTGGAGTTATTTGTAATTGCCCTCTGTTCTTCCCCAGTAGCATACTGGACACCTTCCAACCTGGGGGGCTCATCTTCCGGCATCATATCTTTTTGCCTTTTCCTACTGTTCTTGGGGTTCTCCAGGCAAGAATACTGGAGTGGGTTGCCACTTCCTCCTCCAGTGGACCACATTTTGTCAGAACTCTTCACTATGATCTGTTTTGGCTGACCCTGCATGGCATGGCTCATAGCTTCACTGAGTTATGCAAGCCTATTCACCACAACAGGGCTTGGGGACTTGAAAGGGGCTTTGGGGGTTATTATTAAGTAAAAGAAGAGTTACTGGAACACAAGCACTGATATACAGTAACAGTCCACCTGATAACTGAACTGCCACTAAGTGACCAGTGGTAGGAGATGCTAGACAAAGGGATGGTTCTTGGCCCAGGAGGACAGAGTGTGATGGCACAAGATTTCATCACGCTTCTCGGAAGAGCATGCAATTGAAAACAGATGGATAGTTTATTTCTGGAATTTTTCATTTAATAATTTTGAAACACAGTTGACCCCTGTAACTGAAACTGCAGATAAGGGAGGACTACTGTATACAGATGTCTGGAAAAACCTCCTTCTTCACCGGGTTGCTATAGCGAAAAACTGTAAGGCTTTCCCCACTGTGTGGAGGAAGACAGTCAGCTGAATTCATTCATTCATTCAACAATATTGCTGAGTGCTTTCTACATGCTGGGCACTACTCTAAGTACTAGGGATATAGGGATATGGGTATGGGAGAAAAAGATAGAAAACAAAAAAACAAACCCTGAGATCAGAAAGCTTACTTCCAGTGGGAGAGACAGGCCATACAAATATGAAAAATATAAGCTCTATCACATGGTGATATGTATTATGGAGGGAAATTAAGTGGTGAAAAGGAATAGGGTGTTCTTAGCAGAAGGTGGAGGTTGCTATTATAAAGAGGAAAGTCAGGAAGGTTCAACTGAAATGGAGACATCTGAGCCAAACCTGAAGGTATCTAACGCTAACAAATTACCACAGCCTTAAGCTGCTTTCAATGGCACCCCACTCCAGTACTCTTGCCTGGAAAATCCCATGGACAGAGGAGCCTGGAAGGCTGCAGTCCATGGGGTCGCTAAGGGTCGGACACGACTGAGCAACTTCACTTTCTCTTTTCACCTTCATGTACTGGAGAAGGAAATGGCAACCCACTCCAGTGTTCTTGCCTGGAGAATCCCAGGGACAGGGGAGCCTGGTGGGCTGCCGTCTGTGGGGTCGCACAGAGTCGGGCATGACTGAAGCAACTTAGCAGCAGCAGCAGCAGAAATCACCCCTTATTTCCTTTTCATGTGGGTTTCTCTGACATAGGTTGTTGTTGTTCAGTTGCTCAGTTTTGTCTGAAGCGGAGCCTGGTAGGCTGCCATCTATGGGGTCGCACAGAGTCAGACATGACTGAAGCGACTTAGCAGCAACTGCAGCAGCAGTAAGCTGCTTTCAAACAACATTTATTTTGAATCTCACAGTTTCTGTGTGTCAGGGGGCTGAACACAGCTTAGCTGGACCCTCCGCTTCAGGGTCTCTTACAAGTCTTTAATTAAAATGTCTAATGGGGTTGGAGGTCTCACTCAAAAGCTCAGCTGGGGAAGGATCCGCTTCAAAGTTCACATGGCTGTTGTCAGAACTTCAGTTCCTCTTGGGAATTGGACTGAGGGTCTTAATTGCTTCCATGGGGTCACTAAGAGTCGGACACGACTGAGCGCCTTCACTTTCACTTTTCACTTTCATGCATTGGAGAAGGAAATGGCAACCCACTCCAGTGTTCTTGCCTGGAGAATCCCAGGGACAGGGGAGCCTGGTGGGCTGCCGTCTGTGGGGTCGCACAGAGTCGGACATGACTGAAGCAACTTAGCAGCAGCAGCAGCAGAAATCACCCCTTATTTCCTTTTCATGTGGGTTTCTCTGACATAGGTTGTTGTTGTTCAGTTGCTCAGTTTTGTCTGACACTTTGTGACCCCATGGACTACAGCACACCAGGCTTCCCTGTCCTTCACTATCTTCTGGAGTTTGCTCAAATTCATGTCCATTGAGTCAATGAGGCCACATCCAACCATCTCATCCTCTGTTGCCCCCTTTTCCTGCCCTCAGTCTTTGCCAGCATCAGGGTCTTTTCCAATGAGTCAGCTCTTTGTATCAGGCGGGCAAATTATTGGAGCTTCAGCCTCAGTCCTCACATGGGAACTTTTGTCATCAAAGCCAGCAAGGGAAAAGCATCTGCTACCAAGGTAGAAATTACTGCTTTATGTAACCTCATCACAGAATTGGCATCTCCAGGCCTATGATAGATCCCACTCACACTCAGTGGTTAGGCGATGAGAAGAAGGTGTCAACAGCAGGAGGCAGAGTAACAGCAGACCACCCGAGGGCTCCCTGTCATAGAGGTGAAAGAGTGAGCCACGGTGGAGCCCAGGTGGAGGAGTGTTACAGGCACAAGCAACAGATACGAAAGTCCTGGGTGGGAGCTTGCTGGGGTGTTCCAAGAACAGCAAGGAGGCTAGTGTGGCTGAAGAATAGTGAGTAAAGGGTAGGGGAACAGAGACAGCACAGCAGGGTAGATAAAGGGGGTCAGGTTACGTGGGACCTCTTGACTTTTACTTTAAATGAGAAGGGAGTCACTGGAGGATTTGAAGCAGAGCAATGACATGAACCGGAGAAGGCAATGGCACCCCACTCCAGTACTCTTGCCTGGAAAACCCCTGGATGGAGGAGCCTGGAAGGCTGCAGTCCATGGGGTCACTGAGGGTCAGACACGACTGAGCGACTTCACTTTCACTTTTCACTTTCATGCATTGGAGAAGGAAATGGCAACCCACTCCAGGACTCTTGCCTGGAGAATCCCAGGGACGGGGGAGCCTGGTGGGCTGCCGTCTCTGGGGTCGCACAGAGTCGGACACGACTGAAGTGACTTAGCAGCAGCAGTGAATGACATGAACTGGCATTGTTCTGATCCTCAGTACTCAAAACTTTGGTCCAGGGACTAGCAGCGTCGGCATCACTTAAAGCTCATTGCCTTGTTGTTCAGTCCTTCCGTCGTGTCCGACTCTCACAGCCCCGTGGACTGCAGCCCACCAGGCTCCTCTGTCCATGGAACTTCCCAGCCAGGTTGCCATTTCCTTCTCCAGGCGATCGTCCCAACCCAGGGATCGAACCTGGGTCTCCTGCATTGGCAGGCGGGGTCCTTACCACTGAGTCACCAGGGAAGCCCACTAAAGCTCACTAGCAATGCAGAATCTCAGGCCCCACCCCAGACCAACTGCATCAGAAACTGTATTTAACAAGAGCCACAGGTGAGTGGAATGCATAGCAGTGGCGTCAGAATCACCTGGAGCGGTTGTTGAACTACAGCTTGCTGGTCCCCCTAACTCCCCGAGTGTCTGATTTAGTAGATGGCGGTGGGGTCTGCGATTCTGCACTTGTAGCAAGAGCCCAGATGATGCTGTTGCTGCTGGGCCAGGGGCTCTTCTTTAGAACCGCTGGCCTACATGTGCCCAGTGCCAGGGCCCAGGGCCAAGTAAGATAAAATCCCCGTCTTGACGTGGCTCACAGCCTCTGGGAGGGAGATGACACATCAGATCTCAAGCTCCTTCCCTGCCATAAATTCCAGGAAGGTAGATTTTATATGCTGTCCCTTGAAATCACATCAGTGACGTAGGTTCATGCTTACCCTGGCGTCCTGTTTCATTTCTGTAGTTAAATCCCATCTCTGTGTCTCCTAGTCACAGCAGAGAGAGGGAACAGGTGGTCACCAGCTCCCTGCTAATAACTCTTCATATGTTTGAAGCCCATTATTAAATCGCCCTCAGATTTCCAGGCTGACTCAGACACAGTACTGGATCCTCTGGACATGGTGCTTGGTCCGGAAGTAGGCACGTGACCTAAGCAGGACCAATTCGAGTTTTTCCCTAAGATTGCGTACAAAGTCTCTCTTCCCTTTGAAGCATGAACTGTCAAAATATAAGAAACCCAGTTCAATTCAACTTATCTACCCTTCTCTAAATCACACGGCAGAGAGGGTTGGGCTGACTATAGCTACCAGCCTCAGTTAGGAGCGCATGTGATAGAAATTCTTGAACCCATGAGGGGGCTGGAGGTGATACAGGGTGAGGGCTTCAGTGGGGTTTCAAAGGCTAGACCTTCAGACTCCTTCATCTGAGCAAGAGCCTGAGAAGTGATGCAAGCAGACAGCAGGCAAGATAAGGAGATGTTCAGTGGGATGCAGGGATCAGCTGAAGGTCAAGCATCACGGGTGAGTCAAACATCTTCAGGACTTATGGGCACCATCCTCAATGCAACCTCCCACCCTGATCCTTTGAAGCCAATGTAATGATGCTCCCAGGGTAGTCTGGCTGATGGTGATCATTTCCCTGACTGGAAGTGTGTGACCTTCATAAAGATAATGTTCTAGTGTGCAGAGGTCAAGGTCAATCTTTGTAACACCTGCATCAGCGTACCCTAGGAAGCTTGTTAGGAAATGCACATTCCCCAGACCCCACTGCACCAGAATTTCGGGTGAGGAGTCTAAGAATGGGGAAATCAACAAGACAGCCACTCCCCAACTCTTCTGTGCAGTCAGGTTTGAGAACGAATGTCCTAGTGTGTGATCCGGCTCCCTCTCTTCCCTTTCTTGGCCATGAACAGAAAAGGACAATGGTTCAGGGTAAACAAAGCATCTAGTACAGCGACTAGTAATAATAGAGTGACTTGTTTGTGTGGTGTGTATATATTTTGAAAGTAAAAAGTAGTAATAGCATTTCTTGAGACCTTCCTTAGTGGCAGGCACTGTACTAAGGAATGAATAGAAGGTGGCCTGTAGAATCCTCATCTCCAGGAAATAGTGACTCTTAGCATCCCATTCACAGAGGAGGGAGTGGAGGTGCTCAGAAGGTGTGAAATCACGCAGTTGCTAAGTGGCAGGTGGCATGACTTAGACCCAGGTCCAACTGCCCCCAGAGGTGAGGACTTTAACCTCCAAGTTATCCCTGCCTCCTCCCTAACACACTCTTCCCTTCCAACTGTAAAGCAGGAAGAGGCACCATGGTTGCAGAATAAGCATATGTTCTGGGGGAAAGAAGCCACTAGTTGTGGATTACGTGCTAGTGTTTCATATGCATTTTTCTCATTGGCCTCATCTCATATCTTCCCTGGGAGAGAAGCATTATACCCATTCTGCAGGTGAGGAAAACTAAGGTTCCCCAGGGATTAAATGCCTTGCCTGAGGCCACACAGTTATTTTGTGGGTGAGGTTGGACTCAAAGCTTTCAGACCATACTGCCCCTGATGAGGATGGGGATGAAAGAGGTCTGACTCCTACGCAGGGTTCCTCAGAGGGTTACTCTGGGATGTCAGCCCTTGGGCCGCCCTTCCTATTTCCAGACCAGCTGTTTAATTAACCCAGAGACTTCTTATTTCCACGGTGTTCAGAAACACTGCCCAGGGTTGGCGCTAAATGGCATGTTCTGGAAGCTGTATAATTAAAACTGACTTGGGAGACGATGCCGTCAGCCCGTAGGGCAGAAATAGAAAGTCACCTAACCAGAATGTGTGTTACCCATATGGATGCCACCGACTGCTTTTGTCCTGGTGCTTTTGATTATAATAGGTATCCTGAGGTCTGTGGTTTGCAGTGCCACCTCTCACTACCTTCTTAGGGATCATAAAGAGAAAATCATTAGTATGTGCCTGCCTCTGCCATCCAGGGCTGGGTCTCTGAGGGAAGAAGGTGAGAGGCCAGGTTCCTTTTAGACCCTGTAGATAGAGATGAGCCCAGGAGTGCCGCCAGGAGGTGACTGAAGCCTCATCTCCTGATCTTCAGCTCTGTCCTTCTGTGTTAGGAGGGGCTGAACATGAACCACTGGCATCTCCTGCACACAGAGGAGGGAGTGGAGGTGCTCAGAAGGTGTGAAATCACACAGTTGCTAAGTGGCAGGTGGCATGACTTAGACCCAGGTCCAACTGCCCCCAGAGGTGAGGACTTTAACCTCCAAGTTATCCCTGCCTCCTCCCTAACACACTCTTCCCTTCCAACTGTAAAGCAGGAAGAGGCACCATGGTTGCAGAATAAGCATATGTTCTGGGGGAAAGAAGCCACTAGTTGTGGATTACGTGCTAGTGTTTCATATGCATTTTTCTCATTGGCCTCATCTCATATCTTCCCTGGGAGAGAAGCATTATACCCATTCTGCAGGTGAGGAAAACTAAGGTTCCCCAGGGATTAAATGCCTTGCCTGAGGCCACACAGTTATTTTGTGGGTGAGGTTGGACTCAAAGCTTTCAGACCATACTGCCCCTGATGAGGATGGGGATGAAAGAGGTCTGACTCCTACGCAGGGTTCCTCAGAGGGTTACTCTGGGATGTCAGCCCTTGGGCCGCCCTTCCTATTTCCAGACCAGCTGTTTAATTAACCCAGAGACTTCTTATTTCCACGGTGTTCAGAAACACTGCCCAGGGTTGGCGCTAAATGGCATGTTCTGGAAGCTGTATAATTAAAACTGACTTGGGAGACGATGCCGTCAGCCCGTAGGGCAGAAATAGAAAGTCACCTAACCAGAATGTGTGTTACCCATATGGATGCCACCGACTGCTTTTGTCCTGGTGCTTTTGATTATAATAGGTATCCTGAGGTCTGTGGTTTGCAGTGCCACCTCTCACTACCTTCTTAGGGATCATAAAGAGAAAATCATTAGTATGTGCCTGCCTCTGCCATCCAGGGCTGGGTCTCTGAGGGAAGAAGGTGAGAGGCCAGGTTCCTTTTAGACCCTGTAGATAGAGATGAGCCCAGGAGTGCCGCCAGGAGGTGACTGAAGCCTCATCTCCTGATCTTCAGCTCTGTCCTTCTGTGTTAGGAGGGGCTGAACATGAACCACTGGCATCTCCTGCCTGTTGGCATCTCCATCTGAGTGTTCCACTGCATATCATTATGGGCATTTTTTCTTGTTGTTTTGTCTCCCAGAATCTTTCTTAGAGAACTGCTTCTCCTCCTCTCTGGGTCCTTGTGAGGTCATGCTGGTTCATGATACCCACACATATCTGGTCACCTGGTCCAGGCTGACTCAGACACAGTACTGGATCCTCTGGACACGGTGCTTGGTCCAGAAGTAGGCACGTGACCTAAGCAGGACCAATTCGAGTTTTTCCCTAAGATTGCATACAAAGTCTCTCTTCCCTTTGAAGCATGAACTGTCAAAATATAAGCTCAAGGCACTAGGAGCCATTTGTCTGCCGTGTGAATCAAGCCCACTTCAGGGGGCGAAAAATCCAGTGCTCCGAGAGAAGCTGTGAAGTGGTGAGATATGGAGAGAAAGTGATTTCATTGCAGCCCGAAATCCGGCTGTGACTGGGATTTGCCCTTGGCCTTCCAAGTTAATGAGCCCATAAGTTCTTTTTAGCTCAAGTTGAATTGAACTGGGTTTCTTTCAGGAACCCTAGACAATACATATCTGAGGTTCAACATATTCAAACACAAAACCTGAATTCCTCTCCTGGCAAACCTGCCCTCCTCCAGCCTCTCCTGCCTTCCACACCCTTATCATTGTCTATTCCCTTTCAGGCATTGATACATTGCCATGACCTTGGTTTAGACTCACACTGCTTCTTACCTGGTTTGCTGCATCAGTTTCTCTGCCTTCAGGCTTGTCTACTCCATGCCCACAGACACACACACACACAGACACACACACACAGACACACACACACAGACACACACTCATGCCAAAATCTTTCTCAACCTCACCCTACTGATCTTATACTGGGTAACTTACAAGGCTACCAGACATCTGGCCCCTCCTACTTGTTAAATCTCACCTGGCACCTCCCTCCCCTCACTTTAGCTAAAGAGTTACTTGGAGTTGCCCTCTGACCTCTAAGCAGCCTCCAAGGCTTCTTAATCCTTTCTCTGCCACAGGCATCCTGCCATCTTTGGAAGCCTATAGACCCCACCTTGGAATAATGTCTTTTCTACATAGAGTAGGATATATAGCATTATAGTGAAATTATACTGACGTACATTTATCAAAATATTAAAACCAAATTTAAATTTAAATATGGTAATATATGAGCTTCTTCAGGCTTCCCTGGTGGCTCAGACGGTAAAGAAGCCACCTGCAATGCAGGAGACCCTGGTTCGATCCCCTGGAGAAGGGACAGGCTACCCACTCCAGCATTCTTGGGCTTCCCTGGTGGCTCAGACGGTAAAGAATCCGCCTGCATTGCAGGAGACCTGGGTCTGGTCCCCAGGTTGGGAAGATTGCCTGGAGGAGGGCATGGTAAACCACCCCAGTTTTCTTGCCTGGGGAATCCCCGTGGACGGAGGTCCCTGGCGGGCTATAGTCCACAGGGTCGCAAAGAGTCAGACACAGCTGAGCCACAAAGCACACCACATGCGCTTCTTCGTTAATGCATTAAACAGACAGATCTAGCGTGGAGGCCCGATAATGGGTACAATTTTCAAACAGTGAAGAGTGCCAGCGAAATGGCAAGTTATTTGCAACAACTGCAATGTGATAGGAATATACATGGTTTCTGCTGGCGATAAAGTCCCAGGTAGGGCTTCCCTGGTAGCTTAGCTGGTAAAGAATCTGCCTGAAAGTCAGGAAACCCCAGTTCGATTCCTGGGTTGTAAAGATCCTCTGGAGAAGGGACAGGCTACCCACTCCAGTATTCCTGGGCTTCCCTTATGGCTCAGCTGGTAAAGAACCCACCTGCAATGTGGGAGACCTGGGTTGGGAAGATCTCCTGGAGAAGGGAAAGGCTACCCACTCCAGTATTCTAGTTTGATATTCTGAGACAGCTTTAAATTTTTACAGATTAGAGTATCAAACTAGCCCTAAGGATTTCATCCCCCTCCCCCCAATAACCAGCAGTGGCTAGGAAAGGATTTGGGTTTAGGGAGTCTAGGTTTGAATTACAGCTCCTTGATGCTATATGTACAGCCCCTGGGCAACTTTACTGCTTTGTGCCTCCTTTTTTTTTTTTTTTTTTTCTCATCTAAAAGAGTGGAACAGTAACAGTACCCACCTCAAGCCTATCAGAGAATTAAAAGATTGAATTTGTTGTGAAAGGTTTTAAAAGGTTTAAAGGTTAAAAGGTTTGAGACTGGCATAGTCTCAAAAAGCTTAGCTATTCCTCACGGGAACACCTGGGAAACTCCTCCGCTTCCCTTAAGTACCCCGGGGGGAGCACCCATCCCAGGAGGAACCCCTCCTCTGTGAAGCCCTCTCCTCACCAAGCATCACTTCCCATCACTGCAAAAGAAACACCCTGGATACAAACCAAGTTTTAGGAGTGCAGACCACGTGGGTTCAAATGCCAGTGCCACCAGCTGCCAGCTGTCCTGCTTTGGTAGTGACTTTCCCTCTGTGCATCTCAATTTCCCCATCTGTAAACTGGGGAGAGCTGCAGTGCCCTCCTCGGAAAGGTAAGAGGAGTCGAGCACTCTGCTGGGCTCCCTAGGTGGGTTCAGAGGTAAAGAATCCACCTGCCAGGGCAGGAGACACAAGAGACCTGGTTCGGTCCCTGGGTCTGGAAGATCCCTCAGACGGGGGAATGGCAGCCCACTCCAGTATTCCTGCCTGGAAAATCCCATGGACAGAGGACTTGACTGAGCATCCACACACACTAGCACTCTGCCAGACATACAGGAATGAGCAAGGCAGTGGAGGACAAGCCGAAATGCTTGAGCGAGACGCCTGCGAAATTATAAGCACTCGACATATGTTACATGCCATGTGCTACAAATGAAATATTATCATACTTAGAAATGTATATGTATGCTAGATATTTACACGAAATATTTACACATATGTGTATTACACCTTTTGTTCATAATTTCTACGTACATTTCCTCATTTACTCCCACAAAAACAGTCCTGGAGGATAGGCAGGGCAGAGATTTTATGCTGTTTTTATTGATGAAAAGATAGAGTCGCTGGAAGGTTAAATGGTTGGTAAACTGGCAACTGAAGATGTCTGGACATTTAAAAAAGAGAACTTGCGGAAGGCAATGTTCCACCTCAGATACCGCAGTGGACAGCCAGCCCCAGCTCTGTGGCCTTGGGGTGGGAGGACCGGTTTGGGGGAAGCCTCCAGGCCCAGGGCGCCCAGCCACGTGGGCAGGCAGGCTGGCGCGTGGACACGCCCGGGGGCGCACGCTCGCTGGCGCGGAGCTTCCCGCGGGCAGAGATGCGCAGGACTCTGGGCGCGACGCTGGGTGGCGCTGCTGGGCCGCCCCGCGCCAGACCTGTTGCGCCCAGGGCGAGGGGAATGGCAGCCCACTCCAGTATTCCTGCCTGGAAAATCCCATGGACAGAGGACTTGACTGAGCATCCACACACACTAGCACTCTGCCAGACATACAGGAATGAGCAAGGCAGTGGAGGACAAGCCGAAATGCTTGAGCGAGACGCCTGCGAAATTATAAGCACTCGACATATGTTACATGCCATGTGCTACAAATGAAATATTATCATACTTAGAAATGTATATGTATGCTAGATATTTACACGAAATATTTACACATATGTGTATTACACCTTTTGTTCATAATTTCTACGTACATTTCCTCATTTACTCCCACAAAAACAGTCCTGGAGGATAGGCAGGGCAGAGATTTTATGCTGTTTTTATTGATGAAAAGATAGAGTCGCTGGAAGGTTAAATGGTTGGTAAACTGGCAACTGAAGATGTCTGGACATTTAAAAAAGAGAACTTGCGGAAGGCAATGTTCCACCTCAGATACCGCAGTGGACAGCCAGCCCCAGCTCTGTGGCCTTGGGGTGGGAGGACCGGTTTGGGGGAAGCCTCCAGGCCCAGGGCGCCCAGCCACGTGGGCAGGCAGGCTGGCGCGTGGACACGCCCGGGGGCGCACGCTCGCTGGCGCGGAGCTTCCCGCGGGCAGAGATGCGCAGGACTCTGGGCGCGACGCTGGGTGGCGCTGCTGGGCCGCCCCGCGCCAGACCTGTTGCGCCCAGGGCGGAAGTCGAACAGGTTTAGGGTAAAGGGACGCTCGGGTCTCTCCGCGTGCCCCTGCCGCCCTCGCCAGTGCATCTCCCTCGGGGCGCCCAAGGCCCATCTTAACTTGAGGCTTCCATTCGCTTGGCCTCTGCATTCCTCACCCCAACAGTTTTAGGCGCGTCAGGTGGGGCGGGAATAAAGTTTTTCCAACCCGGTCTAGGAAAGGGCTGGATGGGAAGTACCCCCCGGCTCCAGACTCTGCGGCGGGCTGGACCGTGCCCTTTCAGCTTCACGGCCGCCCCGGGGGCCCTGCTCTCGGTAGGTGCCAGCCCCGGTGCCGACCGGATGGACTGACCCGCGCACCGCCCCCTCCCACCTCCTTGCCCGTCCCGGTCCCCTCCCCCGCCTCTGGCGCGCCCGGGCCCCAGCGTCTCCGGCCCCGCCTGCGCTGGGGTCGCTGCAGTCCCCGCGGCTGCCCCGGGCTCCCTCCCCAGGCGCCCCGGCTTTAATCCCGCCTGGGGAGCGCCTCGGGGGGAGCGCGGGACGGCGAGGGAGGCCGAGGCGGGGGCCCTGGGCGCCCGAGCTCTCCCAACCTGGGAGGCGGCCCCGACTCCCGGAGCCGGAACGCAGGGGAAGGCAAGGACGGGGCGGCCGGCGGAGGGGCGGGCGCCGCTCATCAGCCACGCCAGTCACGTCTGGGGCCACCCGGCTGCCTTTTTCTTCCTTTCCCCCTTTGCTTTCTCCCCTCTCTCCGGTTGGCGAGGGCAAAGTGGCCGTGGCGGCGCCATGCCCGGGCCGGAGTGAGTGCGCGCGGGCGAAAATGGCGTACATCCAGGTAGGGCTGAGGCCGGGGGGCCAGGTCCGCGGTGTGGGGTTGGGGGGTGCCGCGCCCCCTCCGACTGTGAGCGCGCGGAAGGGAGGGCACAAGGCTGGGCTGCCACAAACTTGCCTCGAGAAAAAGGGTGCCTGAGCGCAAGGCAACCTGTGCAGCAGCGGGGGTGCGCCCCAGGAGGAGAGGCTGGGGACCCCCCATACCCCGGGATGAAGGGCCCCAAGTGGACTCTCTGCACGCGTGCCCTCGCCTCCTGGGGAAGGAATGGGGGTGGGGCGGACTTTTCTTCCCCCCCTCCCCCACCCCATCCCTCGGGCACCCCACCCCAGGGGAGGGGCCGCGGGGAGGGCGGCCCGGGGCGCGCCAGCCGCCCGGCCCGCCAGCTGTCGTTGCCTTGGTGACGGCTCTGGCTAATTGGCCGGCGGAGCGAGCCGGAGGCAGCTGTTCCGGCCAGGAGGGACAAGGACATCGCCTCTCCCGGGCACTGGGTGCTGAGGGGTGGGGGACACCCCCGGAGGCGCGCTGGTGGTTTTGGGGGTCAGCCGATTACTTTGGGCCATTGCCTTGGGAGTTGTGGACCCCCCTCATCTTGGGGACACCCCACAAGAGTCCTTAGGCTGAAATAATTTCCAGGCACCTTTTCTTGAGGAGGGCATGCTTGACTAAGAGAACTGCCTCCTCCGTAGGAGGAGGGAAGCGGCGACGGGTCAGCGCCAAGGTCATACGGTCAGACCCGCTGAGCTGCTTGTTTCTGGCACTGGGTCCTTTGCCCCTGGCAGTGATACCGACGGGCTCCTACATTCTGCCTCCCCAGAGGCCGACGGGTGCCTCTGGGCTCGCTTCTGCCCTCGCCCACCACTGGAGGGGCTTCTGGTACCTCCTCCCCCTTTGGGTCACCCACCCCGCTCCTCCTGTCCTTAGTCTTTTCCATCTGCCAGAAACTCTGACCTGCCATCCGCCCATAGCGCCCCATCCCTCTCCTGGCTTAGATTCGCTCCATTGACTTCCCTTTCATGGAATCCTTAGGTCATCTTTTCAAGTTCAATGAAGGTCACATTTACTGTTCACCTACTGTGGGGATGTTGTTGGGGGGAGTAGCCACTGAACAGGTTCAGCAAACACTTGGGTGACATGTAACATGTGTGGGCACTGGGAACACAGCTGAGAGAGCAGCACGGTCCCTGCCCATCAGGGACCATGCACTGGGACCTGCTTCTACGGTTCTTAATGACTGTCTTCGGCACAGTAATGAAGAGTAATGAGTAATGAAGTGACTTGCCCAAGGCCACTCAGGGGCTTAGAGGTTGTGGTGAGGCCTAGCCGGGGGTGGGAAGGGGATTGGTGAGGGATTTGTTAAGCATCTGGTATGAGGATAGCCCAGTGATGTTGACTTTTCTTCTAGAACAAGGTGTTTCACTTTTTCTGTAAAGGCCTACATAGTAAATGTTTGTTTTTCTTCGAGGGCTGAGTGGTCTGTGTCACAACTCTTCACTTCTTGATTATGGCACTACACAGAGACACTAGTAAATGAATGGGCATGGCTATGTTTAAATAAAACTTTATTTGTGGACACTGAAACTGAATTTCATATACTTTGTACGAGTCAAGAAGTATTCATCTTTAAAGTTTTTTCAACCAATTAAAAATATACAAACCCTTCTTAGCTGGAGGGCCATAGAAAAACAGGCTGCAGGCTGAATTTGGGTCTTTGAGTCATAGCTTGCACCCCCTGTTCTAGAATACCTGGACTTTCCTTCCTCCTTTTTTTTTTTCTGGCTTGAATCAGTTCTCCTCCATTGGGTCAAATACGTGAGCCTGAGGCCCAAAGACTCAGCATGCTTGGGAGCCTCAGGGCATCTCCCCTTTCCTCTTCATCTTCCTTGGTTTCTCTGCCCCCTAACACTCACCTTGCACCTAGGTGGGACCCCTGAGGTAGCCCTGCCTCTGCTCATCATGGTTTTTTGAAATGGTTCTCTTTTGATCACTATATACCTAGGAAATGCCTTCCTGCGAGACTGGATCGTTGTGAAAAAGCATCCCTTTAACCCTGCACTTTACCGTAAGCATGTTAAAGTACTTTCTCATATAAGCCCCCTGAGGGCATAGCTGTTTGCTGCCTTCTTCGCCTCACCACTCTGTCGGCCAGGACAGTCCCACTTTCCTCTTCATCTTCCTTGGTTTCTCTGCCCCCTAACACTCACCTTGCACCTAGGTGGGACCCCTGAAGTAGCCCTGCCTCTGCTCGTCATGGTTTTTTGAAATGGTTCTCTTTTGATCACTATATACCCAGGAAATGCCTTCCTGCGAGACTGGATCGTTGTGAAAAAGCATCCCTTTAACCCTGCACTTTACTGTAAGCATGTTAAAGTACTTTCTCATGTAAGCCCCCTGAGGGCATAGCTGTTTGCTGCCTTCTTCGCCTCACCACTCTGTCGGCCAGGACAGTCCCTGGTGCCTGGCAGGATCCAACTGGACTTGACAAACTGTCTGGTTCTCATAAGCCACAGAAAGCAGGCAGATACTAGGCAGCACAGAGCCTTTTCATAGTGTCCTAGCTTAGCCCTTCCATTAAAGGAAAGAGGTAACTGAGGCTCAGCCTCCCAACTTGCCTGGGTCACATGACTGGCCACTGATGAGGCCAGGACGAGTACCTCTTTTCTCAGTTTTGTCCCTCCCCCTGCAACTTGTGATTGGTGTCTAAGACTTTTTCCCCCCAAACTGTAGTAAATCCCTTATCACTTCAAGGATTTTGAGTTTTTCACGAGCTATGTACCACCTGTGATGTTATTTACTTAATTTCTTTTCTATAAATGGACTTGTGCTTTATTTTAACTTTAATATGAAAAGGAAACGTCATGTCACTACCATAGTAGAAAACCAGGGTCCCCTGATAGAAACTGAAGGCAATAGGAAAAATACAATGAGAATAATGCCACATTCTTGGATTCTAGCTGTCTAGTCTGTCTGCAAGGCTCTGAGCTGGGGTCTGCTGTCTGTTTAAAAAGGAAGGCAGGGGTGGGATTTGCAACTGTTAAAAAGATGTTATATATAGTGGTACCAAATTAAGACGTTCTTCACCTTGCAAAAGAATTGAGAATAATGATTAGCTTTCTCCTTGACTCAAAGTTCTGAGTTCCATGGGAGACTCCTCCTAACCTGTCTGGTTTACTTGGCCTTTTGGAAAACTGTGAAGACCCTTCCCAGAAAGGGGGTGGGGGGAGCCTGTGCCTGGGGAACATTTTTTTTTAATCTTTTTTTGAGTTGCAGAATATTGCTAAACTGGTCTTGTCTCTCTCTCTGTGTCATCCCTCGCCCCCTGTGACCCTTGGCTTCACGTGGATCTCTAAAAGGGCAGTTGGAACCTTTAAACGAGGTGAGTGAATTCGGTGATTTGTTTGGTCTGGCTTCTAATCAAGAAATGCTTGCTTTTCATTTTGGAGCCTTTTGTGGGGCTGTGGGGATGCTGAATATTAAACAACAACCGGATGTTGATAGCAGCTCGGTTTCGATGCCATTCTAGGGAAGGGAGATCCCGGTGAAAAGATACTAGTTAATGAGACTAGGTTTCCTTTCCCACCCTCTACTTATTCCATTTGATTATCTCTGTTTACTTTAATGTCATGAAGTTATTTTTTAAAAAATATTTGTGCTTTGCTTTCAAGAAGACAGAGTAAGAATCATTGTGTTTTGCGAACATATTGCATAGCCCTCACGATGTTGAATAAACCACCCACATGTCAAGAAAGACATTCATATACAAAGGAAAATACCTGCAAACGTTTTGCTTGCTATTAATGGCTCGAGCCGGTTGGTGTTTGCCATCTTTGTACCTGCAGTTGGTAAATAGGAATGGAAAACAGTTTGTTCTAAGAGATCAGCCGTGGAGACAGACCTCCTGAATGTCGTTATTTCTCATCAGGGATCGGCTGCTTGTAACTGTGGGCGTTTTTCCTCTTCTTCCTCCCCTTCCCATCTCTCCTCTGCCCACCGCCCCCCATGGGCTCAGGGTTTCCTTTCTAGAATCTCCGACCTGCTGCTCTGCAGATGGACTTGCCGCCACTGCTGTCAGAAGTGCTATGAATCCAGCTGCTGCCAGTCGAGTGAGGATGAAGTTGAGATTCTGGGACCTTTCCCTGCCCAGACTCCTCCCTGGCTGTAAGTAAAACTGCTCCGAACTTCCTGGAAAGCCACCTTAAGACCTTTCTTTTCTCTGTTTCTGCGAGGGGTCTGGGACATACAGGGGTATGGAGCGGGGAAAGGCTGAGTTTCCATGGACCTCTTAGTCGCTGATGGCTTGTACTGTGTGCCTCATTGCATTTGACAAGCTGGTGAGATCAGCTTGGGGTGGGGCTTCGGTTCAGCTGGTTTTCACAACCGGCCTTCTGAGATATGAACAGTGTAATGCTAAGCATGTGGGCGCTTTTAATCATGTTGAGTGTCATTCCAAGTGGAAAAAGAGATCTGTGAGCGTCTCTGTTCTTCAAGGGATGTCCAGATCCTAAAGGTTTTCCATCCAAGTCAGTATGACGAACCATCCTAGCACCTGGCCCATGCTAAACACTCAGTGAGTATTTGGTGTGGATGACATGAACAAACAAGTGCCTCTTTGCTGATCTGAGCAAGAACTTCAGTAACAGGGAAGCAGAACACACCTCCAGGCTCCATCGTGTCCTCCAACGCTGTTTATGCTCTCTCTGGCATCTTTCGTTTTATTTCCAATTCGTTCTCCTCCCGCGCCTGCATACAACATCTCCATCTGCCAGTCGCTCAGATATTTTGGGAATGCAGTTTTGAAGCTTTTCAGCCACGTGTCTGGGCCACCTCTCTGTGGCTAGGAGGGGAGCGTGGCCAGAGTCTGGGTTGAATCTAGAGGGCCAGGGCCTGGGAATCTTCCAGTACAGCTTCCCATGATGTAAAGAAGAATACCCAGGGAGGCAGGAAGATGGTGTGAGGGCCCACAGCTGGAGCCTCAGTGGGGATCCTGTGCTGTCTCAGGTAAATCCTTGGGCTAAGATTCCAGAAGCCTCTGGCACCCCATCTTTTCCTTGGGGGTCATGCCTCAATCTTCTAATTTTTTTTTTTTTTGAGAAGCAAGTATCAAATATTTTCATAGCAGAATGGTTCTGGGTCACAATCTGTGAGTTCAAATCCTACTTCTCCTAATTTTTTCCAGTTCTGCAACCTCAGGCAATTTGCTTGATCTCTCTGTGCCTTGATTTCCCATCTGTCAAATGGGGATGATAAAAAAAATAGTATTTATCTTATAGAGTTGTTGTGATGATTGCATGAATTAGTTTATGGAAAAATATACCTTGTTTGCAATCATAAACATAAGTGATTCTTTTTACCCTATTTTGGTCTGGGTTTCCTCATCTGTAAAGTAGGGGAAGTAATAGAACTTATTTTATAGGGTTGATATTAATAATAGTGACATATACATGTAACATGCTTAGCACAGTAGTAAGTATTCACCTCTATCATTATTAAGTTATTGAGAGATTCTTTAAACTGATGTAACGACTACGTGAAGCAACCTTCCCTGACTCACAGGTTGTAGCCTGAATCCTGCAATTGTGCACAGAGTTGAGATGTTTGGTGAAACCAGCTCATTAATGAAGGGATTGTTCCCATTTTCTAGTGATGGAGGTTGGCTCAGCCCATCTAGTGTCTTTAAAGCCATGCTCAGAAGAATTCCAGCTCTGTGATGGCATGGCAGTTATGTCTTTCTTCATTCCAAAAACTGGTTATTGCCCAGCTGATTAACCTGAAGGCAGAAATTGAGTCCTGAAAGTGTCAATTATGCTGTTGGAAAGTTAAGCTCAGTTTTTTTTGGTAGTTATTTCTTGAGGCTGCCCTATGTACCAGGCACTACGACAGGCACAAGAGTAGATGGAGTCCTGTTCCCATGCTCAGAGGATTTAATATCTGGTATAGAAGATAAGGGCTTCCTGGTAGCTCAGCTGGTAAAGAATCCTCCTGCAGTGCAGGAGACCCCAGTTCAATTCCTGGGTCAGGAACATCTGCTGGAGAAGGGATAGGTTACCCACTCCAGTATTCTTGGACTTCCCTTGTGGCTCAGCTGGTAAGGAATCCAATCCACGTCAATGCGGGAGACCTGGGTTCGATCCCTGGGTTGGGAAGATCCCCTGGAGAAGGGAACGGCTGCCCACTCCAGTATGCTGGCCTGGGGAATTCCACGGACTGTACAGTCCATGGGATCCCAAAGAGTTGGACACGACAGAGTGACTTTCACTTTCTTTCACTTCACTATTGGAGATAAAGCAGGTAAATAAATTAGTTGTGTATTCACATCCTGCACACACATATGACAGTTCTGCATAGAATTTTGTTATGGAAAAGTTCTGGGAAAATGGCTTCAGGCATGACTGGATCCAGGGGCTCAGATGATGTTATGGGTGTGCGTGTATGTGCTTTCTCTCTCTTTCTTTCTGTTTCTTCTGTATTGGCCTCATTCTTAAGCCTTCTTTTTTCTTTGCATTATGTTTAACAGCAGCAAAATATCAGGAAAGGCTCTCATTGCTCTGGTTTGGGTCACATGCCAATCACTTGATCCAGTCTCTTTTGCTTGGAGGAAAAAGCGCTGGGATAATGTCTGGGTTTCCTGACCTGAAACCATGGAAAGGGTTATTCCTCCTGAAACACATGAACTAAGGTAGTCGAACAGGAGTTGGCAGACTTTTCCTATAAAGGGCCAGAGAGTAAATATTTTAGCCTCATGGACTAGTTTTTATTGCAGCCACTCACTTCCATCCTTGTAGTGCGAAAGCAACCATAGGCAATTCACTAGTGAATGGGTGTGGCTATGCTCCAATAATACTTCTACAAAATCAGGCAGTGGGCCCCAAGTTTGCTGACCTGGGTAATAAACAATTTGGATGCTGTGACTGGATCCTGGGTAGACAAACGCCACAGATGGGACACTGCATCTCAGAAGAGTTGGGGGAATCAGGCAAAATGAGCCTGCAAGCTCAGGTTGTGTGGGGTCTCAAATGCCAGATTACGGAATTTGGATTTTCCTCTGAACCAGAGGAGATCCCTGATAGACACTGAAAATCACAGCCTGTTTGCCTCAGATGTTGAGTGTTACAGATGTATGGCTACTAAGCTGGAGGACAGTTGCGTTTTGCTCAGGTCGCTGACCCTTTGTGCAAGCAGGGGGTTCTTTCTGGGACATCCTCAGGGAAGACACTTCTTTTGGTTATGCTACAAGCAGAGAAGTGAGCTGGAAACTTCCAGCAGCCAACTCACCACATAGCTTCAGGCGGCGTCCTTCACATGGTGGTCATGATGAGCGAGACCACCTAGACTTGGGCAGTGCACCGTCTGAACAGCTGTACATGACCTGTGTGCTTCCCAAGGTGACCCAGGTCTTCCTTGAATCCTGGATAGTGCTGAGGACATTTTTGATAGTCAACATCATACCAAATGTTAAGAGAAATCTGTAAAGAGGAGGCAGGTTAAATCCTCCAGAAAGAGAATTTACAGCTTGTGCTTTCCCCAAACCATAGGCAATTCACTAGTGAATGGGTGTGGCTATGCTCCAATAATACTTCTACAAAATCAGGCAGTGGGCCCCAAGTTTGCCGACCTGGGTAATAAACAATTTGGATGCTGTGACTGGATCCTGGGTAGACAAACGCCACAGATGGGACACTGCATCTCAGAAGAGTTGGGGGAATCAGGCAAAATGAGCCTGCAAGCTCAGGTTGTGTGGGGTCTCAAATGCCAGATTACGGAATTTGGATTTTCCTCTGAACCAGAGGAGACCCCTGATAGACACTGAAAATCACAGCCTGTTTGCCTCAGATGTTGAGTGTTACAGATGTATGGCTACTAAGCTGGAGGACAGTTGCGTTTTGCTCAGGTCGCTGACCCTTTGTGCAAGCAGGGGGTTCTTTCTGGGACATCCTCAGGGAAGACACTTCTTTTGGTTATGCTACAAGCAGAGAAGTGAGCTGGAAACTTCCAGCAGCCAACTCACCACATAGCTTCAGGCGGCGTCCTTCACATGGTGGTCATGATGAGCGAGACCACCTAGACTTGGGCAGTGCACCGTCTGAACAGCTGTACATGACCTGTGTGCTTCCCAAGGTGACCCAGGTCTTCCTTGAATCCTGGATAGTGCTGAGGACATTTTTGATAGTCAACATCATACCAAATGTTAAGAGAAATCTGTAAAGAGGAGGCAGGTTAAATCCTCCAGAAAGAGAATTTACAGCTTGTGCTTTCCCCAGATTTATTTACCAAGCGTGCAGTTGCATGTTATCAAACAGGCAGGGAGCAGAAATGTCAAGCATACAGGCTTTGCAGTACCATTCCTACTGTGCCGTTTGAGCCGGGAGCCACAGAATGTGCCTCTCTGTGGGGTGGCATGTGGCAGAGGAGCTGAGTCTTTGCCTGTGTGATTGGAGGGGGCACACCATTAATTGTCACATATGCTTTTGACATGTGGGACCTGCAGCTTTCCTGGGCTGGACTGGGCTGATGAGAGTCGGGAAAACCAGCTCACCATATGGTGCCATCCGACTGGCTCTCTGTGGCAGTGCCAGAAAGACCCCCACTGAAGAGTGAGTTAGGTTATTTCTTTGTCCAAGAAGCATGTGTTGAGTACCTACTATGTGCAGGGTTCTTCCAGGCCTCCTAGGGGATGCCCAGCTCGGTAGTGTGGGGCATGTAGTCTGGAGTCTGGTACTGCTGGACTCCACTGGGGTTCTGCCGTTCAGCGGTGCAGATCCATTCTCCTTCCCTCCCGCCACCTGACCAGGGGTGGTTCATAACAACTAACTCCTGGATTGTTTTAAGCCTGAAATGACGGTTCAGATAGAGCATTTAGCACAGTGCCTGGCACATAGTAGGTGCTCAGTAGCTGCTGCCACCTTTGATCCTAATAAAGCAGATGCCAACATTAAGATTTGTAGCCTGTTATGGGAGGGGCAACAAGTCGTGCACTCAGGTGATTGTGACAGATAAGTCAGATAAAAGCCACCAGAAATGTGTATTCATTCATTCACTGAAAAAAATAAATCGGAGCACCCCACACGTGCCGGGTGCTGTGCTAGGAGGGCAGTGGTGAACAAAGAAGACACTGCCTCTGCCCGCATGGGCCTCTGGCTTCATGTCAGATGCAGAGGAGAAGCAGGCAGGCCACACTTAAAGAAGTATGTGCTGGAGGGGGACAAAAAAAATGGTGCAGGGGTAAGGGGAGACGGGCTGGGAGGAGGCGACTGGACTGGTAGGTCCTCTCTGAGGAGGTCCTGCTGCAGCTGAGATCTGAATGATAAGGAGGAACGAGACAAGTGATGGGGCAGGGCGAGCATTCCAGATAGAAGGGACAGAGGGCCTGGACGTTTGGTGGTGGCAGAGGAGGCAGGGGTGGCCCAGGTATACCCTGGTACTATGTCTGGGAGGAGGCAGCCAAGGCTTCAGGAAGCGATGGCATTTAAGCTGACCCTTGAAGACTGATGGGAGTTTGCCGCTGGAGGCAGCGGCCGCCATGAGGTGTGACAGCCGGGAAACAGGCCATGCAGGTGGAGGGCCCCAGTCGCCATCACACGTTTTTGCCGCCTTCCTGGGGAGATGGAGCTGCTTTCCTTTATGGGAGAGAAAGATTGATCCTGTGTGATCCCATCTCCTTCCATCCCTCCGCCAGCCCCACGTTTCATCTGCTACGCTCTCCTATTCTTGACCAGGAGTGGGAGGCACTGGGCATTGCCCCCGTAACATGCCTGCTTGTCCCACTGTGACCCTAGCTTTGGAAGAACATCAGGTCCGTTTTATGTCATGCACAGGATGCGTCTGACCTCCTAGAACTTGAAAGTTGCATTTTTCGAGATTGGTTTCTCCGCAGGTTTAAATGTCAACTNTCTACGCTCTCCTATTCTTGACCAGGAGTGGGAGGCACTGGGCATTGCCCCCGTAACATGCCTGCTTGTCCCACTGTGACCCTAGCTTTGGAAGAACATCAGATCCGTTTTATGTCATGCACAGGATGCGTCTGACCTCCTAGAACTTGAAAGTTGCATTTTTCGAGATTTGTTTCTCCGCAGGTTTAAATGTCAACTTGGGGGATGCAGTTTTGGAAGGTATTGGTCTGTGGCTGTGATGGCTGAGGGGCTTATTATCAACAGCATCAATCTTATCGCCTCTTTGCCAGCTCTCTCCCCTCCCCTTACCCCCACTCCCAGCATCCTCACTAGCTGTGTGAGTAGAGTCTGAGTGAACTCCGGGAGTTGGTGATGGACAGGGAGGCCTGGCATGCTGCGATTCATGGGGTCACAAAGAGTCGGGCATGACTGAGCGACTGAACTGAATTGACCTTGGTTTAGTCAGGTGGTGCCTGTGTGGCAATATCCTGAATAAGTTTACATATCCCTTCCCCAACCCCAGCCCCAGCTTTGAAATTATGCAAATTCTTGGCAGATTGTTCTAACTGGAAAATATTCATTTACTCCACATCACATTTTGTGCAAAAAGCAAGACGTTATTGAGAATTAAGGGCTATTGAGAATTTATTTCAAATTTGCATTATTCCGAGTTGCATAGACTGGGCCTGAGAACAATTTCATCCTTGGTCTGTCCCCCACGGGACAGAGGTGCCAGTCCCTGGGGATTCTCTGACAGTCCCTGAGACCGCTTCCCTCCTACAGGTTGGCCAGCCGGAGCAGTGACAAGGATGGGGACTCTGTGCACACAGCCAGTGACGTCCCGCTGACCCCACGGACCAACTCCCCAGATCGGAGATGCTCATCCTCAGATACATCTAAGTCTACATACAGCCTGACCCGGAGGATTTCAAGTAAGCCTCTCTGCTCTCACTGTCGGGGGTCCTGGCTCAAGTCAGCTGCCCCTCAGGGTCCATGAAGTACAACCCTGTTATCTGGGCCCCCAGGATAAAGGGAAAGAGCTGGCATTCCCAGATGCTCAACAGCACCCCCAGGGAGAGACATGAAGGACGGGGTTGCTTCTGGTGAGGGAGTGGAGTGTGGTGTGACAGTCCAGGAGATAGGATGACAGAGAGGTAACGGCAGTGTGACAGAGGAGGGCATCATGCCTGATTTCTGCCGAGTTCAGGCAGAAGAAATCATTTTGACTGATTTTTGTTTATCCTGATCACAAGTTTCACTGAATTGGCTCAGTTCATGACGTTGTCAGCATATATCATTTCAGACCCCGAAAGGCAAGTGTTAGTTACCGTGTTACACAGCAGGGCCTGCAAATTCAAGTGACTTGAGGGGCCAGGTGGATTGTGTCCGTGGCTAAGTGCCAAGGACTGGAGGGAGATAAATATCACCCTAGTGAGTGACAAATGGCAGCCGACTCTTGACCTGGCAGTAGGGCAGGGTGGGGCCTGGGGCCANAGTGTTAGTTACCGTGTTACACAGCAGGGCCTGCAAATTCAAGTGACTTGAGGGGCCAGGTGGATTGTGTCCGTGGCTAAGTGCCAAGGACTGGAGGGAGATAAATATCACCCTAGTGAGTGACAAATGGCAGCCGACTCTTGACCTGGCACTAGGGCAGGGTGGGGCCTGGGGCCAGTTGGGAAGCCAGTGTCTTATTGAAGGGGAGCAGCTGCTACTCAGCTGTAGCCGCGTGGGATTGTGTTACCTGACCTTTCTAAAGAGAAACTGGCAGTCTGGGTTTTTATATGAAACTTGCTTACTTTTCAACCCAAACAGAACGTATCTCTGGGTTGAATTTGGCCCTTGGCCCACTCTAGAGTGGGCACTCAGCACACAGTCACACTGTAGCCTGGGTGTAGACCAGAGGATGTGATTTGGGTGGGGAAGAGAAAGGGTGATAAAGCCTAGAGTCTCCCAGCCTCTTGTCACTAGCCAAGTGTGTCTCCTCTGTCTCATGCAGCTGATGTCTGAAATTCACTTAACAGAGGGAAAAGGCTTAAATTCATGAAACTAATCCACTCAGCTGGAAATGATTGAGATCTCTGATCTTTTCTGGGAGTGGATGGGGAAGAAGAAAGAAGTAAATTTCAAGAGCTTGAAATAGTGAAACAGACTGGGTGTCTGGCTTCTGTAGCTCCCGTCTTTTCATCTGTAGAATAAGAGGGCCTGTCTGCCCTGTGCAGCCCGCTGTCCAATACAGTGGCCACCACAGGCATGTAGCTGAATTGAGACGCACTGTACGTGTTACATACCCACTGGATTTTGAAGCCAGCATGAAAAAAGAGAGAATTTAGAATGTCTCCCTAAAGTTTTATATTGATTACATGTTGAAATGATTGTATTTTGGATATATTGGTTTAAATAAAATATAAAAATTAATTTCACCTGCTTCTTTGTACTTTTACATAATTGTGGCTACAAGAAAATTGTAAGTTACCTTTGAGCACGCTTTGGGAGTTGATGATGGACAGGGAAGCCTGGCGTGCTGCAGGCCATGGGGTCACAAAGAGTCGGACATGACTGGGTGACTGAACTGTGGCCTTGTATGTCTGTATCTGGTTTACGTTTTATTTTCTCTTGGATAGCGCTGGTCCAGTATTCTTGCCTAGAGAATCCCAGGGATGGTAGAACCTGGTGGGCTGCCATCTATGGCGTCGCACAGAGTCAGACACAACTGAAGCGACTTAGCAGCAGTAGCAGCAGCGGATGATTCCTAAATCTTACTTCCAGCTCTATACAGAGATGACCGCGTTTAGCACACAGTTATCAGGGGGCAACCATGCACTGGCAAGGGCTCATGGTTTTAGCCAACAGGCAGCTATTTGGGCAATCAACAAGATGCCATGAAAGAACAAATACTATGTAATTTTCCCAACAACATGAGGAATCTCACAGTCAGACTCCTAAGCATCTGCAGAGCAGGACATGGTTACCCAGGGAGCTTGAACCAGGCAGGTGTTGGTTTCACTTATGCCAGATGAGTAAGTTCTAGAAATCCACTCCAGCAGAGTGTGTAAAATTAGCAGTACTATGTGGAGTACCTTAACATTTGCTAAGAGAGTAGATCTTATGTTCTTAACAGACACACAAAAGTAAGTAAATAAAGAAGGCAGGAAGAAGCTTTTGAAAGTGATGGATAGTTTATGGCATAGATTGTGGTGATGGATTCACGGGTGCATACTTATAATCAAAGCCATCAAGTTGTGTAGATTGAATAAGGACAACTTTTTGTGTGTCAGTCACACCTCAGTTAAGTGCTTTGAAAGAGAAAAGAGTGCCATGAGGTTATTGCTAGAATAGAGAGATGAGCAAAGATGGCAACAATGAACCCAGGAGTGGTGAACTCTTCTGCTTAACGGGGAGGGGAGCGGCACCCCGAAAGTGGTGAGCTGTGAATGTGAGCCTTGAAGGTGAATAATAGTTACCATTCAGTGCCTCTCTCCACATGCACGTTCTGTGCTGGGCTCTCTCCATGCATCGCTCAGTGAGTTTTCACCACTATCTTTGATGTGGTTGCTATGATTGGCTCCATGTTACAGATGGGAAAACCGAGTGTGTAAAATGTGCCTGGAGTCACTTGGCTCGTTACTAGGGAGTCACGTGGTTCACGAGGAAGTAGCTGGGTTTGAATTTGACCCAGACACTGGCCCCAGAGCCCACTCTGTGAAAGACGGGGCCAGGAATGGTTAGAGTTGGACCCTGGGGCCAGATAGGTGGGGCTTGGATCCTGGCTCCTCCTCCTCCACACAGCTGTGTGCCCTTTGGTGAGTTACTTAGAGTTTCTGTTTCCTCTTCTGTAAAGGTAATCAGTTCAGTTCAGTTGCTCAGTGNAGTTGGTGATGGACAGGGAGGCCTGGCATGCTGCGATTCATGGGGTCACAAAGAGTCGGGCATGACTGAGCGACTGAACTGAATTGACCTTGGTTTAGTCAGGTGGTGCCTGTGTGGCAATATCCTGAATAAGTTTACATATCCCTTCCCCAACCCCAGCCCCAGCTTTGAAATTATGCAAATTCTTGGCAGATTGTTCTAACTGGAAAATATTCATTTACTCCACATCACATTTTGTGCAAAAAGCAAGACGTTATTGAGAATTAAGGGCTATTGAGAATTTATTTCAAATTTGCATTATTCCGAGTTGCATAGACTGGGCCTGAGAACAATTTCATCCTTGGTCTGTCCCCCACGGGACAGAGGTGCCAGTCCCTGGGGATTCTCTGACAGTCCCTGAGACCGCTTCCCTCCTACAGGTTGGCCAGCCGGAGCAGTGACAAGGATGGGGACTCTGTGCACACAGCCAGTGACGTCCCGCTGACCCCACGGACCAACTCCCCAGATCGGAGATGCTCATCCTCAGATACATCTAAGTCTACATACAGCCTGACCCGGAGGATTTCAAGTAAGCCTCTCTGCTCTCACTGTCGGGGGTCCTGGCTCAAGTCAGCTGCCCCTCAGGGTCCATGAAGTACAACCCTGTTATCTGGGCCCCCAGGATAAAGGGAAAGAGCTGGCATTCCCAGATGCTCAACAGCACCCCCAGGGAGAGACATGAAGGACGGGGTTGCTTCTGGTGAGGGAGTGGAGTGTGGTGTGACAGTCCAGGAGATAGGATGACAGAGAGGTAACGGCAGTGTGACAGAGGAGGGCATCATGCCTGATTTCTGCTGAGTTCAGGCAGAAGAAATCATTTTGACTGATTTTTGTTTATCCTGATCACAAGTTTCACTGAACTGGCTCAGTTCATGACGTTGTCAGCATATATCATTTCAGACCCCGAAAGGCAAGTGTTAGTTACCGTGTTACACAGCAGGGCCTGCAAATTCAAGTGACTTGAGGGGCCAGGTGGATTGTGTCCGTGGCTAAGTGCCAAGGACTGGAGGGAGATAAATATCACCCTAGTGAGTGACAAATGGCAGCCGACTCTTGACCTGGCACTAGGGCAGGGTGGGGCCTGGGGCCAGTTGGGAAGCCAGTGTCTTATTGAAGGGGAGCAGCTGCTACTCAGCTGTAGCCGCGTGGGATTGTGTTACCTGACCTTTCTAAAGAGAAACTGGCAGTCTCGGTTTTTATATGAAACTTGCTTACTTTTCAACCCAAACAGAACGTATCTCTGGGTTGAATTTGGCCCTTGGCCCACTCTAGAGTGGGCACTCAGCACACACTCACACTGTAGCCTGGGTGTAGACCAGAGGATGTGATTTGGGTGGGGAAGAGAAAGGGTGATAAAGCCTAGAGTCTCCCAGCCTCTTGTCACTAGCCAAGTGTGTCTCCTCTGTCTCATGCAGCTGATGTCTGAAATTCACTTAACAGAGGGAAAAGGCTTAAATTCATGAAACTAATCCACTCAGCTGGAAATGATTGAGATCTCTGATCTTTTCTGGGAGTGGATGGGGAAGAAGAAAGAAGTAAATTTCAAGAGCTTGAAATAGTGAAACAGACTGGGTGTCTGGCTTCTGTAGCTCCCGTCTTTTCATCTGTAGAATAAGAGGGCCTGTCTGCCCTGTGCAGCCCGCTGTCCAATACAGTGGCCACCACAGGCATGTAGCTGAATTGAGACGCACTGTACGTGTTACATACCCACTGGATTTTGAAGCCAGCATGAAAAAAGAGAGAATTTAGAATGTCTCCCTAAAGTTTTATATTGATTACATGTTGAAATGATTGTATTTTGGATATATTGGTTTAAATAAAATATAAAAATTAATTTCACCTGCTTCTTTGTACTTTTACATAATTGTGGCTACAAGAAAATTGTAAGTTACCTTTGAGCACGCTTTGGGAGTTGATGATGGACAGGGAAGCCTGGCGTGCTGCAGGCCATGGGGTCACAAAGAGTCGGACATGACTGGGTGACTGAACTGTGGCCTTGTATGTCTGTATCTGGTTCACGTTTTATTTTCTCTTGGATAGCGCTGGTCCAGTATTCTTGCCTAGAGAATCCCAGGGATGGTAGAACCTGGTGGGCTGCCATCTATGGCGTCGCACAGAGTCAGACACGACTGAAGCGACTTAGCAGCAGTAGCAGCAGCGGATGATTCCTAAATCTTACTTCCAGCTCTATACAGAGATGACCGCGTTTAGCACACAGTTATCAGGGGGCAACCATGCACTGGCAAGGGCTCATGGTTTTAGCCAACAGGCAGCTATTTGGGCAATCAACAAGATGCCATGAAAGAACAAATACTATGTAATTTTCCCAACAACATGAGGAATCTCACAGTCAGACTCCTAAGCATCTGCAGAGCAGGACATGGTTACCCAGGGAGCTTGAACCAGGCAGGTGTTGGTTTCACTTATGCCAGATGAGTAAGTTCTAGAAATCCACTCCAGCAGAGTGTGTAAAATTAGCAGTACTATGTGGAGTACCTTAACATTTGCTAAGAGAGTAGATCTTATGTTCTTAACAGACACACAAAAGTAAGTAAATAAAGAAGGCAGGAAGAAGCTTTTGAAAGTGATGGATAGTTTATGGCATAGATTGTGGTGATGGATTCACGGGTGCATACTTATAATCAAAGCCATCAAGTTGTGTAGATTGAATAAGGACAACTTTTTGTGTGTCAGTCACACCTCAGTTAAGTGCTTTGAAAGAGAAAAGAGTGCCATGAGGTTATTGCTAGAATAGAGAGATGAGCAAAGATGGCAACAATGAACCCAGGAGTGGTGAACTCTTCTGCTTAACGGGGAGGGGAGCGGCACCCCGAAAGTGGTGAGCTGTGAATGTGAGCCTTGAAGGTGAATAATAGTTACCATTCAGTGCCTCTCTCCACATGCACGTTCTGTGCTGGGCTCTCTCCATGCATCGCTCAGTGAGTTTTCACCACTATCTTTGATGTGGTTGCTATGATTGGCTCCATGTTACAGATGGGAAAACCGAGTGTGTAAAATGTGCCTGGAGTCACTTGGCTCGTTACTAGGGAGTCACGTGGTTCACGAGGAAGTAGCTGGGTTTGAATTTGACCCAGACACTGGCCCCAGAGCCCACTCTGTGAAAGACGGGGCCAGGAATGGTTAGAGTTGGACCCTGGGGCCAGATAGGTGGGGCTTGGATCCTGGCTCCTCCTCCTCCACACAGCTGTGTGCCCTTTGGTGAGTTACTTAGAGTTTCTGTTTCCTCTTCTGTAAAGGTAATCAGTTCAGTTCAGTTGCTCAGTGCTGTCCGACTCTTTGCGACCCCACGAATCGCAGCACGCCAGGCCTCCTTGTCCATCACCTTCTCCCAGAGTTCCCTCAACCTCACGTCCATTGAGTCGGTGAAGGTAATAGTCACTGGCTAATGCCTTATGAAGGCTGTGAGTGTGAAAGTGTTAGTCGCTCAGTCGTGTCCGACTCTTTGCAAGCCCATGGACTGTAGCCCGCCAGGCTTCCCTGTCCATGGAATTCTCCAGGCAAGAATACTGGAGTGGGTAACCATTCCCTTCTCCTTGTATGCAGGGCATTTAGAGCAGTGCCTGGCAATTAGCTGTGGTGGAGACGGGGATGTTTGTGCTGCTGCCCTCCCCCTCATAGAGTAAATAAGAGTATTTCCAGGAGTGGAGAGGACGTGGAAAGAGCATTATGAAGCAGGGCAAACAATGTGAGAATCTACAAAAGGCCCTTGATCTCACACATCGGCCCAGATCTAGTCCAGTACTTGGTGGTGTTAATTGTTATTTCTGCTGGGTGTGTAGGTCTCGAGTCCAGACGGCCCAGCTCTCCACTGATTGATATTAAGCCCATTGAGTTCGGCGTCCTCAGCGCCAAGAAAGAGCCCATCCAGCCCTCGGTGCTCAGACGGACCTATACGCCAGATGATTACTTCAGGAAGTTCGAGCCCCGCCTGTACTCCCTCGATTCCAACAGTGACGACGTGGACTTCCTGACGGACGCGGAGATCCTGTCCAAGTACCAGCTGGGCATGCTGCACTTCAGCACGCAGTACGACCTGCTGCACAACCACCTGACGGTGCGTGTGATCGAGGCCAGGGACCTGCCGCCCCCCATCTCCCACGACGGTGCGCGCCAGGACATGGCGCACTCCAACCCCTACGTCAAGATCTGCCTCCTGCCAGACCAGAAGAACTCCAAGCAGACCGGAGTCAAACGCAAGACCCAGAAGCCCGTGTTCGAGGAGCGCTACACCTTCGAGATCCCCTTCCTGGAGGCTCAGAGGAGGACCCTGCTGCTGACCGTGCTGGACTTCGATAAGTTCTCACGACACTGCGTCATCGGCAAGGTGGCTGTGCCTTTGTGCGAGGTCGACCTGGTGAAGGGTGGCCACTGGTGGAAGGCGCTGATTCCCAGTCCTCAGGTAAGGGGTGGGTTGGCAATGTCTCCTGCTGGGAGCTTTGTAAAAAAACAATTATTATTTTTTTAATCTCAGTATTTAAGTTTTGTTTGTTTGTTTGTTGCATTTTTAAAACTTTTGATTCTGAAATAATTTTTTGACTCCCAAGAGGTTGCAAGCAGTACAGGGAGTCCTGTGTGTTCTTCATCCAGCTTCCTGGATGGAAAATCTCATGTGATCTGTGTATGCTAGGATACCACCTTATGCAATTTTTACCAGGGTTTTTTTTTTTTAATATTTATTTATTTGGCTGTATTGAGTGTTAGTTGCGGCACATAAGATCGTGACTCTTTGTTGCATCATGTAGGATCTTTAGTTGTGGCATGTGGGATCTCGTTCCCTGGCCAGGGTCAAACCCAGGTCCCCTGCATTGGGAGTGCAGAGTCCTAGCCACTGGACTACCAGGCAAGTCCCTTCACCAGCATCTTTTGTGTGCATGTGCATGCATGTGTGTGTGTGTGTGTGTGTGTGTGTGTAATTCTATGAAATTATATCACATGTATGGATTCAGGTAACCAGCACTACCCTGGGAACTTTTTGTCATTGATGCTGGGTTATTTACTAAGAAGAATTATTGTCCGGAGTATGAAGCTATCTGTCATTTTGACTTTCAGAAATTGATCTGGGAAAAATAAGATGAGGGCTGAAGACCGGGATGATGGATGATTGCTTTTCAGGTGAATTGTAAGATTAGCTTCCTTCCCTCTTCCAGCCCAGTGACACGCAGTGGGCTGCCTGGGGAGCTACCCATGGACCAAGCCCTCTCCCCAGTGGGCTTTAGGGCCCCTTTCTGGGGCATTCTGTGGGCTGGAGGATAGCAGTGCATTCACTGTGGGTGGAAAGATGTGGGGGGAGTCCAGGGGAAAAAGATCCAGTTGGAGGCTGGTCAAGACCATCGATGTCAGACAGTGATCCTTGTAATGCAAATAGGATTACTTTACATCGAATACACCAAGGTGCTTCTTTTTTTTTTTTTTTTCCATTTATTTTTTAAAGTTTATTTTCAATTGGAGGATAATTCCTTTACAATACTGTACTGGTTTCTGCCACACAACAACGTGAATCAGTTGTAAGTATGCATATATCCCCTTCCTCTTGAACCTCACCCCCACACCCCACACCATCCCAGCCCTCGGGGATGTCACAGAGCTCCAGGTTGAGCTACCTGTGTTATACTTCCCATTCAGTTCAGTTCAGTGGCTTAGTTGTGTCTGACTCTTTGCGACACCATGCACTGTAGCACGCCAGGCTTCCCAGCCCATCACAAACTCCCAGAGCTTGCTCAAACTCATGTACCAAGGTGCTTTTAAAGCTGAGCTCTGCTATCCAGGGATTTGATGATCCAGCATCACATTTGGGATGCACATGTTAAACATGAGGACTGGAGGGGCTGCTACATTGTATGTGTGTATATACACATCTTCAAAGCTATCACTCTCTTAGTTTGGATTCCCCAAGAAAAAGAAGACTCTCAGGCAAGGAAGTAATTTAATAGGTAGGTGACACTGGAGGAAATACCAAGAGCAGGTAGGAATGTCACTTAAAAGATGCGGATATCAGGCCAGCCACTACTGTGGTGACTGGAGCAGAAACCTGCTAGAGGAACCAGGAGCCAGTGTCGGACATAGGTCTAAGAGCTTTTCCTCCCAAGAGGCGAGGGAGCTGGGGTGTTAATACACCACCTCCTGCAGTCACTGAACGAGGGCTGGGGGCTGGGGAAGTTCATTTCCTTGTATTTCTGGCTTGTGACACTGGCGGGTACAGAGACCCTTGACATCCACAGATGCAAACTATGTACAAGAGCTGGCAGGTTCACGTAGGCAGGAATGATCATGTTCGGGAGAAGGTAGTGTCTGCTGTAATCCCAAGTTTGCCTTCCCATCACACAATCAGGATATATGATATCATGTCGTGTATCCTCCTTGATATTTGAGATCGAGGTTTTCAACTGTCAAGAAAATTATGTGGACAGAGAGACCCACCAAACATGATAAATTCCAGATTCCACTCTTTGTGCCAGGGCAGAGCCCTGGAGGGGGAAGGTCTGGACATGCCCACAGGTTGGCTCCTCTAGGTCTTGGCTGAAGTGTTATCTTGGCTGAAATGGAAAGTTCCAGATGCGCCTGCCCTGGTATGGTTCCTGAAAGCTGGGGCCAGGGTCTGGGGGTGGGTGCAGGTCGTTAACTTAGGAGGTGATCCCAGGAAGCAAGGAGGAGACAGAGAAGGAGGGACGTCAAAGCCAGGGGTGGTTCTGAAGGGTGCCACTCTGGCACTGGGGTGGGCATGGACTCTGTCCTTGCCAGAGGCCAGGTGGGCTTCCCAAACCTCACAGAAGGGCTGGGGCAAAAAGAGAAGGCGCCCAGTCATGCTGCTCTCCGCCTGAACTCAGACTGGGCTGTGGAGCATCTGTCGCTTCACCCCCGCCCTGGGCACGCCCCGTCCCCTTCTGCTTTGCTTTTCTCCATGGCACTTACCATCCCATAGACTGGGCATTTTATGGTCTGTCTCCCCTGCTGGTATGTGAACCTCGCGAGGGCAGTAACTTTTGTCTGTTTTATTCTCGTCTTTCTCCCCTGCTCCTGGAACAGTGATGAGCAGCTGATGGTGCTCAGCAATATTTACTGAATGAGTGGAGGGTGGAAGGATCCCCAAAGCGAATTTCCTTCTTCCCTCCCTCTCTCTTTCCTCCCTTCCTTCTTCTTCTTCCTTCTCATGTAATGAGAGGCTCATGGAAATTGAGGCGAGAGTCTAGACTCATCTCAAGCTTGCTCTGGAGTATATGCTCTTTGAGTGGGCACGTCAGCTGTCTGTCGGGGAGTCTAGAAGCAGAGCTTGAGACAGAATTTCGAGGTGGCTTAGTTTCCTTAGGGTTGTGATAAAGCACCACAAATTGGGTGGCTTAAAACTGTAGTTTATTGTTTTACAGTTTGGAGGTTTTGAGTCCAAGATCAAGGTGCTGGCGGGGCCGTGCTTCCTCTGAAGCCTGGAGGGGATTCTTCTTGCCTCTTTGCAGCTTCTAGTGGTTGTTGGCAATCTTGGATTATAGCTGCATCACTCTGATCTCGGCCTCCCTCCTCCCATGGCCTTCTCTCTGTATGTTTCTGTGTCTTTTCTTATAAGGACATCAGTTGGATTAGGGGCCACCCTGTTCCAGGATGATCTCATCTAATCATATCTGGAAAGAAGGTCACATTCTGAGGTCCTGGGGGCCGGGATCTCAGGTCACCTTTAGGGGACACAATTCAACCCACAAAGGGGATGCAGGAGAAAACCCTGCAAGGCAGGCTGTGAAGCGGCCTAGGTGAGGATGACCACTGAGCGAGGCTGAGCCTCTGCCTGGTGTGTGGTTGGGAGGGGAACTCTGGGTCCTGAGCCTCACTGCAGCATTTCTTCCTTTAGATAAGGGAGCCAGCCAGCCCTGATCATAGGTCTTTGGCGAGGACCAGACTGGGAAATCTGATTTTTAGCCGGTCAGCCCTGGGCCTCCCTGAAGCCTCTGTTTCTTTGAAACAGTAGTTCTAAACAGGGATAGATTTTAGTTCCAGGACATTTGTCAGTGCTGGGAGAAATCTGGGGTTTGGTGGATGGGATAGTTCTGGTGGGTAGAGATTAGGAATGCTGCTAAACTGCCTGCAATACGCAAGACAGACCCCACAACACAGAAGGTCTAGCCCCAGATGGTCCATAGTGCCGAGGATGAGAAAGCCTGCTCTGTGGTGAAGGAGAGGGTGGAGGGTGGAGGACAGAACAGGGTCGCCCATGAAAAGGTGAGACAGGAGCTGGGCTGTTCCCTGTTGGGAAGCAGGGTTTTCCAGGCGAGACAATGGTCAGGGTTAGGCCACAGGGCAGAGCTCCAGGGAGCTGCTTTGCTTTGCATTCCAAATGTGGTAAAGGAGATACTGGTTTTGAACAAAAATCTACATCAGGCAAAATAGGCCTGCATTGGAGACAGAAAATAAAATCCACACACAGTGTGCCCCGGCGGTCACATGGCCATCACTGCTGATTTCCACTGGAGGCGGGCATCTGTCTTCAACAAAGCGCTCCGAGGATGCAGCTGTGTGTGGGGTAGAAGCAGTTTCTCGTTTTCAGCCTGGCTTCACAGTTTGTGGGTCAAGGTGACTCCTAGGATCTGTTAGTCCTGCAGTCTCCACTGTGGGGACCCCATGTGGACGTGGGTTGCTGGTTGTAGGATCAGCATGTAGGCATCCTTTGGCTCATGGCAGAATGTCTCAGCTGTTTTGTGCTTTTAAACACAAGACATGAGTGGGTCTTTGATCTTGGCCTTCAGGAAATCAGCAGCTAATGGAACTACTGCAGACTGGGCCTCATTGAGAAGGTTGGCTCAGAAGATAGTGGTAATGAAGACATAGGGAGTATGAAGTGTGTGGGATGATTGATGTGGTATGAGGTTAAAATGGACGCCAAGAGAAATTCTCTCATCTAAGTGGATTGAAATGAATTGATGCTTTGGCCATTTACAGGTGAAATCCATGTAGTCTCAACTCTTTTTTAAAAAATTGTTAATAATTGTGACAAAACACGTTACATGAAATTAACCATCTTGTCCATTTTTAAGTGTACAGTTTATTGGTATTGAGTACATACGCATACATCGTCATCCCCATTCATATCCAAACTCTCTTCATCTCACAAAATAAAGCTGTGTCTTCATTAAACAGCAGCTCCCCGCACCCCGCTGGCCCCAGCCCCTGGCAGCCACCACTCAACTTCCTGTTTGACTCCTCTGGGTACTTCCTGTAAGTGGAATGACACAATATTTTCTATTTGAGGCTGGTTTATTTCACATAGCATAATGTTTGCAAGGTTCATCCCTGTTGTCTCCTGTGGCAGGATTTCCTTCCTTTTGAAGGCTGGGTAGTATTCCATTGTGTGGGTAGATCACATATTGTTTGTTCGTACATCCATTGATGGAAGCTTGGTTGTTTCTACCTTTTGGATATTGTGATTAATGCTCCTGTGAACATGGATGTACAGTTATTTCTTTAAGGTTTTTTTAAGTCAGAAAAAAAATTCAGGATGAAGGATATTCATTTCTCTAGAGATCGTGTTGTTTGGGGAAGGAAGGAGGAGGGAGCTGGAGAGAACAGAGGCCCCGTGGACATGCTGGAAACTCACAGAGCTTTAGGAGGAACCAGAGTTCTTGTTCCAGCCCTTTCACTAGTTCCACTGGGACTGGCGTCATGCAACCTCATGAATCTTGATTTGCTCATGTCAAGTGGAGACATGGTACCTGCTCCCTCCTCCCTTGCAGTGCATCTCTCGGAATGTAAACTCTTCTGAAGAGAAATTAACTTCTGACTGTGAAAGCCTCTCAAATTAAGGAAAATTATAAATAGACTGTACATTATAAATATGCAGTAAAAGTATTGTATGTACATAAACCATCCATATATGTAGTCAATGAGTATTTGTTGGGTGCTTGTCATTTTCTAGGGACTGGGGCTACTAATTTCACTCTACACTCGTGAGTGTCTGCTATGAGCTAAGCAATGTTCTACACATGCTCACTTGTTTATCTCAAAAGCGTTCATTTTACAAAGGGGGAAAATGGGCTGTGGGTCTCCCAGACCTCAGTAGGTTCTCTCAGCCCCTTAAGGCAGAGAAAGGTTAAGTGATTTGTCCATGCTCAGTAGTAGAACTGAGGCCCTTTGGCTTAAAAAATGATGTGTCATAACCAAGACATTAGACTGGTTCTCTGCAGCAAGCAAAACAAAGCCGCTGACCTCAGGGAGCTTATGTTCTAGTGGACAGAGGTGGGCAATGAGCGAATGAGTTAACACATCATGCCTCTTGACACTGTCTCTGCCAAGAGGAAAAATAAAGCAGGATTAGGGGCTGGAGAGGGGTGGCCGGGTGGTGAGAGTGGGGAAGCTCTTCCAGGTGGGTAAGGAGATGGCATTTAAGTAGAGAGCCAGGAGGATTGAGGGAGTGAGCCTGGGGGATGTTCAGGGACGAGCATTTAAACAGTGAGTACAGAAAGTGTAAAGACCCTGAGGCAGGGTGTGAGGCTGGAGAGTGAGTGAGGGGAGAGCATCAGGAGGTGAGGTTGAACTGGGAAAAAAGGCCACATCACTTCGACCTTGTAGGCTTTGGTAAAGACTTGGATTTTATTCCTAAGGGTGTGGGAAGCCCTGGAGTGTTTTGAGAAGGAGGGGTGACCCAGCCAGGCTGCCTGGAGAGAACTGTCACTGGGGGAGACACTATACTTATTTCCAAAATATATAAAGTACTCCAATGACTCATAAACAAAAGACAAAATTCAGTTTTTAAATGGGTGATAGTTTTGAACAGATGTTTCATAGAAGACACATGCAAATGATCTAAAAGCACGTGGAAAAGTGCTCAACTTCATTATCCATTAGAGAAATGCAGGTTAAAACCTTAGTGAGACCACACCTATCAGAATGACTAAAATCACGAAGACTGATACCACCCAATGTTGGTGAGCACGTGGAGCCACTGGAACTCTCAGTGTTGTGGGCACATCATGTGATGCAACCCCTTAGGAAGAAATTCTAGTAGTTGCTTGTAAAACTACACAAATCTGCCCCATGAACCAGCAGTGCCACTCCGAAGAGAAATGAAAATGTAACGTCTACGCAAAAACTTGTGCATGCACATTCTAAAAAACTCTATATGTGATAGAGAGCCCCAGATTAGAAATTGCCCAGGTGCTTATCAACAGAGTAAGGGATAACAAATTTATTGTTTATTCATATAATGAAATGTTATTCAGCAATAAAGGAAAAAGGATACACACAGGTATTGATACACACAGCATGGAAGAATGTCACAAACATTATGCTAAGTAGAACATCCTGCTGACAACCATTATGCAAAATAGAAGCCAGACCCGAGAGAGCATGACTTGGCATATTTATAAAGTTTAAGAACTGTGTATATATAAAGTTGCATATATATAAACTTCAAGAATCACAGAATTAATCTGTGGTGAAAAGTGGAAACGGTGGTTGTGAATGGAGAAGGGGATTGACTGGAAAAGAGCCAAACAGAAATTTCTGGACTCAGTGTGGGGACTCTGGATGCACAGGTGTATGCGCTTTCAAACTCGTCACTTAAGGTTTTTACACTTTGTTGCATATGAATTTTACCTGGAAAATGAAAGAGCCGTAAACGTTGCATTTTGGTTAATGATATGCCTGCTGAAGTGTTCAGGGCCCTAGTGCCTGCAACTTACTTTAAAACGCACTCAAAAAAGATCAGTAGATATGCAGTAAAGCAGTTACAGCATGCTTTTAAAGTATTAGTTGCAGAATTAACATTAATAACTGTTCATTTAAGGTCTTGGTGATGTATTTAAACAGGTCCATAGTATAGTTATTTTAGCTTCTCTGTATTTGATAAAGTTCATGAGAAAATGCTGGGGAACACCAGTTAGGAGTAATATGCTGCGGGCTTCCAGGCGGGAGGTGGTGCTGGCTGGACCTGGGTTAGAAGGAGAAGTAGACAGGTGGCCAGCTCGGGAGACGATTTGAAGGCAAAGTCGTTGATGCCCAGAGCCAGCCCTTAGACTTTACACTCCAGTTTCAGGGGTGCTGTTCCTGCGGGCTTTCAAATTGATACACACAGCATGGAAGAATGTCACAAACATTATGCTAAGTAGAACATCCTGCTGACAACCATTACGCAAAATAGAAGCCAGACCCGAGAGAGCATGACTTGGCATATGTATAAAGTTTAAGAACTGTGTATATGTAAAGTTGCATATATATAAACTTCAAGAATCACAGAATTAATCTATGGTGAAAAGTGGAAACGGCGGTTGTGAATGGAGAAGGGGATTCACTGGAAAAGAGCCAGAGAGAAATTTCTGGACTCAGTGTGGGGACTCTGGATGCACAGGTGTATGCGCTTTCAAACTCGTCACTTAAGGTTTTTACACTTTGTTGCATATGAATTTTACCTGGAAAATGAAAGAGCCGTAAACGTTGCATTTTGGTTAATGATATGCCTGCTGAAGTGTTCAGGGCCCTAGTGCCTGCAACTTACTTTAAAACGCACTCAAAAAAGATCAGTAGATATGCAGTAAAGCAGTTACAGCATGCTTTTAAAGTATTAGTTGCAGAATTAACATTAATAACTGTTCATTTTAGGGTCTTGGTGATGTATTTAAACAGGTCCATAGTATAGTTATTTTAGCTTCTCTGTATTTGATCAAGTTCATGAGAAAATGCTGGGGAACACCAGTTAGGAGTAATATGCTGTGGGCTTCCAGGCAGGAGGTGGTGCTGGCTGGACCTGGGTTAGAAGGAGGAGTAGACAGGTGGCCAGCTTGGGAGACGATTTGAAGGCAAAGTCATTGATGCCCAGAGCCAGCCCTTAGACTTTACACTCCAGTTTCAGGGGTGCTGTTCCTGCGGGCTTTCAAGCAGAGGGGGGATTTTCAAACAGGGAATGCCACTGTTGTCTTCACCAGCAATCAGAAACAGTCAGGAGNATTGATGCCCAGAGCCAGCCCTTAGACTTTACACTCCAGTTTCAGGGGTGCTGTTCCTGCGGGCTTTCAAGCAGAGGGGGGATTTTCAAACAGGGAATGCCACTGTTGTCTTCACCAGCAATCAGAAACAGTCAGGAGCTGTGGCCGTGGGGCTCCCAGATTCCAGTTTCCTAAGACTTGAGTGAACCTGCTCTTGAGGGAATGTGCTGGGAGATTCTGATGCAGGTGAACTGTGGACCTCATTCTGGGAAGCACTTGTGTGGCAGGTGGAAGGCAGAAAGGGCTTGGCTGTTAGAGCTGGACAGACACATCTGAGGTGTGGTCTTGCTGGTCAGCTGCTATGATGGTTTAATGAGTCAGTCTGGCTGCTGTTGACCATTGTATTTTATTTATGGAGGCATTCGAACAGGCTCAGGGTGGTGTGCTCTTAGACATTCTTGGAAGATAATTCCGACTCGTGTGAGGTGTGGTATCTTTTATTAGAAAGCCAGATTGCCTGCTGAGGAAGAATATTTGCTTTGAGCCTAGAAGAAAATGTGCTTAGTGAAAAGTGATATTTGCACACCTGGCTGCTGGATATTTATGTTTTGAAAACTACTTTAATGTGAGACTTGTTTTATCCAAAGGAACCCTTCTTAGATCTTCGATGCCTATAACTCAGAGTCCCGTGGCCTTGGAAGTGAAGCCTCTGTGTGTTTCCTTTCTGCAGAAAAGTCAGTTCAGTTCAGTTCAGTATGTGGGGTAGAAGCAGTTTCTCGTTTTCAGCCTGGCTTCACAGTTTGTGGGTCAAGGTGACTCCTAGGATCTGTTAGTCCTGCAGTCTCCACTGTGGGGACCCCATGTGGACGTGGGTTGCTGGTTGTAGGATCAGCATGTAGGCATCCTTTGGCTCATGGCAGAATGTCTCAGCTGTTTTGTGCCTTTGAACACAAGACATGAGTGGGTCTTTGATCTTGGCCTTCAGGAAATCAGCAGCTAATGGAACTACTGCAGACTGGGCCTCATTGAGAAGGTTGGCTCAAAAGATAGTGGTAATGAAGACATAGGGAATATGAAGTGTGTGGGATGATTGATGTGGTATGAGGTTAAAATGGACGCCGAGAGAAATTCTCTCATCTAAGTGGATTGAAATGAATTGATGCTTTGGCCATTTACAGGTGAAATCCATGTAGTCTCAACTCTTTTTAAAAAAATTGTTAATAATTGTGACAAAACACGTTACATGAAATTAACCATCTTGTCCATTTTTAAGTGTACAGTTCATTGGTATTGAGTACATACGCATACATCGTCATCCCCATTCATATCCAAACTCTCTTCATCTCACAAAATAAAGCTGTGTCTTCATTAAACAGCAGCTCCCCGCACCCCGCTGGCCCCAGCCCCTGGCAGCCACCACTCAACTTCCTGTTTGACTCCTCTGGGTACTTCCTGTAAGTGGAATGACACAATATTTTCTATTTGAGGCTGGTTTATTTCACATAGCATAATGTTTGCAAGGTTCATCCCTGTTGTCTCCTGTGGCAGGATTTCCTTCCTTTTGAAGGCTGGGTAGTATTCCATTGTGTGAGTAGATCACATATTGTTTGTTCGTACATCCATTGATGGAAGCTTGGTTGTTTCTACCTTTTGGATATTGTGGTTAATGCTCCTGTGAACATGGATGTACAGTTATTTCTTTAAGGTTTTTTTAAGTCAGAAAAAAAATTCAGGATGAAGGATATTCATTTCTCTAGAGATCGTGTTGTTTGGGGAAGGAAGGAGGAGGGAGCTGGAGAGAACAGAGGCCCCGTGGACATGCTGGAAACTCACAGAGCTTTAGGAGGAACCAGAGTTCTTGTTCCAGCCCTTTCACTAGTTCCACTGGGACTGGCGTCATGCAACCTCATGAATCTTGATTTGCTCATGTCAAGTGGAGACATGGTACCTGCTCCCTCCTCCCTTGCAGTGCATCTCTCGGAATGTAAACTCTTCTGAAGAGAAATTAACTTCTGACTGTGAAAGCCTCTCAAATTAAGGAAAATTATAAATAGACTGTACATTATAAATATGCAGTAAAAGTATTGTATGTACATAAACCATCCATATATGTAGTCAATGAGTATTTGTTGGGTGCTTGTCATTTTCTAGGGACTGGGGCTACTAATTTCACTCTACACTCGTGAGTGTCTGCTATGAGCTAAGCAATGTTCTACACATGCTCACTTGTTTATCTCACAAGCGTTCATTTTACAAAGGGGGAAAATGGGCTGTGGGTCTCCCAGACCTCAGTAGGTTCTCTCAGCCCCTTAAGGCAGAGAAAGGTTAAGTGATTTGTCCATGCTCAGTAGTAGAACTGAGGCCCTTTGGCTTAAAAAATGATGTGTCATAACCAAGACATTAGACTGGTTCTCTGCAGCAAGCAAAACAAAGCCGCTGACCTCAGGGAGCTTATGTTCTAGTGGACAGAGGTGGGCAATGAGCGAATGAGTTAACACATCATGCCTCTTGACACTGTCTCTGCCAAGAGGAAAAATAAAGCAGGATTAGGGGCTGGAGAGGGGTGGCCGGGTGGTGAGAGTGGGGAAGCTCTTCCAGGTGGGTGAGGAGATGGCATTTAAGTAGAGAGCCAGGAGGATTGAGGGAGTGAGCCTGGGGGATGTTCAGGGACGAGCATTTAAACAGTGAGTACAGAAAGTGTAAAGACCCTGAGGCAGGGTGTGAGGCTGGAGAGTGAGTGAGGGGAGAGCATCAGGAGGTGAGGCTGAACTGGGAAAAAAGGCCACATCACTTCGACCTTGTAGGCTGAGGTAAAGACTTGGATTTTATTCCTAAGGGTGTGGGAAGCCCTGGAGTGTTTTGAGAAGGAGGGGTGACCCAGCCAGGCTGCCTGGAGAGAACTGTCACTGGGGGAGACACTATACTTATTTCCAAAATATATAAAGTACTCCAATGACTCATAAAAGACAAAATTCAGTTTTTAAATGGGCAATAGTTTTGAACAGATGTTTCATAGAAGACACATGCAAATGATCTAAAAGCACGTGGAAAAGTGCTCAACTTCATTATCCATTAGAGAAACGCAGGTTAAAACCTTAGTGAGACCACACCTATCAGAATGACTAAAATCACAAAGACTGATACCACCCAATGTTGGTGAGCACGTGGAGCCACTGGAACTCTCAGACAGTGTTGTGGGCACATCATGTGATGCAACCCCTTAGGAAGAAATTCTAGTAGTTGCTTGTAAAACTACACAAATCTGCCCCATGAACCAGCAGTGCCACTCCGAAGAGAAATGAAAATGTAACGTCTACGCAAAAACTTGTGCATGCACATTCTAAAAAACTCTATATGTGATAGAGAGCCCCAGATTAGAAATTGCCCAGGTGCTTATCAACAGAGTAAGGGATAACAAATTTATTGTTTATTCATATAATGAAATGTTATTCAGCAATAAAGGAAAAAGGATACACACAGGTATTGATACACACAGCATGGAAGAATGTCACAAACATTATGCTAAGTAGAACATCCTGCTGACAACCATTACGCAAAATAGAAGCCAGACCCGAGAGAGCATGACTTGGCATATGTATAAAGTTTAAGAACTGTGTATATGTAAAGTTGCATATATATAAACTTCAAGAATCACAGAATTAATCTATGGTGAAAAGTGGAAACGGCGGTTGTGAATGGAGAAGGGGATTCACTGGAAAAGAGCCAGAGAGAAATTTCTGGACTCAGTGTGGGGACTCTGGATGCACAGGTGTATGCGCTTTCAAACTCGTCACTTAAGGTTTTTACACTTTGTTGCATATGAATTTTACCTGGAAAATGAAAGAGCCGTAAACGTTGCATTTTGGTTAATGATATGCCTGCTGAAGTGTTCAGGGCCCTAGTGCCTGCAACTTACTTTAAAACGCACTCAAAAAAGATCAGTAGATATGCAGTAAAGCAGTTACAGCATGCTTTTAAAGTATTAGTTGCAGAATTAACATTAATAACTGTTCATTTTAGGGTCTTGGTGATGTATTTAAACAGGTCCATAGTATAGTTATTTTAGCTTCTCTGTATTTGATCAAGTTCATGAGAAAATGCTGGGGAACACCAGTTAGGAGTAATATGCTGTGGGCTTCCAGGCAGGAGGTGGTGCTGGCTGGACCTGGGTTAGAAGGAGGAGTAGACAGGTGGCCAGCTTGGGAGACGATTTGAAGGCAAAGTCATTGATGCCCAGAGCCAGCCCTTAGACTTTACACTCCAGTTTCAGGGGTGCTGTTCCTGCGGGCTTTCAAGCAGAGGGGGGATTTTCAAACAGGGAATGCCACTGTTGTCTTCACCAGCAATCAGAAACAGTCAGGAGCTGTGGCCGTGGGGCTCCCAGATTCCAGTTTCCTAAGACTTGAGTGAACCTGCTCTTGAGGGAATGTGCTGGGAGATTCTGATGCAGGTGAACTGTGGACCTCATTCTGGGAAGCACTTGTGTGGCAGGTGGAAGGCAGAAAGGGCTTGGCTGTTAGAGCTGGACAGACACATCTGAGGTGTGGTCTTGCTGGTCAGCTGCTATGATGGTTTAATGAGTCAGTCTGGCTGCTGTTGACCATTGTATTTTATTTATGGAGGCATTCGAACAGGCTCAGGGTGGTGTGCTCTTAGACATTCTTGGAAGATAATTCCAACTCGTGTGAGGTGTGGTATCTTTTATTAGAAAGCCAGATTGCCTGCTGAGGAAGAATATTTGCTTTGAGCCTAGAAGAAAATGTGCTTAGTGAAAAGTGATATTTGCACACCTGGCTGCTGGATATTTATGTTTTGAAAACTACTTTAATGTGAGACTTGTTTTATCCAAAGGAACCCTTCTTAGATCTTCGATGCCTATAACTCAGAGTCCCGTGGCCTTGGAAGTGAAGCCTCTGTGTGTTTCCTTTCTGCAGAAAAGTCAGTTCAGTTCAGTTCAGTTCCTCAGTCGTGTCTGACTCTTTGCGACCCCATGAAATGCAGCATGCCAGGCTTCCCTGTCCATCACCAACTCCCAGAGCTTGCTCAAATTCGTGTCCATCGAGTTGGTGATGCCATCCAACCATCTCATCCTCTGTCGTCCTTTTCTCCTCCTGCCTTCAATTTTTCCTGGCATCAGGATCTTTTCCAATAAATCAGTTTCATTAGGTGGCCAAAGTATTGGAGCTTAGAAAAGTCAGAGGTTGTAGCAATAATTGTGTTCTGGTTCTCACCACATGCCAGACCCTGGGCTCAGTGTGACTCTTACGATACCCCTCCAGATAGATGCCATTGGCACCTGCATGTTATAGTTGGGGACCCTGAGCCTCAGAAGGGCTTCCCTTATGGTTCAGCTGGTAAAGAATCTGCCTGCATTCGTTCCCTGGGTTGGGAAGATCCCCTGGAGAAGGGAAAGGCTACCCACTCCAGCATTCTGGCCTGGCAAATTCCATGGACTGTATAGTCCATGGGGTCACAAAGAGTTGGACATGGCTGAGTGACTCACTTTCACTTTTCTGAGCCTCAGGGAGGTTGAGAAACTTACCCCAAATTGCAGAGCTGTGGTAGGCACTTGAACCTGAGACTGACCCCAAGCCCACATGCATGACCACTACAAATTAATCTAATTAAGGGGAAAATCCTGGCTGAGGACTTTCAAAACTGACTTAACTTGATAGGTGTAACTTGAATGTGATAAGACTGTATTCTTCCTAAGTATACCCAGATTTTTATCTCAGTATGTATCTTGCTTCTTTCTTAAAAAAATTCTGTTTGCTTGGAACCTCTTAAGTGCCTTCAGAGTCTAAGGAGTGAGCTGGTGGCCGTCCTTAGGGGCACCAAACTGATTGGATCTTTGGAAATGGCCAAAGGACAGTCTGATTTGGTAACCAAGAGAAATATCAGTGTGGGGACTTCTGTTTCGGTTGAGCAATAGAAGCAAAATTGCATGACTCTGAAGTAAATAAATCTACTTTCTTGCTGCTGCTGCGGCTAAGTCGCTTCAGTCGGGGCCCCAGATCTTGGTTACAGCTGACAGAGCCCTGTCTCAAACTTCCTTCCGCCAAAGACGGAAGTCTGGTTGTGAGAGCTCCAGCTACCACCGAGTCTGAGGGGTCTGGTGGTCCTGGGAGCCCTCAGCTGGAATGTTCCCCAGCCTGCCGCCCTCTGTTGTCTTTCTTCTCAGGAAGGCGCTTCCCCTGGGGAGTTGCCCCCCGCTTACCTGCCAGTTGGGCAGTACTTGTGTAAAGCTCCAGAAGTCCCAGGGAGGGTTCTCAGGGGCCTGGCTCCCCTCACCCCACCCTCCTCATGCACAGTGGAGGCTGGCTCATCACAGCCCTTGGAAGCCCGGAAGTGAGAAGGACTGTGCTTTCAGAGAAGGAGCGTGACTGTCTCCTTACTTTGCAACCAGTTTTCTCTTTGTTATTGTTGCCTCTTCTCTGACCGAGGTCCCCACTGAAGGACCTTGGCAGGCTGGGGTTCAAGAGCTGGCCTTGGTGGCAGGCACTTGTCAGCTGTTTTGAAGGTCCTGGCAGTGGGTAGACTCCTAGCCCTGGGAGTGTCTCCCATGGCCTCTTACTGTTGGGGTCCCTTCTCTAGAAGGGCAGCCCTGGAGGGTGGGCACGGGTCAGATGGTCCAATCCCAGCTACCTTCTCTGGGGCTCACTACCCACTATGAGAGTCAGCTCTTGGCTAGGTTGGGTTCCCTAGAAGTAGTCCCTGAGACCAAAATTTTAAGTGCACGTATTTTATTTGAGGGGTCTTGTCAGGAAAACCCAGTGTTATCAGGCAAGTTACCACTGTGGGCATCTGGATCATGATCCTCCTGGGTTCTCGGTATAGGTTGCCCCTGGGGTGAGAGTGGTGGAGCATATGTTCACCAGCGCCCAACAGACACAGGTTGAAGGATGCTTCCAGGAACCCATATACCCAAGGAGCGTGTGTCATTGAACCAAACTAGGGTCCACTTGCCCTCAAGTCTACTAATATCAGGTTGTGGTGAAGGAAAGTACAGCCTTTATTTCAGGACACCAAACAAGGAGAATGGGCAGCTCATGTTCAATAGACCCAAACTTCCCAATGAATTTCAGGGAAGGAATTTTAAAGGCATTGTGAAGGAGGGGGCTTCAGGGTACATAATCAGCTTATGCACGATTCTCAGGTAGGTTGGCATCAAGGTGAAGTTCCAAGCATCATCAGGCCTTCTGGTTTCAAGCAGTCTAGGATCTGTGTTCTTGCAGTCAGCTTCTCCCATCTATGGGGCAGAGGTCTGCTTCCCGTACAAACAACTTAGGAATGTGTGTCAAGTCTTTATCTGTTACATATCTTCCAGGGAATTGGGGGTTTTTTGATCTGTGGGTTTATAGTCTAAATTGTTACCAGTTTCTGAGTCCAGTAGCTATTCTTTGTTTCTACATCTTCAGTTTCCTAATCATCAACTTCTGAGCCAGTCTTAGAGCCTCAGGGGAGGCCTGTAGACCTACGCAGGAGACTTTGACTTCAAAGGACAAGGACACAGGGTTTTCTGGGTGGTTTCCGTCCCCACTTTTCTTTGATGCTCCACAGTCTTGAGGGGAGCAGGTTCAGGAAAAGAAAGGAAGTAAAGTTTTGGGTAGAGAGGCTAATCATAAACGCAGCAGAGGAACTCAGTTTTAGGGGGGAACTCCGTCTCAAGAGGACCCTGGCATCCGAGACTCCATGGGCAGAGAGTCTGAGGGCTGGCCGGGGCTGGGGGCCGGGTGCACCCACACTATCTAGGGTCTCCCACGTTCCCCCTTCCCTCTCCATTCTCCTTTTCCCTGGGCAGAAAGGTGTGAAGCAGGCGAGCAAGGCCGCTCACCAAGCAGATGCCCGTGGAGAAAAAGGCTCTGGTCTCCCCTACTTGAGGAGGCACCTGACCTTTGCAAGTGACCCTCCAGGCAGCCGTCTCTCTCTGTTTTGAGTAGGTGGGCAGGGACAGTCACTAGCCCTTCCCACTTGGCCAATGTCTCCCCTCTGCAGAGAGGTGGGGAAGAGAGATGGTTTTGAAAACTGCTGGACCCAGTCTCTGCCTCTTACAAATCCCAAAGGGAGGCACTGGGTCCAGCTGATGCTGGCCCTGTTATTGCCTCTCTTTGGCCCTCAGCTTTGGGCCCAGGCAGCCAGCTCTGTGGCCAATAGGCAAAGTCCTCCCACCCCCCACTGCATTCTGTCCATGTACAGCTAAAGGCTTGGCCAGACCCTCTGTGACATCAGCGTTTGTGATTTATTCTTTGTACCTTTTTAGAAGGAACTTGATAGGTGTTTTTTTAATTGAACGAATGTCATTGTGTAAAGAGTGTTAGCTTTTGAGTTAGACTGACCTGGTCACGGTCCTGGCTTCACCATTTACCAGCTGCGTAAACTTGGATCCTACTCCTCACCAGTAAATTAGGGATGATAATTCTACTGCGAGGGGAGCTGGGGGAGTAATGTGAAGATAAGAGTAATTCGAGTTGACTTATAGAGCACTCACCATGTGCTAGGCACAGTGCTAAAGCTTCTGTTGTAGTCACTATTATCATCATCCCATTTTATGGATGTGGAAACTGAGGCATGTATGAAGTAACATGCCCAAGGCCACAGAAATGGGATTTGAACCCATGCTGGTTCACTTCAGAGGCTGTGCTCTTAGCTACTTTACTACGTTGCCTCTTAATAAACCAAGATCTGGCTGGCAAAGCACCTGGCATATATTATTGCACTGAATAGTAGTGACCAGGAACTCAGGCACCAGAAGGCTGGGAGAGGGAGCTGAGGAGGGAGGAGGCCAAAAAAGAGGGAGAAGAGGTTGGGAAGCAATTGAGATTGAGCTGTGAGGAACTGGCCGTAGAATCCAATTGGTGTTTCAGTATATAATTTACTTTGGTCTTAACCATGCTCCAGCCAATTTAGGACATCTTTTAATAGCAAAAATGGTGATGATTTGAAGCACCCAGAGTCATGTGTTGATTGGGCCTAGTAGCTGGAATCTGCTTGGGGGCCATGCATGCCCCAGCCTCCCCTGGTTGCATACTGTATTTGGTGATCATTCATCCCCTGATGGGCCTTCCCAGATGGTGCTAGTGGTAAAGAACCCATCTGCCAATGCGGGAGACATAAAAGATGAGAGTTTGATCCCTGGGTTGGAAAGATCCCCTGGAAGAGGGCATGGCAACCCACCCCAGTACTCTTGCCTGGAGAATCCCATGGACAGAGAAACGTGGTGGGCTACAGTCCATGGGGAAAGGGTCAGACATGACTGAGCATACACCCACACACACCGCCTGATACCTTAACAGGCAAGGCCCTCAACAAAGCAGATGTCAGTTTTTTAATGAGAATCCGTCTTTAACTTGTCTGGAGCTGTTGTCAGTCTTGATTCTCTTGGCATAATCCTGGCCTCTGTGTGTTTGTTAAAAGGGTTTCCCTGCCCAGGTTTGGTGAACAGCTGTTTTTTGGCAACACTGTGTAGCCAGGGCTGGACTCAGTCCAGAGCCTTACAAGGTAGCATTAACTAGAAGTTTCTATCTATGTGGTCCTTCTTGTTTCTTCCTCCTAAAAGAGAAATGTAGGTTACATTTCAGGTCTTAACACAAGCTTTTGATTCCTAGTTATAATGTGAACTAGAAGGGGAGCTAGAGATGGTTTGAACCAATCCTAGTTTATAGATGAGAAAACTGCAGCACAGAGAGGTTAAGTGACTTATCCAAGGTCACACAGCCCTCAGTGACAGAAAGGAGACTAGAGTTAGGTTACCTGATCACCAGGCAGGAGGTCTTACCACCAGCACACTCTGCTTTACCCCACAGGAGAAGGATGGTGGCTGAGAGCACAGGCCATAAAGTCATACAGACCTGGGTTTGCCACCTTCCATAGATAGGGGGCTGAGAAGTTAACTTATCATTTCTAAGCCTCAGTTTCTTTGTCTATAAAATGGGGATTGTGTGGTATGCTGGAACTAGTCTACACTGGCTTGTAGAGGAATTTTCAGGAATTTCACAAAACAGCTGACTTCATGTTGGTAGATTGAAAATCAACTATTGTGTATGAAATTGACAAATACTGTAGTATTTTAATCAGAACCTCCCCCCTCATACTCCCCTGCCCAAAGAGTTAAACATTTACCAGCATACCACTGATCATAGTAATACTTCTATGTTTTAATGGGCAGCCGTAAAGCTAGTTCACGTGAGATTCAAACCACAGAGCCTAACACATGTATACAGTGGTGCCACTTTGTGGTCAAGAGCATGACCCTGCAGTCCCCAAAATCTTCAGGCTGGAGTCAGTCCCACCACTTCCAGTGGGGTTACCTTGGGCAGTTAATCAGGGTCACTGGTAATGAAATTGTTGACTCTTCCTGAGTGCTTCCCATAGTCCAGATACCTCTAGGGCTTTCCATGTAAGTTTGAAAACCACCACCAGAGACTCTCAGTATCCCATTTAACAGTTAAAGAAAGTAAGACACAGAAATGTGAGTGACTTGCCCAAGGCCATGCAGTGAGTGAAGAAAGGAGGCTCCATTCTGATGCCAGCATCTGCTCTTGGCCACCACCCTGTCTCACTGAGGTTTACCTTCCTTTTTTGGAAAATGGCAGGAACAGCAACCCCGAGCTCAGAGATTGTGGCATGTGATGACACCTGTGATGTCTACACAGGCCCACACACGGCAGGGCCTCGGTTAATTGGCACTTACTGCTGGTTAACACTGAGTGAATGTTGCTGTCCATTGTTAACCATGAAGATTGTGCTAAAACCTTCCCAGCCAAAGGACTGCAACTCAGATTGATCAAGGAAATTAAAGCAACTGTTGCCAGCCAAGCAATCCATCCTCTCCAGCTGGCATTGAGAAGATGAGGCTCTCGCTCTGAGTGGCCAGCAGGGTGGGTGGTCCAGGCATCTGGCGGTGAGCCTCAGAGAGGATTAGCAAGGATACTGGGGCTCTGTTCAAACAGGGAGAGGCTGAAAATTTCCATGACTGTCCCAGTTGGTTGAACACATCCAGATGGCAGGTTCTGGGGCTACGCATGTAAGACCTGGTCCCTGCCTTTAAGACTCCATCATCGTACAGACAACTCTCCATATACATGAATTCCGAATCCAGATCCACCTGGTTGAATCTGTGGATGAGAAGCCATGGATACAGAAGGCAGCTGTACTGCGCCATTAGATATAAGGGGCTGCTCAGCTGCCCCCAGAAGGCATGGTCCTGTTTGATCTGGAAAGTTACTCCTGGCGTTGGCCTCAAGACGTGTGTCATCCCAGTGCTGGGGGGAAGGAGAGAAGGAGAGATGGGACACACGATTCACTTCCTGAGCGTTTCTGCCTATGCTGATAACTCCAGCTCCTTTGGCTCTGTACTGGCCTAGGAGTTAAACCAGGCAGACGGGTCGGTGTGTGGAGGCTGAAGGTCAGATCAGCTTGCAGACACATCTGGAGGAAAGGGTGCATATCCCAGTGGGGGGAACCCACTGGAGAGTAGCTCTGACTCCCACCATCCAGGGCTCTCTCGTTGGCCCCTCCCATGTTCTCAAGGCCCATGGCAGAGCTCCCCTTGAGCAGCAGGCCCACTGTGGCCCTGACTACCCCTGCATGATCCAGGTGACCATGCAGCCTGCACTTCAAGCTTGCGTGATACGGGAAATTGGTTTCTGATTGGCAACACAGTGCGAACAGAGGCTGCTTATCTGTAGCACAGAGAGACCGGCCACCCCTCATCTTCTGGCAGGAATCGGGGCTGGGACTTGCCTGCTGTGACATTAGTGAAGTGTGTTGAGACCCCTTGGACCACCAGGGGCACAATCCCAACTCAGGTGTCCTTTACAGGAGATGAGAGGAGAGAGATTCTGGCTCAGGGAACTAAGAACTCCAGGAGTTTCCTGAGCTTCAGGCACAACTGGATCCAAGGGCTCAAGCCTTGTCATCCAGGCCCGCTTCTTCTTTCTGCAAAACTCAGACAGACTCTTAACTATTGTTAGAGAACCACTCAGCAGCTCATAGCCTGGTACCCAGCGTTCATTTTCTGAACAAAGGAGCTGGAGTTATCTGTTACTCCTTTGTTGTTGTTCAGCCGCTAAGTCCTGTCCAGCTCTTTGTGACCCTGTGGACTGCAGCACGCAGGCTTCCTAGTCCTTCACTGTCTCCTGGAGTTTGTTCAGACTCATGTCCCCTGAGTCAGTGATGCCATCCAATCATCTCATCCTCTGTCGTCCCCTTCTCCTCCCGCCTTCAATCTTTCCCAGCATCAGGGTCTTTTCAAACGAGTCAGTTCTTTGCATCAGATGGCCAAAGTATTGGCGCTTCAGCTTCAGCATCAGTCCTTCCAATGAATACTCAGGTTTGATTTCCTTTAGGATTGACTGGTTTAATCTTGCTGTCCAAGGGACTCTCAAGAGTCTTTTCCAGCACCACAATTCAAAAACATGAATTCTTCAGTGTTCAGCCTACTTTAATGTACAACTGTCACGTCCATATATAACTACTGGAAAAACCATAGCTTAGACTATACAGATCTTTGTCGGCAAAGTAATGCCTCTGCTTTTTAATATTCTGTCTAGGTTTGTCATAGCTTTTCTTCTAAGGAGCAAGCGTCTTTTAATTTCATGGCTGCAGGCACCATCTACAGTGATTCTGAAGAACAAGAGAAGAAAATCTGTCACTGCTTACAGTTTTCCTCATCTATTTGCCATGAAATGATGGGACTGGATGCCATGATCTTAGTTTTTTGAATGCTGAGTTTTAAGCCAGCTTTTTCTCTCTCCTCTTTTATCCATATCAGGAGGCTCTTTAGTTCCTCTTCACTTTCTGCCTTTAAGGTGGTATCATCTGCATATCTGAGGTTGTTGATATTTTTCCTGGTTTGATTCCAGCCTGTGATTCATCCAGCTCGGCATTTCTCATAATGTACTCTGCATATAAGTTAAATAAACAGGGTGACAATTTACAGCCTTGACATATTCCTTTCTCAATTTTGAACCAGTCTGCTGTTCCATGTCCGTTTCTATGCTTCTTGACCTGCATACAGGTTTCTCAGGAGACAGATAAGGTGGTCTGGTATGCTCATCTCTTGAAGAATTTTCCAGTTTGTTGTGATCCACATAGTCAAAGGCTTTAGCATAGCTAGTGAAGCAGAAGTAGATGTTTTTCTGGAATTCCCTTGCTTTCTCTATGATCCAGCGAGTGTTAGCAATTTGATTTGCTAGTTCCTCTGCCTTTTCTAAACCCAGCTTGTACGTCTAAAAGTTCTCAGTTTACATACTAAAGCCTACCTTGAAGAATTTTGAGCATAACCTTAGTAACGTGAAATAAGTGCGATTGTATAGTAGATTGAAAATTATTTAGCATTGCCCTTCTTTGGGATTGGAATGAAAACTGACCTTTTCCAGTTCTGTGACTACTGCTGAGTTTTCCAAATTTGCTGACATATTAAGCTCAGCACTTTAACAGAATCATCTTTTAGGATTTGAAATAGCTCAGCTGGAATTCCATCACCTCTACTAGATTTGTACATAGTAATACTTCCTAAGGTCCACTTGACTTCACACTCCAGGAAATCTGACTCTGGGTGAGTGGCCATGCCTTCATGGTTATCCTGGTCATTAGGGCCTTTTTTTGTAAAGTTCTTCTGTGTATTCTTGCTACCTCTTTTTAATCTCTTCTGCTTCTGTGAGGTCCTTAATGTTTCTGTCCTTTACTATGCCCATCCTTGCATGTAATGTTCCCTGGATACTCCAATTTTCTTGAAGAGATTGCTAGTCTTTCCCTTTCTGTCATTTTCTTCTATTTCTTTGCATTGTTATTTAAAAAGCCTTCTTATCTCTCCTTGCTATTCTCTGAAACTCTGCTTTCAGTTGGGTATATCTTTTCCTTTCTCTCTTGCTTTTTGCTTCTCTTCTTTCCTCAGCTATTTGTAAAGCCTGAATAGACAACCACTTTGCCTTCTTGCGTTTCTTTTCCTTTGGGATGGTTTTGGTCACAGCCTCCTGTACAATGTTATGAACTTCTGTCCATATTTCTTCAGGTACTCTGTCTACCAGATCTAATCCCTTGAATCGATCTGTCGCCTCCACTGTATAATCATAAGAGATTTGATTTAGGTCTGATCCCGTTAATAGAAATACCCATGTTATCAGCTTTTCTTAGGCATTTGTTTAAAATATGAATTCCCAGTCTCCTCCTCTGAAGAATCTGGTCAAGTAGGTTTGAGGAGGCCCTGCAATCCTGTGTCTTATAAGCATCCTCAGTGATGCTTCTGAGGAGGGTGGCTATGGAAACATGGAACTTTATAAGCCTAGGCCTGTCCCCTGCCTGGATGGTGGCTGGTGCCTTACTCAGAACACATTCAGGATTGAACTAAGTTGCTCTGCCTACATGTTCTCCATATCCATCAGTGATATCACCATTTACTGTCAAACCTAGAAGTCTTATCTTATACTCATCAGCAAACCATGCCAGCCCTACCCACCACTCCATCCCTCCACTCTGACCAGCTGGTCCAAGCCACCATCACCTCTCACCCGGGTTATCATAACTCCTTATGGGTTTGTCTGTTTCATCTCTTTGCCTCCCTCAATATATTCTCAACAGGGCAGCCAGGGGAAGGTAGTAAAATGAGTATCAGTTAGGTCTTTCTCCTGCTTCTAACTTTCCAGTGGTTTCCCATCTCATTGAAGATAAAAATGTAAACAAGACCCAATCCCTTCTCCCTCCAACCTTTTTACCCCGTTGGTGGCCACCTTCACTCTGCTCCAGCCATTCCAACTTTGTTGGGTTTCTCAGGCACACCAGCATGATCCTGCCTCAGGGCCTTTGCACTTGCTGTCTCTGCTTGGAATGCTGTCCCTCCAGATACCTTCACGGCTCTCTCCTTTCTTCATTCAGTTCCGGCCTCAGTGTCACCATCTCAGAGAGGCCGTCCTTGACTTCCCTCTTTAGGGGCAGCCCTGTCACTTTCTATCCCCTTAGGCAGCTTTATTTTTCTTCACAGTACCTACCACTAGCAGACATTACAAGCTGGTTTCTTTACTGTCTCTTTCTTCTTCTACAATGTGAAGATCAAGAGGAAGGGGATTTTTTTTTTTTTTTTCCTGACTTGTTCACTGCTGGTTCTCCAGTGCCTGGTACATAATAAATGTTCAATAAAAGCATTTATGGAAGAGAATCAAGTAAGGGAGAAAGCAAAGGAGAAGGAGGAAAGAAAACATATAAGGGTTAGGCAAGACTAGAGCTCAAAAGAAATCAGCATGTTTGGGACACACGGGAAGTATGATAGTTGAAACCCTAGGCATCAACAGTATTCTTATATAAGAAACACTGTATATATAATGTGAGAAGAAAGGGGACCACAAGTTGAATTCTTGGAAAAACTGCATTTGCAGGCAAGGGAAAAGGATTAGGAACGATGAAGACCAGGAGACAGAAGTTAGACTGGGAGGGAAGGTAGGTGAGAACCCTGTCATGCATGGCAACAGAAGTGTAAGAAGAGCTGGTCTCTATACTCCAATAGAAACTTTAAAAAATAAAAATAAAAGATGTGAGTCATCAAGGTTAAAAATATAAGGACAATTTGTAAAAATTTAAACAGCCAAAACAAGCTAGATTGAAATATAATGATCACAAGCTTATGTCAGTTACTCAAAATACATTTCAAATGAGAATTTATTGGAGTGACTGATTAACTCCATCAGGTTGATTTCTCTAAAAAAAATGAAAGTTTATAAGAAAAAGAAAAAAAAGAAGAGCTGGTCTCCCCTAGAACTTTGTGATTTGTCCCCCATTTTCCCCAGAAGAAAAGGAAGTGAGGCTCAGAGGGGTTCAGCAGCATGTCCAAGGTCACAGAGTAGGTCCATGATGGAGCTGGCATTGGGGTGTAGGGCTGTGACTCAGTCTTGCTTAGCGTACCATGGCATCAGTTTCCTGTGGCTGCTGTGACAAATGACAACAAATCATACGGCTTAAAACAAGAGGAATGTGTTCTCTCCCGGTTCTGGAGGCTAGAAGTCCGAAGTCAAGGTGTCAGCAGAGTCATATTGCTTCTGGAGGCCTTGAGGGAGATTTGGTTCCATGATCTTTTTGAGGGATACAGTTCAACGTGTAACAACCCTCCTACCTCCAAATACTTGGAGTAGGAAAGAGAAGTAAGTGAGAACATAGAAGGTGTGGTCTTGCCCTGGAGAAATGATAGCAGATGAAAAGTAACATAGGCTCAGAAGAGAGTTTGTTACTGAGATGCAGAGAAGTAACTAATTACAACAGGAGTGGAAAGGGGAGTCAGAAGGAGAGACAGCTTCTGTTGGAAGAGGAAGGAAGTATAGCCAGAGAGAACTTGTATTTTATTTTATTTTTTGACTGCACCATGGGGCATGTGAACCCACACTCTGTAGTCAAAGTATGGAGTCTTAACCACTGGGATCACCAGGGAAGCGCCCCAGAGAGATCTTTTTAAAATGCATGTCTAATTCAGTGACTGTCTAAAGCCTCCAGTGGCTCCCTATTTCTCAGAATAAGTCTAGACTCATTACCTGGCTGCAAGGCATGAGCTGACCTGTTTTTGCCCCAGGCCTAGCCCTCCCCTGGACCCCCTTTACTTGCCCATGCTGGCCTTCTCCACTATTCAGTGGGCCTGCCCCCTTGGCCCTCTGTCTACTTCTGCCGGAGAGTTTTAGGAAGATTGGTTCCCACAGCACCTTGTTATTCTTCATGGCACACACCACACTGCTGATTAAATCATCTTATAATGAATTAGTTCTACATAATTCATTGAAGAATGTTTACTATCAGGAACTACATTACAGTGACCTTGATGTCTTGCTTACTGCTGTGTCCTCTGGGTCTAGCACGACTGCCCAATCAACAGATCATTACTGAGCACCTACTGTATGCTTGCCCTGTGCCCAACATGTGGTAGACACTTTAAATATCTGTGGACTGGATGGTTGGGTAAGGGGTGGTCTAATCAGGTGACCAAGATGCAGAGAAGCCGAAGGGGGGCTTTCTGTGCAGAAGTGGGATGAGCTCACAGAAGAAAGGTCTAGGGGCTGGACCCTGCTGACTCGGAGGCCCTCCCTTAGCCACGTCCTTGTAAGTATCCTGGCTGCTCCCGCTGCTTCTACTAGAGGTGGTTCTCCCTAACTGTCCACAGCTGGTCCTTCATTATAGACAGTGGGTAGCCTCATGCCTGCCATTCAGGTTTGGGTTGATAGTGTTACATATTCTGGAACCATCTCTGCTAGAACAGCTGTCCCTGCTACAGGAGGCTCCCTGGGGGCCCAACTTGGAAGAGAGTCCGTATCTCATTCTTTCAAGATGCTGGAATGGATCTGAAGTAGGTTACTAATTTGGATGGCCATTGAGCCTTAAATTCTTCAGACATCAAGAGATTAAGCCTCTCTCCCGTCTTCCCTGAAAGGTTTAGCTTCACACACAGGATATAAACAGATGTTTCTCTTGGCTCGCATTCACCCAGGGTCTGTTCTGTACCTGAGGAGATGGCTGGAGGTAACATAAAATCACTACCTTCGAAGAACTTACAGCCTGGTAGGAAGAGAGACAGGAGAAAAGAGGGGCGCTCCCGCAGAAATGGAAACAGAGCCTTACCTGACACCACACACCAAAGCCAAGATCAGGTGGTCCAAGCACTTGCTTTTTGAAAAGCCACACTTCACGCTGTAGAAGGAAACAAAGGAGAGTGTCTTTATGACCAAAGTAGAGCAAAGCACAGCTGAAAAGATCCCAGAGTGTAAACCATAGAGGAAAAGGGAGACTGCATTCTGCCACTTGAAAGCTGTGAACTTCTACTCATCAGAAAACGTGGTAGAACAAAATTTAAAAACAAACCACAAACTGGGAGGACTATGCACAGGCATTGCTTGGCTAAGGCTGTTTTAACCAAGTACCACGCACTGGCTTAACCAATGGAGATTTACCGCAGCACAGGTCTCAAGATCTAGAGGTCAACAGGGTCACTCCCTCTGAAGGTTCTAGGAAGGATCTACTCCAGATCTCTCTCCTGGCTCACGGTAGTTCCTAGAGAATCGTGGCATTCTTCCTGAGTGCATATCAGTGTCCAGACTTTCCCCTTCTTGAAGAACACCAGTCACACTGGGTTAAAGGCCCACCCTACTGCTGTACGACCTCGTCTTAACTAGTGACTTCTGCAGTGACCGTGTTCTCCTCTTGTGACTCAGATGGTCAAGAATCTGCCTACAGTGCAAGAGACCTGGATTCAGTTTCTGGGTTGGGAGGATCCTCTGGTGAAGGGAGTGGCTACCCACTCCAGTATTCTTGCCTGGAGAGTTCCATGGACGGAGGAGACTGGCAGGGTACAGTTCATAGGGTTACAGAGAGTTGGACATGGCTGAGAGACTAACACTTTCACAGTTTATTCTCAAATAATATCACATTCTCAGGCTCTCAGAAGTGGAACTTAAGCATATGAATTTGGGAAAGGATACAGTTTAACCCATAACTGGTGAATAATTTTATAGTCATAATATTTGAGGTTCAGTTCAGTCACTCAGTCGTGTCTGACTCTTTGTGACCCCATGGACTGCAGCACACCAGGCTTCCCTGTCCATCACCAACTCCAGGAGCTTGTTCAAACTCATGTCCGTTGAGTCAGTGATGCCATCCAAACATCTCATTCTCTATCGTCCCCTTTTCCTCCTGCCTTCAATCTTTCTCAGGATCAGGGTCTTTTCCAACGAGTCAGTTCTTCTCATCAGGTGGACAAAGTATTGGAGCTTCAGTTTCAGCATCAGTCCTTCCAGTGAATATTCAGGAATGATTTCCTTTAGGATTGACTGGTTTGATCTCCTTGCAGTCCAAGGGACTCTCAAGAGTCTTCTCCAACAC